>RJWH01001086.1:0-442293 GCA_004363575.1 Solenodon paradoxus
CTCTCTCTCTCTCTCTCTCTCTCTCATTCTTTGCCAGTTCTTCTTCAATATAAGGTCTGTAATCTCAGCAGAGTCTATAGCACCACTAATGGGGAGACAATTGAGTCTTTGGAGGAAATCAAATGTTCTTAGCTATCAGAATGGCTTGTGACCTTTCAAGGGTCGTTATACATCAACAAATAGTAGTGTATCTGTACATCAGTTCAACCAGCCTTCAGATAACCTTGTTTCATTGAATGTCATTTCATTAGAACATTGATGAGGAAACATCAGTTGATTCCCAGCTCAGACCTGAGTATGGGGTTTGCTCATCCTCCCCATATCTGTGTAGGTTTTCCCTGGGAACCCAAGATGGGCATGTTAGGTTCCCTGGGTGTTTAGATTGGCCCAGCCTGAGTGAGTGTGGGTGTGATACTCCGTGATGGAAGGGTGCTCAATCCAGTTTGGGACTCTTTGAAGCCTGAGCCACTGGGACAGGCTCTGGCCACCAGTGGCCCGGAACTGGTTGGAAAATGAATGAATGATACAAATGATTGCTTAATGTTAGAAATGTTTTCAGTCTTTATTTAAGAGTTTGTGGATATTTTTGTGTTCAGAAATCTGCCTTAAGACTTAACTATTATTTAAACCAACTGTGGCAAAATTGGTTTCGTTAAACACTATTTCACTCAAGTGTCAGTTTCTAAGAAGTTAAATAAGCCATGGGCATTTAGTGAGGACTTAATGTATAACATACATACAGTTATCAACAGATATACAAGTGCCAGATGTGCAGATACACAGCTGCACAATTCAATGGACAGAGATATGAGAGGGGAAAATGTTTAAAGAAGCTGTTTGGATGGATGATCATGAAAACCTGCTGAGGAACCCTGTTCTCAGGAACAATAGAATCCCCTGAAACGGAGTCTTCCCCCAATGTCTGCTACAAATACAAATGTGAGACCCAGTTCCCATCCTTCCACCGCTTATCTCCCCACCTCTGTTAGAAAGCAGGGCTCTGGGAATCGGCATGAGCACCGGGTTCCCCAGTGATTCCCAGAACATTTAAGTCTGAGACTCCCATCCAGTGATAATCCTTCGGAACTATACCAGCCCCCGCCCACTCAGAAGGGAGCTCTGTCTCCCTGCATCGGTGGGTGGTCTCCCCGCCCAGGTGATGACTATGGGGACAGCGAGCAGGTGACAGAACCGAATGTGTGGTGTTCGATAAATTTGGTGGGTTTCGTCATGTTTAAAAGAGGAAAAGATCAGTTCTGAGGACTATTTCTTGTGAAGGAATCCATGGGCTGAGACAGCAGAGGAGAGATGAAAGCAACAGCTTCTGCCATTTCCTCTCTTCTCACTAAGCTTGGGTTAAAATGCTTACATCCAGCCTTTAAATGATTTATTTCAGTGGTGTTTATGAAAGTCAGTTTCTCTGGAAGAGAACACATTCAGCGATGAGGGGCTGGTGGATTCTTTCCAAGACAAGCTCGAGCTGGGGATCCAGGAGACCAAGGTGAAGCCATGACCATACCCAGATGAGACCCTGGGCTAGGTCCCTTCACCTCGCTGGGCCCTGGTGTCCTTATCTGTGGAACAAAGGCATTGGACTAGAAAGTTTCTAAAGTCCAAGCTAGATCTAAATGCTCTCTTGGTTCAAATGAATCATTATAGGCCACCAGGCTAGTAAATTTCTGATGTGGAGAGAAAGACTTAGGAATTAATCACAGAGGGAGAAATTAGTGACAATTTTTTTTTTCCTTTTGCGATTGCACAGTTTGGGAGAACATAAGAAAAGAGAGTTGAAGAGATCCTTGGGCTACTGGGAGGAAAAGTTACCCTTCTTAATCACTGAAGGCCAGTCAGGGCTCCAGTGAGTGTCAAGCAGGCCTGGACTTACTTTTAAGCCAGAGGCTGGAATGGACCAGGCTCAACCACATTTCATAGCAATGAACATGCTGGGTAAAGGTTTGGGTTATTTTTTTCTCCATCCACCCTTGTTGGAGGGTTCAAGTGTTTTTCCACGGTTGCTAAACCAGCTCTCAGCATCCCTGAAGCCAATTCCCATGTTAAAAATTTTGTTTTAAATATAGATGCACACATATTATTTCTACATATGTAATTTAAAATATGTATTAGGAAAAATGTTGCTTTTCATAGAGACTAGTTATATTTTTCCCTTATATGAAATTAAAAAATTATGTAACTGATCATCCTTTGTTTTGAGCTATATTTATAGACTTAGAGAAGCCAGTATTCTATCCCAAGTTCAACAGCGTAGTGTTGTAGGCCTGGAACATCTGAATTCTGTCCCATGCTCTGCTTCTCTCCTTGGCCCCATCCCAGTCTCCTTCTGGATCAAAGTGTAGAGAGAAATTTCCCTCTATCTCTCTGAGTTTTTCTCAAGCATATTAAGTGATCAAATTAATATCAAGCCAATTAGTAGGTGAAACCTCAAATTTAATTATATGCATGTGGAGAATCTACATGGATATGAATTCTGAAGCCAAAGGAGAAAAATGAAGGCATA
The DNA here is from genome assembly GCA_004363575.1 of Solenodon paradoxus. Taxonomy (NCBI): domain Eukaryota; kingdom Metazoa; phylum Chordata; class Mammalia; order Eulipotyphla; family Solenodontidae; genus Solenodon; species Solenodon paradoxus. The sequence goes on from RJWH01001086.1 coordinate 2,516, forward strand.
TATCCTGAGCGAAGGAAGGGGATAGGAGCCTGGGGCTTCCAGGACAGAGGATGGGGACTCATATGGTGAAGACCAGACACTCTAATATTTGTTCTGTTATATAGATAGTTTTCTCTGATAAAAAGGTCATTTTTGATAAACAAAAAATGCAAATCTGAGTATACTATTCCCAATTTCCATTCTTCTAGGTTGTTAAGGGAGTGGTAAGTGTTCCCTACAAGACTGCAGGATCTGGATTGACCTCATGTTAAAATAATCCATGTGCCAAAGTTACACATCTTGGAGATGCCATTCTGCAGATCTTGGGAAGGCTGTCCTACAGGGCTCTCTTTCCTGAGCCCCAGTACTGTTGTCCCTCTGCTTGACAGTTATAGTTGGTCTATAGCATCTGTTCACCTGTGCCCCCTTTGGGCATTTGCTTAAGAAAACCCATGTCCCCTAGTTGCAGTCCTGTCACTTCCCCCTGCTATTGTCCCTGCAATTCTGTTTCTATTTAGTATTAGTGACCCATGATTTTTATCTGCTTATAATTGTCCATTTTATAATCAGTACTCCAATTAGCCACCAAAAGTCATTGGTGAAATAAGATGGTGCATAAACATTTTAAGTATATTTTAATTTTTTAAGTAAAATTTTAAATGTATATAAAAGCAGAATCTCCATGTATCCAAAACCATGTTCAGCATGAGTAATTCATGTTCAGTTTTGCTTTACCTAGATCTTAATCATTAAACAACGTTCCCCCATTCCATGCCATTCTTGATGTAAATCTCATTCATTGGACCATTTCATATATATGCATTTGCTAACAAATAATGTTTTAAGCTGTCACTTGAAAATTACTGGCTAGAAAGGAAATTACTGGTAGAGCTTTTGATTCAAAATAAGCTAGCAATTCCAGAACCACAAACAAAAACACAAATATCCCCCAGCTAAAGCAAAATTTTAGATCAATTACTTCCTTACAAAAGTGGTGAATAATGGGATTAATGTTGATTAACAGCACTCAAAAGCTGATTTTGTAACTAGGTAGAGAAAATTTAACTACCTTAATAGTTAGCATCTAAATTTCTTCTCAAGCCACAGTGTGGCACCACAGTATCCATATTATAATGTCCAAAATTATGTAAGACCCCAAACCATAAAATACATAGAAGAAAACGCAGGGAAAATGCTCCATGATGTCAGCCTTAAAGATGTCTTTGGGGAGGTGACAACTACAGCAAAGGAAACTGAAGTAAAGCTAAACAATTGGGGGCACATCGAAATAAAACATTTCTGTAGAGTGACAGAATCCACCACTAAAACACCTCCACAGCATGGGAGAAGATACTTGAAGAACATACATAGACAAGAGTTTAATTTCTAAAACCCATAAAGAGCTCAAAACCTCAACAACAAAAAAGCAAATGGCCCACAAAAGAAAATGGGCAGTAGAGCTGAATAGACATCTTTCTAGAGAAGACACATAGACAACCTGTAGGCACATGAACAAATGTTCTGCATCACTCATCGTCAGAGAAATGCAAATAAAAACTACACATGAAAAAAACTTCACACCAGTCAGCATGGTTATAATAGAAGACTAGAAATGACTAATGTTGGAGAAGGTATGGCGAACAAGGAACCCTCCTACACTATTGGGGATGTAAATTAGTGCAACTTCTTTGGAAATCTCAGTACAGAAATTCTTCATAAACAGTAAAGATGGATCTACCATTTGATCCAGCAATTCCACTTCTAGGAACATACCCAGAGAAGTCAAACACATTCATCAGAAATAACATCTGCACCCCTATGTTCAAAGCAGCACAATTCACAGTAACCAAGACATGGAAACAACCTAAATTTCCATCAACAGATGACTGGATGAAGAAGCTGTGGTATATTTACTCAACTATGAAGCTGTGAAAAAATAAATAAATAAAATCTTCCCCTTTGTTAACAACCTGCATGGGACTGGAGGTGATTATAAGCAAAATAATCCAGAAAGAAAAATAAATACAGCATGGTTTCACTTATATGTAGAATATAAAGAAAAAAAAAACACCAAAAAACCAGGTAAATCTCAACAAAATTCACAGGATCCAACACTGTGGTTATTAGGGCAGTAGGAGGAGGGAAGAAAGGAGGGAAAGATGATGGTGGTAAAGGGCACTGAAACTCTGGTGGTGGTTGTGCTGTGAAATACACACAGACTGGGGTGGAATTAAATATCTTAAAATTCATATAGCAATGTAAACAAAAGCAATACTAAAGCAATTAAAAAATAGAAACTCCAAAATTTTGAAGATTGTAAATGTCAAATGCTGGTGAGGATATAGATCAATTACACCACTCTTAGAGCTATGGCATTAGGGTAAAGTGGCACATTTTGAAGACCTATTTGCAAGTTTCTTACACAACTAAGCATATACCTAACCTATAGCAAGAAATTGTACTCTTAGGTATTTACCCGAATGTCTATGAAAGGAATTGTTCAAAATGTTCAAATCAGTTTTTTTCTTAATAAAAAAGTTTTGAAAACAACCCAAATGTCCACCAACTGCAGAATGGATAACTTATCCATGCAGTGGAATTCTACCCAACAATGAAAAGAAGCACACTCTTGTTTTGTGTTGAGTAACTGTGTGATAGTTACTCAGTATTATGCATTTTATAGACTATGAAATGCATCTCAAAAATATTTTCAGGAGAAAGCTGGTTTATTTGGAAAAAAAACATTGATCAGGCCTTGATGTAGAAAATGAATTGTTTTCTCCTTTCTACTCACGCTTTCTTGTCCTCTCCTTTGTAAAGCATTGGTGTCAGTGAGACAAGGCTTAAGAAAGAAGAGCAAAATTCCTTCACATAATTGAGTGAGCATCAGGAGGGAGAAGAGGAGGAAAGAGGAGAAACTGAGCAAGGAGCAAGATTTATGAGCTGTAAGTGTAATGTCTTCTTGGTATCCCCTTGAAATGTTTAGTAAAATTTACTAGATAGAAAAATCTTTGCAAATGATTGTTATTGTTGCCTTAGAAATCAAAAGTGGTATCAGATTTCACCTGAAGGATGATATAATGAGGAGGAAAAACTGTTTACCAAGGAAAGCAGTCCCAGAGGCAAAGGAGACAGGGACATTATTAGCACTGGCTGATATGTTACAGACTTCCACAGGTTGTGCAATTGATTGGTCAAAGCAATTTCAGATCTCAGGTGTCATGGAGGCCTCCTGGATGGGAAGCAGGTGAATGTATGATGCCTAATTATACCTAGCTTTTCATATTTCTTTAAGGCATATTCTTAGTGGACTTACATTGTGCTCTTCAAGTGTTCTGCTCAATTATTTTAATAAATAATTCTCTTCTTCCTTCTTATTGGAAAAAATTCTTAATGAAGACAACACATCCATTGGATTCTCTACATTAATTCTGTGTATGACATCAAATATAAACAAAGCTGAACTTCACTTAAGCATGAAGCTTACACTAAATAAAAGCTAATTTCTTATGGTGGAGGGCATAGTGTATTGAAATATATCTAAGAAATGGTGGACTTATACATAAGAAATTATTTTAATGTGTAGAATAATTACTACTATAAAAATGTTTAAAAAAATGTTACATGCCTAGAAAAAAAAAACAGATCAGTCATCAATGTCATTAGATCCAAAGCAATGATGCGATAGTATGTACGGACTCCATGATCCTGGTACTCTCGAATGGAGAGATGCTCAACAAAATACCTAAACAAGAGTGAGGAAAGGAGCCTCAAGAATTCATGATGGTCAAATCCATATGGATGTAACATGGCTCTTCTCTTTAGATGCCAAGGATAGAATTATTTTTGTTCCTTTTTTCAATTTTATTTAGGTAGACTTAATATACCAAGAGTTGTACATATTTACTACACACATTTTGATAAGTTTGGACATATGTACACCCTATGATGCCATCACACGAGCAAAGTAACAGACAAATCCATCATCTCTAACAGATGTCTTGTGTCTACTTATTTATTCTGTGTGTGTGCTTACTGGGAGGACTGAGCATGAGATTTACCCTCTGATCAAGTGAATGAGGGCACAACCCTACACTGCTGACTATAGACTCGAATAGCAGATGTCTAGAACATAATCATCTTGTGTAACTGCAACTTTATACAGTTGAACAACTCCTTATTTCCCTCTCTTCCTATCACGGAAACCATCATTGTGTTTCTGTTTCTAGGATTTTCAGTCTTAGATACCACTCTTAAATGAAATCATTTTTGTTGTTTAAGATTGCCTCCCTTTTATTTCTCCTGGCTTCCCTTCATTTTTTAGCTTCTGCTATCATAAGGCAGCCTGGCTTGAACCTAAATCTCTCACTTGAAGACTTTTGCACTCATTTAATTAATTGACCCAGTGAGTGCTACCCACAGAACAAGACGGCTCTCACTTTCCTACTAGATAATTGCATAGTGTCACAATGACCTGCGGAGTTCATCATTCCATGATCATATACTAAAGGGTGGAAACTCACAGTGAATGACAATCTGTACACTTAAAACCTGCTAATCTTCAGATCACTTGAAACTATAGCCCCCAAAAGGTCTTTTTCTGTCTGCTGCTACCTCTCAGTGACCTGCTGGTCAGTCCTTCCATGAAGGAGCCATGTATGCTGGTGAGTCCAGGAACCCATGGGTGTTTGATGCCAGAGAGGCCTCTTAAGCTTTTCATACTTGAATTTAACATTGCTGAAGGGCATATTAACAACCACAAATCTAGGCCCCAGGGACTTCGTGGCATCTCAATAAAAGAGTGTACAGGATTTTTTCAGAATGCAAGTAAAAAGTGATCGGAGACCATTAAAAGCAAATTCTACCACTACCCCTTTTTATTGTGGCTTCAGCTCTTTTCCTGACATGTTAACTATTAACTAAATGCATTCATTTCAAATATTAGACAATTCCATTCACACCAGAGTCCCTTCTTACATAAACCTTAAATTGAAGTCATCTTACATTTAATAGAAACAGATGTGTATTTAAAACGAGAAGCAGAAAACCTATAAACATGGATTTTATTTTTATAGGAAGTAAAAGGAGTAGAACGTCTGTTTTAAAGAAGTTCCCTAATTGACGGGATTTGGGGTCATTCTATTCCCTCCTTTATATTTATCTGCATTGTCAATTTTCCTCCAATAAATACTTTCCTCTCCTGATAAGAAAAATGTCTGAGAATGAATAAATCATGATGAGTTTAGTTATTGAACATGAAGCAGAAACAGTGAGGTTTACTGTGTGAGGCAGAGCTCTCTTCGGATGTGGTTGGGAGGAAACCTAATAAAAACATCTCTAAAATGCTGCTGTTGCTGTGGGTCAGAGGGGCAAACAATGAGAAGAGACGCTGCTGTGGAGCAAAGGAGAGGGCCATAGCAAAGCCATGTCTCTCACCCTGACGATGAAAATGACCTACGGAAGAAACTCAAGCACGTCACAGGGAAAATGCAGAGACGTCTGGTCCAGTCCAAGGGAGACAGATGGAGAAGATGGAGGGAGGCAGATGAGCACAGGCACTGACCTCTGCCAGCAGCATCTACAGCAGACAAAGGCTTCAAGAGCACCAGACACCTGACGTTGACCTTCAGAGAATGATGGTTATTGTATCACTTCTGCCCTCCCACCCTTGTGCACATTTCTCTTGTGGCCGGACCGAACAAACCGAGATGATACCAGGAATGAGGTTTGCAGACACAGGGTTGGTGTTTAGCTAAGCAGGCACTTTGCATACCCATTCCAGGGGCATGTCTATTCTTCTAAGACACAGTGCTTGTGGGAACAAAGTTCATTTTGACCCAACTCAGCTGATTTCTAAGAGTTGGCTCTGAATTTCATTGGCAAGAGAGGAAAAACTACCTTTCTTCATTTCAAGGGAATAACCTCAGAATCACGGAATTCTACCCAGGATCTATCACATCTTTCTGAAATCTCTTAAAATCACAGCAGAGAGAATTTCCGACATGCAGAAAGGATCAAAGGACACTCGGTTCTCCTCATGGCTCTGGATCTAGGCTCCTCGAGGGAATCTCCACTGAGGTGAGGCTGGCTGGCTCTGCAGCGGAGTTTCTAACCAGGAATTCCCACCTCCACAAGTGCCAGGGGGTGCTGGTGCTGGTGTTGGCCGGGCCTCGAACACCACAGCTCTCAGTCATGAGAGCTCTCAACACTCCTGGAAAAACCTGGGGAACTCAGATAATTGTACCCACTTTCCATCATTGAGTCGGTATCTTGGTTTGGGACAAAAGGTTGGTATTTCCTTTCTGAGACAGGATTGTAGCCGGCACAGCTATTTACAAAATCCATAGTTTGAGAATTTTCACACAGCTTATTTCCAGCATATCAGTGAGCAAATTGTTTGGGTTAATTTTTTTTTTTTTTTTATCACTCCATCTTCCTGTTGTGAAATAGAGAGGAATGATTTCACACCAGACACATTAATTAGTTAACAGACAGAACCATGGACAAGTAGAAAGAATCGCATTTTAACTGATGCTTTTTCTTTTCTTCTTCTTTTTGCAAATTTATTTATTTAAATTTCAAATCTCGTTACTTCACAATGCTGATTTCATCTCAGGATATTGAAGCTGCTTTCCATTCCCACCACCAGAGTTCCAGGGTCTTTCACCACCACCTTTCCCCTACTTGACACACCCCTCCCCCACCAGCAATCACAGTCCTGTGTCTTGTTATTTATGTTGGGATTTGTATGTCTATTTGTTTCATTTTAATTTTTCAAAAAACGAACACCCCAAAAAACAGAAAGGCGGCTTCTCTGATAAGAAATGCCGTGAAACGCAGGAGTCAAGGCTGTTGAGCTGGCAGCTGCGAGGACACATCTGTTGACAGCTGATCTTTTCACAGCAGTTGCTGGTGTCAGGCATCGTGCACAGTGAGTTCCTTTGAACAGCAAACCGAGAAATACCTGGTGTTCATTCTGTTCCCATTTTGCAGATGAGGACACTGAGGTAAGGAGAGTTAATAACATGCCCCAGGGCACACAGTAAATGGAAAACTCAGAATGAAAACCTAGCCACTTGGTTCAGAGTGTGGGCCCTTATCACTATGCTAGACTGATTTATCCCAGCTCTTAGCAGACATGCCCTGGGAAGCTCCAAGAATAACAGGCAGCCTTTCTCAAATGTGTGATTAGGGGTCATCTCCTCCAGCCCCTTTATGTTCTGGAGCTGCTTTCAGAACTAATGCTCCTGGAACACATTCTGACGAACACTGCTTTATAGAATCTAAATCCATTTTTGGATTAAACTAGATTATCTAAAGGCTGGCCATTCAGGCAAAAACCCATCAGTCTGGGGCTCTGGTGAGTAGCCATTGTTAGGTAGGTTAGACTAGGGAGGGGCTGGAACAGACTAAAGCGTTGGGGGTAGAGGCGGCAGGGGTGGGGGTGGGGGGACACCTCAGCAGACCAGACCCTGAAATGACCAGATAAAATTCCAACCAATGGGAGAGCAGCACGTACATTCTTGAGGCCAAGAAACAGAGCCAAAAAGACAGTTCAGCCCTGGCTTAAACCCGATAGACTGACTGCACTGGGGCGATGCTGCTGTGGCCACCTTGGAGTAGCCTTTGTCTCCTCATAATCTGCTTAACATAAAATTGCGTATGTGCATTAAACTCATTATGACAGAGCGCGAATTGTGGGTAAGGAGCATATGCAGTCAAGGGATGCCTATCCCCAGAAATCACCACCTTTTTCCTGGAAATCCCTACCCAGGATTATCTTGCAACACCCCTAGGGAGGGACCAGGGAGGAACAGCAAAGGGCTCCCTTAAAAAAAAAGTGTGCCTAGAGTGGGACAGGGTCCCACTGGAGCCTGGCCTGGTTCTCCTCACCTTGAGAATTGTACAGTCTCTCTTGTTTATTTTAACACATTCCCCACTTAATCTTTTATCTGCTGCATGCTGATTTTACACATGGGATGCAAGAACCTGGAAAGGGGGTCTAGCATCTTCGGCAGCTCTCACATTAACACCATTAGTATATGTTATAAGTGACAATGAGAACGTAAATCCACAGAGATTAGACTGTGCTTGTTGTAAAAACATGTCTGTTTGTTTTTTAACATCTTACTGTGTGCTGGGTGTGTGAGTCCAAGTTTCATCACAGGAGTAAATGTGAATTTCCAAAGCTGAGGAGAAACTTATTTTTATCTTAGGGATACTATGAATCATATAGCTATTGTGTTTTGCTCCTGGAAAATAGTGCATATATTAATTATTAATATAATTAAAACTAAAGAAAGACTTTTTAATCAAAGTCGAAGATTACTAAATGATCATAGTGATTGAGCTGGGGGGCTGGATTAGGCTGATAAAATTTTATGTCACAGAACAGAATTATAAAAATAAAGTTTATTTTCTCTAATATTTAACATACTTAGAAAGGACACAGTAATTTATCAAACACAAAATAAATTTCATATTGATAATTTGGCTGTTCTTCTGATGACATAATAACTCAGTAAGACATCATTCACATTTGACTTTCATAGCAAGATTTAGAAGGTCATTTCTGCAGAAATATTCAAGAGTTTCATGGATTTTTCCCCAGGGTCTTTCTTAGTCCTTTGATATTCAAATCTTGTGCTTTTGAAGTCTACACCAGTGGTGTCTTCCTCATTCATTTACCCTCATTTAGTTGTTCATGTACCTAAGCCTCTGGAGATTCTCATCTGCCAATGGCTTGTGATTCAAATAGTGATCTGATTTGACTTTGACACTAAGCTCTGCATCATTTTCAAGTTTTGCACTTTGACTTCACAAAGCACCATGGTGGCAGTGTGCACCTCCATATTTCACATGGAGACTTCTAGAAGACTCAGTTGGTGAGGAGAGATGCTAGGGTTAAATAAGGAGAACGTTTTCAAAGTTGACCCTGTTAGTAAATAGCTTTCTGATAACTTGGCTGTTCTTAGGTTATCCTTTTTCACTACCAGAACTCCACTAATGAATTCAGGTCATAGCCATCCCCTATTTGTACAATTCTTTGGTATGCCTATTGGTGCATGAATTTATTCAGGTCCTCATTTATGACCCTACTGTTAAATTCCTTTTGTTTTATCTGAATTCATTCTAATTTGCATCATTTTGCTCTATTCTTTGCAGCTTTTTAAGCAAAAGAATAGCACTTTTTGCAAGGGGTGAAAGTGGAATAAGAGGACTAAGTAAGTAAATATTACACATTTTGAAAAATCTCTTCCTTCATCTCCTGCCCTGGTGTCTGTGGGTTTGACTGACACCCTTCATGTTGCACTGCCTTTGAACCATGACAGGCGGATGGGGCGCCATTCGCATTTTATATCGCCAGTTAGACCTCATGACACCTGGTTTCAGAGCCTGTCTGCACACTCATTCTTCTGCCTCTGTTTTCCAAATATTTACACAGGTCTTCCATATTATTTAAATGCAACATAGGTCCAGCTGTCAGCAATGGGGACATCCATATCTAGAGGAAATGAAGGACTCACCAGGCTCTTTGTCCCAAAGGCAAATGAGAAACATCTTAACAAATATATGTAATCCTCACAGCTAATTATGATTTTTCTCATTGCAATTTTAATTATTTTTTTAAATCCACACTTTATTCCATCCCTCATGGCAGTTTCATTGTCATTAAAAGTACTGCTCTATTGTGTACATCTTCTATTCATATTCATGAGGTCAGGACCATTCAACCATAGTAATTGAGCAGTCTTATTGGCTGAATGTCCCAGAGTGGTTTAGTGTGATACTGATTAACAAAAGGCACCAAAGCCTCAGCCCTGATAGGAAGGATAATTATGTAGGACCCTAAATAGGGACTCCAATCATCTGACAATGCCCAGTGGACTCGCATAATATTAATACATTAGCTATCATCCCACTATGATTAAGTACTATTTAATTATTCTTTTTATGAGGATTATCCCCAATAAATATGTCGCGTACCTGCCAACTCAACACAGTTTCTTTCTGGGGAGAATTTTTTAAATCTAAAATGGAAGTCAGATATCAGGATATTTAAAATGGCTGTCACCAAAATTGGTAAGATATTTTCAAGAACATCCTGGTACATAATGATAGTGTTGAATTGAATATAGATTGCTTTACCACAGACTGGTTATAAAGGAGGACCGTCTTTTTTTTGGCTCATGGTTTCTTTATTTTAAATCCCAGGAAGATTTCCTCTACTTCTAATACTCTGGAGTGTCTGGCATAATATTTAATCTATTTGGACTTCTGCTTTCTTATCTGTAAATTAGGGGAGTTTGGAGAAAGTGGTTCAGAAGTCGTCTTTCCATTTTAGAATTCTTTGACTTTATACAAATGAATGTTTATTATTAATTTCATGGATAGAATTTTTGTCAGCATTCCATAGTCTGCACAGTAACTTGTATAGCAGTCTTCAAAGTGGAGTTTAAGGGCCAGAGGAGGCATATAAAACCATTAACTGGGGCGTGGGAAGAACTCATTAGAAACTTATTTATTTATATTTACTTTAAAGTTACCTTTAAAGATTTTATATTATATATTTTTGTATAAGTGCTTAATGCGTGCCAAGCACTATTCTGTGTTCAAAATCACTAATGTTATTTAATCTTTATAGCAACTCTATGCTCTTACCATATGATTTTACCGATGAGAAAATTGAGACACAAAGGTTAAGAAAATTTTTCAAAATCATACAAGGTTGAGTATGTTCAAGCTAAGACTTGAACCCAGACATGAATTCAACCTCTTAACCACTCACACTGCAATATTAGTTATAAAACCACAATAGATAAACACAGATTAATCATTTCAATATAGGAGACATGTCAGACTCTAAGATGGCTCCCTCCACCTTCAAAATTCCTGCTTCTTGATATTTATATATTTATAAAATTCTCTCTACTTGAGTATGGGTAGGACCTTGACTTGTTTATAATGACTAGAATATGTTAAACTTGAGGGGTTACTACTTGCAGGATAACCTTTGCTAATGGATATGCTGTAACAGATTCTTTCCTTAGGTGGCTCTGAAGAAGCCACTGTGGTGAGCCATTCATGGGGAGGGCATGTGGCAGAGAACTGTGAGTAGCTTCTAGGAGCTGAGGGTGACCTCCAGCCAACAGCCAGCAAAAACCTGAAGTGCTCCTTCCTATAATCACAAGGAACTGGAAGCTGCCAACAAAATCATAACAGTAAGAAAGTGATGTCTTCACCAGACAAGTCTCAAATGAAACTGCTGTCCCAGTGGACACTTCAACTGCGACCATGCAGAGGACCTAGCTAAGGTGCACCCAGACTGCTGACCCCTGGAAACTGTGAGATAATAAATGTGTGCTGTTTTAAGTCTTTAAGCTTGTACTAGTTTGCTATGCAGAGACAGAAGACAAATACAGGAAGTCCCTGTTATCATATTTGTACTCTAAAATTATGAACCATTGAAACACACACACGTACCAGCCTTAGTTTCTCTAACCCATCACATGTAAGTCAAGAATTAGATTTTGGTCTTCTCTGTTTTCACCATCAACCGCCGACTTCCCACTTAAAAATAATCTTTTTAAAAATGACATTAATCGTGTATAATTATAAAATACTGTAATTTATATAAATCTAGGATTTTCTTTTCTTCTCTCACCTTAGACATTTTTAAAGTATTTTCTCCTCTAAGAAAAAGTGACGTAAGCGGACTGTTTTAACATAATTTTTAAAATTTACAAAGTTCTTTGTTATTTGGATTTCAGAAAGAATCATTAGAATGTCTTTCCTTCTCCTCTCCCTCCTTCCTCTTTCCCCAAACTCCTCACAACCAATTATCTTGGTAAGTGTTCTCCAGGATAGCATACAATTGACTTTCAAGCAATTTTTCTTTGTTGTACTCTATTTTCATAATGCGGATAATACTTCTAATTATGGTTACCTTTACACAAGACAACTGCCCCCAGATATTCTTAGGTAAACATTAATTGGTTTTATTTCTGATTTTAGAAAAGAGAAATATCTTCACATCAAACTTAATACAAGAGGACATAGAGGATTCTGGGAAGATAAAAGTTTCTGTCTTCCCTCTGTTTTCAACTCTCTTTCAACTCATCTGATTCTGCTCAGCCAACAGCTCCTGAGGTAAGTATGGAGCCAGGTGAGCATGGAAAGCATGAGTGAAAGAGACATTGAGGACCTGCTCTGTTCTGGTTCTGGGCATCAGGTGAGAACCTCAGAGACCTGAGAAACACCTTCTTCTCTCTCAGATTGTCTCCTGCCCAGGGGAGCATGTTGGACCATCTTGGCCCACAAGGGTTTAGGAGAAGCAAGGTGGAGGGCAGACTCCTCTTCAGCAGGAAAGCTAGGACAGCCTGAGCTACAAGGATACAGAGCTCACACCAGGAATTCTGAATATCTACTGTAGCTGCATCATGAGCCCATAGGGGCTATTGCCCTTTAAGGTCCCTGTGTAGCTAGAGAGTTGATATATTAAGAACATAATAGAGAAGGAAGTTAAAAATCTTTCTTAACATGACTCAAGAACCAGGGAAGGAAAAATAGTTTCCTAAGGAAATTGAATTATTTAAGGGACTGGGTGACAACTTGAACAATTAGGATAATTGAGTGGATTAAGACCAAGACACCAAACAACAGGTCTTTCTGGCATGAAAATATGACTTTGAACATAAAAACACTATAGTAAGTGAAAAAGTTGAAAAAGAAGATGACTACCATTGACTTAGAAGATCAAGTGGAAGAAATTTCTCAAACTCTAAAACTAACACATAAGGAAATTGAAATTGGGAAAGAAAACACAAGAGACTTTGGAGATGGACTGATGAGGACATAAGGGTATATAATATTCAATTCAGGATAGAAATAAGAAGCAGGTAGAGGAGAGAGGAAATATAAATTCATATTAGAAGTAAATTTCCATGAGCTGAAAAATGGAATTTGTAATTTTAAAGGGTTTGCCAAGGAGGACACATAAGATATTTTCATAAACATATTCTTATAAGAGAACCGAATCTCAAGGAGAAAAGAGATAATCTGACTCTTCTTTTAGAGAAAGGATACATTACTCAAAAAGATAAAGACTTAAACTGACATCAGATTCTATAAAATTCACCCTGGAGTCTAGATACACTCAAGTACAGTAATCCCTCATTATCCAGGGGAAATATGTTCCGAGACTCCCAGGGGATGCCTAAAACCATGGATAGCAAGGAGCAATATATATGCTATGTTCTTTTTCCTATGTATACCAACCTAAGATGAAATTCATCAGTTAGACACAGAAAGAGATCAATAACAATAATAACAGAACATTTGTAACACTATACTACATTAAAAGTTATGTAAACATTGTCTCACTCAAAATATTTTACTGTACATAATATTTGTGGACCTCAGCTGACCACAGGTAACTATAATTGTGGAAAGAGAAACCACAGATAATGGGGAACTTGCATACACAAATCCCAGACAATAGATGAGCATTGATATAAACAATCAATATATACGCATGGAATAAGCAGCTAGCAGAATATCAGAGAAAGTCATTGACAATGATCTCTCCAGTGGGCTGGTCACAGAAAAATAGTTTCTGGAATTCATTAAAGAATACATTTAGAAGAAAAAGTTATTTAATAAATAGTGCCATCACAACTGGCTATCTATATAGAAGAAAATAAAATTGGACCTTCATAAGGAGCTATAAAGCAATACATTCTAGATATCTGGATAACCAAGATAAAGACAGAGGTACACCGTCTGCCATTATCGTTGTAACCTCAAGGCAGCAAGAGTAGAGGAGATGGAGGAGATGTGTGTATCTTTTGAATGTCATACGCTCTTAAAACAAGTATATTTAAAATTTAAGTTGCAAATACATTTAATAAAAATTTGAAATAAAACCTAGAACAAGGTTTTGCTTTATTTTATCTGTAAACAATTGCTTAAAAAAGACATATACATTTCTCTTTTCATCTTGTGTGTCTTGCTTTTCTTCACTTTATTAGAATTTTTAAGTTTCAAAAGTAGTGCTGTGTCATTGCAATAAGACCATCTATATACAGAAATTTTCTTCCTTTTTCAGTTGCCTTCCTATCTGCCCCCACTCTATTATCATTGCAAACTCTTCGGTTTCTATTTTTTTTTTCAATTTTCTCTATATTCCTGTAAGAATAGAACACAGTGGGGGAAACAAGTGGGGGGAAGGAACTGGAGAGTAAGAGCTAGATGGTGTGTTTATTGCTACCAAATGTCTCTACTTCTTGAGCCTGCTAGTGGACACAGCTAAAAATGAACAGTTCTAAATCACGAATTTATACTGATACTTAGGAGAAACTTGATAGACTTCTTTCTTCATTTTACATTTATTCCTCCTCCCATAGTTAGAATGTGGACTTCAAAAGCATCCATATATTTACTGATTTGTTTTCTTTTATAATTCATACAAACTTGGTTTTTATTTGCTACACCAATACTATTATTAAAGCAGAGCTTCTAACTGAACTTCAAGGTTCCTTTGCCATTTCTGCTCTTTTAACCTTAGGCTATAATTTCATTAAGAGTATACAGCTACATTACTGGGTATACAAGTTATTTGAATTAATTATCAATGTGAGTATTTTGTCAATTTGATATATAATTAGGCACATGTGTTTCTGTATATGTTAAATTTTAGAGTTCACCTTTTATCTTTCTTGTTTACTATGATTTTTGAGCATGTAAAACATTTGACTTTTGAAAGTCAAAGCTATATAGAAACATATACTGGAGCTACTTCACTATAATTTCTCACCCTTCTTCCATGTAACTACCAATTTCCATAATCATTTTTATTTAGAAAATGAATCGTACTCTCTATTTTTATATAAATAAGTAGATAGCATGTATGTAAACAAATTTATTTATGCATTCTTATTTTCTCTTTTTTTACATAAAAATAGCATAATATATATTTTCTTAATGAAAGTTTCAGGCAGATTGAAGGTAAACAGAGGTAAGTAGGGAGGCAGGAAGAGAGAGGAAGAAGAAGCACTTTATTTTATTTAGTTGTTCATCTTGATTGTTTAGCTGACACCAGGTCTTGAACCAGGGACTTTAAGATGTATGTGGATTGCATCATGGAAACTAAACCATTAGGCCACCAGGACACACCTGTATTTTCTTTCGTACCTTAATTTTTAATTTAATAATACTTTCTTGTAATCATTCCACATCAATTCAGAGAAGTCTTTGTCATTTTCACAGTACCATGATGGTATGCCTTGATAGTAAACATTCTTTCATATACATAAAAGGAGCATGAATATTTCCAGGGGATGGGGCTGTGATAAAAATAATTACAAAACCTACTCAATAAACAGAAGGACTAGAATCACATGAACTTCAGGTAACAGAACAACAATCATGAATCTATATCAAATGTGCATCTTTAAAATGCCTGTCAACAGATGACTAGATAAAGAGTCTATGATATATGCACTCAATGGAATTTATGCAGCTGTTAAAAAAGGTGAAATCATGCTCTTTGCAACAACTTGAATGGATCATGTTAAACAAAATAAGTTAGCCAGAACAAAAAAGAAAAATACAAGATGGTTTCACTCATATATGGAGTATAAAAAACCAAAAGGAACGATGAGACAAATCTCAACAAAAATTGCAGGACACAAAGCTGTGACTACCAGGGATGCAGAAGGGAAAAGCGAAGGACGGAGAAGGGGGCTAGGTGGTGGTCAGGGGCACTAGAATCCTGGTGGTGGGTGTGCTGTGAAATGCACACAAATTGAGCCAATTTCAATTTCCTAAAACACATAGCCATGCTCAAAAAATAAATGATAAACCTATTAAAAATTTAAGAATTAATAAAGAATTGGTAGTATAAAGACAATGTTCTCTCTAGAAAGAAGTCAAAATAAATGACAACTAGAAGGGGAAAGAGAAACACCTTTGCAAGCAGACAAAAAAGAGAAGAGGAGTGTGATTGGGGTTAAGGAAACATTATTCTAGGCCTACAGAAAAAGCAACTAGAGACGATAATATTTTCATTAAAATGGCAAAGAGCTTCTTAAAAGACCTCAAGTTCCTTTCCCTAAGTGAAAGTAACAACAGCTTCTGGGCACTTTCCACTGATAGCTGCCCTATCACCTGCTCCAGGCAGCACCATCTGTGCATGCTCATTAATTTTTCCCTCATATTAAAGGCATTCATATTCTTTGTGTGTCTTTGACATTGTAAGATTTTAGCTGATACTAGGAAAAAAAAGAGCTGAGAGATGTATTCATGTGTAATCAGAACCTTGAAACTGCCTGTATCTCAAAACCATTGTGTCTCTTTATATTGATCCAGCTGATATGTGACTCTTGCTCCTTCCATGTCTATTCAGTTTGATATTTTCTCATGGTTGTGCTTTTGTTTATTAGAATTATCTCTGTGTTGCTATCTTTTGGAATAATGAGTAGTTCATTAATTAGATACTATCTAGTCTCAAATCTCCCCCAGTGGGTTCCCATCATACCTAGACTCATAATGATGGGTTACAAGATCCTACATGATCTTACCCTTAACACTTTTAAACTCCTTTTCCCGTCTCTTGAGATTCTGTAAATCCAACCACATTGCCAACCTTCACAGAAAATAAAAACATACCCATCTGAGGGCCTTTGCAATATTTTCACCCTTCACTTGAACTCTTGCTCCAAATACGAATACAGCTTACTTAACTTAATAGTAAATGTCCCGAATGTTCACTGAGCTATTGTTCTCTTTTACTTTGCGGTACACATAGGCCAGTCACCTGTGAATAGAGAAAACATAATACTACCGAAGGGTTGGCTAGAATCCAGTTGCGCTGCTTGACTCGCTAGCCCTTTGTTGCCTTGTCATGACACAGAAGGCCACATGTTCCACACGTCACTCCTACAAAATGGCGCAGCCCATGTCAGATGGAATTGCTTGCAGAGCCCTCACCAACCCAAGGTGAACATCAGTATGGATGAGAAACGAATTCTCCTTTGTTCATTTAAGCCACTGGGGTTTGGCGATTGTGGGCCACTCCAGCATAATCAAGAGTCCCCCCTCATACACACAACATACCATTTATGTCTGTCTCTGCTCAAAGGTCACTTCATCAAAGAGGTTTTCTATGACCACCTTATCTCTTGTTTTCTCTGTATCCCTACTTGACTTCATTTTTCTTTATTAGATTTATTTTCCTTATCATAATGGAAGCACTGTGATAATAGAGACTTTAATCTGTTTATTAATACACGAATTAGCATCAAGAACAATCTGTGGCTTATAGTAATAAATAGCTATTCATTGAATAAAAGAATATTCATTGTAAAAGTTTAAATAATACAGGTAAGAGTAATTTATAAAATAGTCTCATACAATTCCTTTATCCATATATAATTATCACTGTTTACATTTTTCTAAGTTGTGTTCTATGTATATACTCATGTAAATATACTACGTGCATTACTTTGTTTTTTTAAACCAGAATGGAATATGTTCTCCTAAGTGAATTATTCTGCAACTTGTTTTTCCATGTAACAATTATGCATGAACATTTCCATATCAATGCTTAAATGTTTTAAGTTCAATTTTTAACTTTAAGTTTTCATTTAAACTTTTTTGACAGTTTAATAATATTCATATTCTTAATGGCTCTGACTGTTCCAATATATCTGAAACCTTTAATTCATTCATTCCAACAAATATTTGTTTTACTTGCCTTTCCAGGGCCTGGAGATTTGGCAGCAAGAAGACAAGGTTCCTACACTGAAAGAGTTTTTAATCTTTAACAGACAGGTGATAAATAGAAATAAACCCAAATATTCCAGATGGCGATAAGTTAGTCAAGGAACATAAAAAAAACAAAACAAAAAAAAACATGATACTGTGATTGTGAGTGACTAGGGATAGAGATAGTCACAGCAGACTTCTTCTGAGGGGATTTTTGAACTCAGCCTAAAGGTAAACCAGAGCTAGTTCTATATTTATTCAGGGGAAGAGAATTTCAAGTTGAAGCCACTTAGGGGCAAGCTTGCCATGTCTGAGGAACAGAGGGGCCAGTGCAGTGAAAGTATGGTTAGAAGGAGATCATCAAAGAAGGCTCTGATAATGCAGAATACAAAGTAGGTGTTCAAAAAATGTAACTGATAGGTTCTTTGTTTTACAACAATGAATACAATTTCAAAGGTAAATACCCTAATAAATAGGCAAAAGGGGAACCATTTTCAATTTCAGTTTCCACTTATAGCATCCATCCCATAAGTCATGTTGGATTCAGAGGCTGGTCAGCACCGTAGAATGAATCAACTCTTTTATGAGGCACCACTAGGATGGCCATGAAATCTTTAGCCCTTAAAAATACTCTCTACAGCTCAGCACTAGGTCTGCGATCACTTTAAATGTTAATGAAATGTGTCATAAGTCCACTGTTTTTAAGGCTGTTCAGAGTTGAAGGAACTTCTTAAATACCATCTTACAAAAAAAAAAATCTCACTTAAGATTAACTTGCATAGGAAAATATGTCACAGAAGACCTTGCGTATGACTTGAATTCAGTTATTCTCTTTTGAGAAAGAAGCAGAATTGATTCTGCTCTGGCCTCAAGTAGGTTCTTGAAAAGATCTATTCCTTTCCAAATGAAAACATAACAGTGGAAATAAAATTCTTTATAGCCTGTAATTCAGAAGTGAACTTTTATGAAACACTTTGTGGATATAGGTCCAACGGAGTCACATATAAAAAAAGATGGAGATGTTTTCATTCCTGGTGACCCGTAAGGATACACATTGGACCAGCGGTAACTGGATTTCTTGACATGTCCTCCATTCAACATTAGAGAGATGAAGAGAAATAAGGGCACCGTGTTCTTAGAGGCACATACTTCATTTTTGTTAATCATTTTGTTATGTTTTAAAACTCTCAATGGTGACAGTGTCTGAAGTGACACTAAAGGAATAGATGTTGAACCCAGGATATTAAAAGACAGTAACAGCCACAGGGAGGGAAGTGAAATACACTTACCTTAAATTTATAAACATCCTTCATTCTTCTATGAAAACTTGCATGTGGTTTTGCCTTATTTAATTAATTCCCTGTTGCACTTCACATCTTTCACACTGAGAGATACATAGGAATTAAATTAGAGGCACATGACAGTACTTTTGTCAATGCTAGAAAAACAAATTACTCCTTTCAACTTACCAATTCCTTTCTCACTGAACCAGTACATACGAGTGAGTTAAAACTTGCAAGAGATCTTAATGTCCCTCACCCCTTGTCTGCTCCAAGGAGATTCAGACCAAGGATGCCAATTTTCCTTTTTGGTTTGGTGTGGTTTTGCTTCTCCCACTGAAGTAATAAAGGCAACATTCATTGTCCCTTGCTATTTATTAGGCGTAATAATTGCCAGGCAGTATGGACTGTGATGCTCACTCCAAGAAAAAGCCTTTTCAATCATGGATCCTGCATTTCAATCCAAGCCCCCGCTGTAGAACACTGGAGAACAAGGTGTAAATCAGTTTAAGAACACAGTTCTGCATTCAAGGCATTGTGGTTTACAGTTCCCAAATGACCTCCATCTATCTTCCTTAGCTGCAGAGGTGTATAATTGAACTAAAGAGAGTCTTGAGTAATGAAGTTGAGAGTGGCAGCTCCATTGCTGTGGCTTAATAGTCTAACTACGGCATGCTCTTTTATCCCCTAAAATGTAACAAAATAGTCTAGTAGACCCAATCCTTCAGGGTGACACTTGCTGAGAGTCTATATTTTAAAATAGAAATAGGTTTTTATAAGCAAAAAAACAATAAATCTCTATCTACAATAGAGTTCCCCAAATACAATTAAATCAGCCATTCTCTGCTGGAGCAGAAACTAATAGGAATACATGCAATAATCTCTACTTCTTTTTTGTGGAGAAATCATCATTAAACTGTTGCTTTTCATATACAATCAGCAGCTGCTTTTTCAGTGTTCAGTGGGGCAAGGCAGAGACAGCACACACGGGGTGTGCCATGCAGGGAGCTGTGACCAGAAGACACATGTGATTTCAAGTTTCTTTTCTTTAGAGGTTTTCTTCTTCTCTTTAAAAGATCATATTGCTTTTAGAAAATTTCCTTTTTCCAAGGAGCAGTTTATTTGCAAATCATTTTTTTTCTTTTATGGGTACAGTTTCTCTTAAAGACACATGGATTTATCAGGACCTGATCATACGCAAATGGTTGTTGCGAGACATTAGTGATCATGAAGGCTAAACAAAGACACAACCACCTCTTGTGGAACTCTCTGGGAGTATAATATCAACTGGACATTAAGAATGAATTTATTGAAAGTCGTTTAATCGGAATAAAAAAGAGTACGTAGACAGTTTCAAGGGTTCTGAAATTTTTATGTTCCCCTTAAAACTAAACCTTAGATGTAGGAAACAAATAACCTTTTGCTACCTCTGCCTAAAATGTCGTCACTGAACATTCAGTCTTATTGCACAAAATACTCTTGACTAACATGCAAATCTCACTAGAAGGAGGAATTTAGTAAACAGTAGCAATAATGACAACTAGCACTCATTGTTAGCTTATCACATTGAGAAAGGTTTAAGCATTTTGTTACTTCATCATTTTAGTCCCCCAGGCAGAAACTATTAATTGCCTCCATTTTACACATGCAGACATAGAAGCAAGAACAGATAAATTAATATGCCTAAAATTGTAGTTAATATAAGGCAGAGACTTTGGTCTTAATCACTCATCTAGAGGGGAAAAGTTTATTGTGTCTATAAGTATGAAGAGCTAAGGAGAACTGGAAAGGTTGAGAGACATGAAGTTTGCATTATGTCACATGTAGCTGAGGATCAGGGGTTTGGGTGGTCTGTTGCTGCGCTTGGTGAGGTCACCAAATTCTCCTTAAAACAAATACCATATCATTGATGCCATTAGTGTGTCACAAAAGGGCACCAAGTCAAAATTATTTTCCTAGTAATATATGCTATTGTCATTGTTACTTTGTATGTATTTGCTATGATGGGAGAAAAGCAAATGGTAGATAAAACGGCTGGCAACTCAACATAAATTAAAGCAATGGTACAAAAAATTGAATTCTTCTCTGGCATTCACTTGCTGTATAAAAATATGTGATGATCACTTAGGAATGACCTTGGTGAAGTAGTAAAAATTATTTTTTGTAGTAAAGTGGGGAGTATACCTAAAGCACTTCTGCCAAGCACCCAAAGTACAACGGCTCCCTCAGAATAAAACAACCCTGTGATTATTCAATTTATAAATTAAATTGATCACATTTTTCATCAAATACTTTTTATTTTAAATAATGACTGACAGATCACTGTGTTTATTTGGTAGATACACTATCTAAAATAAGACTACCACTCCAAAGAAAGCAATAACAAAATCCAGTGATCATCTATAAAATCAAATTAGTGGCTGCAAGAAGTAGAAAGGAGAGGTGGCAGGTAAACTTTGTGGAAGGGACCAACTGTATGGTGAAGGAAGAACCGAAATGGTGGTGAAATTAATTTATTATATGCAGATGTTGATGTACGACAGTGTATGCCTTGAACCTACATAGTGCTATGATGCAACATTCCTTTAATAAAATTAATTTTAGTAAGAAATACTAAAAAATTCATCTTGTGGGGTATGTACCTTTGTGACTCAGGTGGCTGAACTGCGGTGTGTGGACTATGTAAAGTCCAAGGACCTGGGTTCACAATCCAGGTCTGAACAAAATTACATAATAAACAACTTAGTAGTGGTATTAACAAATATGACTTTTAATATTGTATAATGAAACATTGCCAATAGAAGATCTGTGTGTCATAGTAAACCAATGTTTTTCAGCTGATCAATGTATGACAAATAAACTATACTAGCAAATCATGCATAAATACATGATTCATACTTTATTAAACAATTATATAATTACACAATTATTCAATATTATATATTACAGAGTCATGCATGGGTAAAAGATTAATTGAAAATATTAGACAGATGGATGAATTTTAATGCAATAGAGTGCGAAATGTTCATTGGTAATGATTTCAGATTTCACATTTAAACTACCTTTAAACTATTACCTGTTGAGCTTGACTAATGTATAAAGAAGAAGTCCATATTTTCTGAAAAAAAATTAAAAGGATTTTTTCCTCTTCCAACTACATGTCAGTATGATGCTGAAATTTATATATTTCAACTAAAACAATATATGGCATTTATCACACAAACATTAAATAATCCATTTATTTTCCATTGACTCAAAATTTAAGAATTAAAAAAAAGTAAAACATGCTAGTTTTCTCAGTTTGAGGGTAATGTAGTTATAGGTTCTATATTTATATACTTTTACATATTTATGTAAACATGTAATGGATTTATTACCATTTCAAATAAATTAATACATAAGTTTTTTTGATTTTCTGTTTAATTTTGAACAGAGTAAGAAAGGTAGTTTATGTAAAAGTATTTTTGAAGTCATCAATATTTTTAAGCGTGTTAAGATGTCTAGAAATCAAAAAGTCCAAGATTCACTAGAGCTTCCTTTAGGATGGATTGACTTCTGATAATAAAATGTCCAAGTGGCTAAATGGGTGGAATATATTATTCTCTGGAGAATTTTAGCCAAATTTGAGAGTTAGAGAAAGCTATTTTACTCGCAGTTTATTATAAGTAAATCACACTGATTAAAATCAGCTGAAGACAAAGTCCAGAAAGGAGCTAAATGTGGAACTTCCGTTCATCTTCTGTCCATAAAGTCAAGGACAAACTGTGCTAATAAAACCTCAGTCACTATGTGTGAAAATACCAGAGGCTACTGTCAACCAGATGAAGCTTATCCAAGCCTCAGTGTCCAGAGTTTTTATTAGGACTCAATCACATACTGCCTGCATGGCTGATTTTCAGTCTTTGGCCCTCCTAGAAGTCAGGTTGATCTATTTACTAAGCAGTTCATCCAAGAGGCAGAACTGATACTATCACCTCCACCAAAATCCCCAATCATAAATCACATTATTAAACTGTCTGATGGCCAAAACTCCCAGGCAAACAAAGATACTCTTATCAGGCATTATGTCACAAGAGTCTAGAAATCTCCTCCCAATAGGCAAGGGCAAAGGCCAGCCTTCTTTTGGGGCAAGGTTAAGTCTTCAGCACACCTGAAGCAAGTGGTAGCATGCCTGGTTCAGTATGTCAATGATGTTCTCAGGGGCCCAGGCTCTAATGATAGACCACACCATCTTCTTTGTGTTGACTGTTCCTGATTGTTGTCATCTGAGTCTAAATAGCACCTCAAATCCAGAGAGGGTACAAAGGGAGGAAGCAATAAGGAAGAAAGATAAGAGGAATAGGAAAAACATTCTCTTGCCCCGACCCGAGCTTCCCAAAAATGGTTAGAATAATGCCACTATAATTCTAAGTATACCTGAGAAAATGAATTTATGATGCTTCTGATGTGATTTTCCAGGGAAGGAGGCAAGATATGACTGGTCTAGCATGATCTTGATTCATCAAGTAGGGTTAAACACTGTTTTCATAGCAAAATCAGTAATTCAGAAGAGGAAGGGGAATTGCTCTTAGGTAGAAGAGCACTTCTCAAATGCTAATGTACAAATCTCCTGAGACTTTGTTGAAATGAAGATTCTAATTCAATAATTCTGGAGTGGGACTGAGCTACATTTTTTAATGATCCCAAGGGATTTGAATGATAATTTGAGGATTGCACTTTGAGTAGCCAGAAGTCAGGAAAGAGCATTTGCCACAGCAAGCTTGGCATAAGGAATCTGGCAGTTTGTCTCCCACAGGAATGAATTTGTCTCCTGTTCAACTCTATTTGGATTATTCTATTCCATAGAATTACAGATGACAGAACTTCAGATAATATTAGTAATTATTATAGATAGAATTTTTGAGAGGTTATTATTTATTAGGACTTTACATTATTTCATTTAAGGCACTAACAACTTTATGGACAAGCTATTCTTTTCATCTCCATTGTTTGTATGAACAATGACTGGAAAGGATAAGTAAATAGTCTTTGATCAACAGCTCTAGGTGATAAAACTTGTCACTCAGTTTTGTCGCTAGATCCCGAGCTCCAAAGTCCTAGAATATAGGCAATTGTTCTCATCACATAGATAAAATATTCTAATAGATAAGACATGCTATTTCATAATGACAGAACAGTCATTAAACTTCAAATTTTTGGTTCCTCGTGCCTGCCCTACTCCCATGATCCTCTGTATAACAAATAAGGTATATAAAAGACTTCTCTTCATTCTCTTTCTCTTTACCCTCCTCCTACTTCTCCTCCGCCTCCTCCTCCTATTTCTCTCTCTCTGACTCCTCATCCTTCTTCCTCTTCTCCTCCTCTTCTCATTCTTTGTCTCTTGCTCTCCACTCTCCCTCCCTCCTCATTCTTGTCCTCCTACCCCTTCTCTCTCCCTCCCTAATTCCCACTATAGCACAATAGGTTTCTAGAGGATTATTCTCTTTAAAATAAAGCACCTATTTTTAAAATCTTCCCATATATTTCCAATTCTGGGAGAAGTAGGATTTGTTTAAGGAACTGAAACAAATACTGAGCACACACAAATTGCACATGGAATACTCTCTGGATTTCTTTGTTGATTTGTCTGCATTTTTACCTTTTGTTCTGTTGTTCATTCCTTCATTCAATAAATATAAATTGAGCAGTCTCTATATGCCAAAAATTGTTCTAATATAGACAAAAATGAATGTTGACTTAAAATAACTTAAAAAATTGTTGAATAAAGAAATATTTTGCTTAAAACTATGCCACTGTTCCAGGGATGATTCTCCAATCATTTAGACTTAATCGTGTCTTTTACAGCCTTCAACCAATGAATAAGCTCTATGTGTATATCAAATATACTTCAATAATCTTTCCCCAAACACTGATCCCTACAAATGCTGGACAAAATGAACACTGAAGAAGAGACAGTGAGATCTAAGCTTACCTAGGAGCGAAGCCAGACAAGCAAGAGGAGCTCACATAGATGGAATGTGAACTTGACTGTATATAGAACTGATGATAGATTTTTGTCATCTTATTAGTAAGTTCTCAACTTGATCAAAATTCATTCAAAAAAGATCTATAGTTTCTGGTTCAAGATGGTGGTGTAGGAGAACCCTTGTATAACCCTAGGAATTTCTAGGAAACTTGAATCTAAAGATACATATGAAACTTCCTCTGAAGACAACCTACAGATTTTAAACATCTAAGTGATGAGAAAAATTCCACATTTAAGAACTTAAGAAAGGAACTGCAGGTCAGTGGCCCAGACCTGTCAAAATGCACAGACACAGAGTAGAGACCCTATTCCCCCAGCCCCAACCTAAGAAGTGATGACCAAGCGCATCCCCCACCCTGACTGGCAGAGAGTTAACCACAGCTAGTGGGAGACTTCAGGCGCAGCGCAGAGACCACAAGCTTATATGCATCATTCCTCACTTCCTGAGGTACAGAAAGTATGCTCTCTAAGCTCAGATATTCTCATGCTCCTGTGCTTTTGAGTACTCCTCAGCCAGCCTAGACACCACAGACATGAGACCACAGGCATCTGTACACCTCTCTCCATTCCCCACTGAGAAAGTGAGCCCTCCAAACCCTCGTCATGTGCACAGCTCCACCTGCCCAGAAACCACAGACACATACATGGCCCACTCGTCACCTGAAAGGCAGAAAGTATACTCCCTAATCCCAGCCTAAAGTAGGAAGAAATGTGAAATAAAAGAAAAGGAAAGCTACAGTGTTGAATTCAAGACAGAACGAAAGCTGTGCCGGAATCAACGTTGCCAAAGAAAATATGAATGATCCCAAAAGAGGAGGAGGCTAAAAACTCATCAGAGAATTACATGAATATGGACTGAGATATCTTAGTAGACAAAGAGTTCAGAAAAATAGTTATAAAGAAGCTGAATGAAATGCAGGAGCAGCACAACTACCCAAGACAATTAGAAGTCCTCAGAAAGAAGTGACAGATCATAGAAAACAGGTCACCAAAGAGACTGAGGTCATAAAGAATGTCTATCAGAAATACTAGAAATGAAAGACATAGTCAAGGAATTGTAGGTAATTATGGAAAGTTCCACTCACAGACTGAATCACACAAAAGAACAATCATAAACTGAAGATACAAAAACAGGGGTGACCCTCATGGAAGAAGAGAGAGAAAGAAGATTGAGGAAAAATGAAGAAACCTTATGAAAACTATCAGACACTATAAGAACAAACATAAGGATCACAGGAGTCC
This sequence comes from Solenodon paradoxus, assembly GCA_004363575.1. NCBI lineage: Eukaryota > Metazoa > Chordata > Mammalia > Eulipotyphla > Solenodontidae > Solenodon > Solenodon paradoxus. The sequence continues at coordinate 28,808 of RJWH01001086.1, forward strand.
CAGAATGAGAGGAGGGGGAGAAAGGAGAAGAAAACCTATTGAAAGAAGTAATAGCAGAATATGTCCTCTAACTGTTACAAAGAGTAACTATGGAGATTCAAGAAGCAGAGAGAACACTGAAATTTATAAATGCAAATAAACCTCTACCCAGACACATCACAGTGAAATCAGCAAAAGTCATTGACAAATAAAAATTACTCAAAACTTCTAGCAAAAAGAAAAACGTATCCTACAAAGGCACACCCATCAGGATATTGTCAGACTTCTCAACAAAACTTTACAGATCAAGAGAGAGTAGAACATGTTCAAAATACTAAAAGACAGATACTACCAGTCAAGAATATTCTACCCTGCAAAATTGGCATTTAAGTATGACGGAAAAATAAAAGTCTTCAGTGCAAAAAAACGCTATTGGATTTTTCCATCATCAGGCTTACCATTCAAGAAATCCTGAAAGGAGTCCTACAATAGGGAAAACAAAAACAGAGATTTACCAATGGTGATAAACAGGAATGCAAAAGGAGGAACAATGATGAGACTAACAGGAGTGAATAAAAAGGGGAAAGAAAAACAGTTATTCTATACAAATAATATAAATATGACATGGCATCAGCTTTTAAAAGGAAATCATAGAGCAGGACAGTTAGCGTTAAGCAACAGGACCGCCACAAAACCCAAATCTAAAGAGACACATAGCTGGGAAGCAGACAAAACTGACAGAACAAGCACTGAATACCATTGAAAGGAAAAAGTGAGCCAAACAAACAGGAAATGAAGCAACAGACAGAGAAAACCAACAGAAAACAAGGGCTCAAATGACAGCAATGACACCCTGCATTTCAGTCATCATCCTAAATGCAAATGTACTTGACTCACCAATCAAAAGATATAGAGTGGCTGGATGAATTTTAAAACAGGACCCACCAATATTATTCTTTCAAGAAACACATATCAGTTTCAACAATGAACATAGTTTGAAATCAAGATCTTTGGAAAAATATATCTAAGCAACAATGATGAAAGGAAATTAGGAGCTGAAATACTAATTATTAGACAAAACAAACTGCCAACTAAAAATTGTATCACAAGGCAAGGAGGACACTACGTTATAGTCAAGTGGGTAAACTATCAAGAAGAAATAACTATCATCAACATTTTGCACCCAGTACAGGAACATCTAAATATATAAAACAAATACGGATAGAGCTAAAGGCAGACATTGACAGTAATATAAGCAGACGTCTTTAACACTCCACTTACATCAATAAATTCATCTAGGTCAAAAGCCAACAAGTAAACAGGTGCCCTAATTGAAATAATAGATCAAATGAACCTAGCACGCATATATAGGGTACTTACCCCAACAAAAAAGAATGTACCTTCTTCTCAAATGTTCATGGAACATTCTCAAGGATAGACTAAATCTTGCAACACAAAAAATTTTCAGCAAATTTAGCAAAATTCAAATTATAGAAAACATCTTCTCTGACCACAAGAGGGTAAAACTGTAAATGAACCAAAAGAACAAAACTAGAAGAACCATAAATATGTGGAGATTGAGCAACATGTTTCTGAACAACTCCTGGATCATCTATGAAATTAAGTCTTATCTGAAAGCAAATGAAAATTTGGAGGTGAGTTAACCAGAACATGAGACGCAACAAAAGGAGTTCTGAGAGGAAAGTTTATAGCTACACAAGCACACATCAAAAATTAAGAGAGAGCCCAGATTAAATATCTAACCATGCACCCAAGGGAATTAGACAGGGAAGAACAATCAAATCCAAAACTAAGCAGAAAAAAAAAGAAGATAATAAAAATCAGAGTAGAAATAAATGAAATTGAAAACAAAAGTACTTCCAAGTGATCAATCAATCCAAAAGACTGTTATTTGAAAAAATAAACATAATTGATACATCCCCTAGCAAGAGTCATGAAGAGAAAACCTTAATAACAAAATTCAGAAATGAAAGAGGTATGATCACAAACTGACTTTATAGAAAAACAAAGTATCATGATAGACTACTATGAAAACTTACATGCCAACAAATGTGTCAATCATGAAGAAATGGAGAGTTTTCTAGAATCCTAAAACCTCCTGAAATTCAAACAGGAAGACACAGACTACTTGAGCAGACCAATCACAAGAGCAGAAATTGAAGCAGTAATAAAAAAAAAAAAAAAAAATCCCCCAAAACAAGAGCCCAGGACCAGATGATTTCACTGGGGAATTCTAGCAGACTTTCAAAGAAGAGCTAATCCCCATCCTTCTTAAACTCTCTACAAAGTTGAAGAGGAGGGAAAACTCCCAGATATATGCTACAATGTTAATATCACCTTGATTCCAAAATTACACAAACTCAGCACTAAAAAAGAAAACTACAGACTAATATCACTGACAAATATGGATGCAAAAATCCTCAACAAAATCCTGGCAAATAGAGATCAACAGTACATCAAAATATATACACCATGATCAAGTGGGATTTATTCCAGGGATGCAAAGATGGCTCAACATATGAAAATTAATCAATGTGTTACACCACATCAGCATAGTGAAGATCAAAAAACATATGACTATCTCAACAGATACAGAAAAAGCATTTGAGAAGATTCAATACCCATTCATGATAAAAACTGTCACCAAAATAAGAATAGAAGGCACATACTATGACATAATAAAAGCAATATGTAACAAACTCACAGCCAACATCATAAATAATGGTGAAAAACTGAGAGCCTTTCCCCTAAGAAGTCAAAAAAGACATTAAAAGAATCCAAATTGGAAAAGAAGAAATAAAGCTATTGTTATTTGCAGAAGATATGATACTATACCTAGAAAACTCCCCAAAATCCATGAAAACAAATTAAAAAAAACTGCTGGAAACAATAAATGAATACAGCAAAGTGGCAGAATATCAAGTCAGCACACAAAAATCATTAGCACTCCTATATGGAAAAAACAAAGTAGAGGAGAAAGAAATTAAGAAAGAAATCCCATTCACAATATTATCAAGGAAAATCAAATATTTGGGAATTAACAAAGGAGGTGAAAGACCTCTGCATCGAAACGTGCAGGACTTTACCAAAAGAAATAGGGGGCACAAAGAGATGAAAAACTCTCCCATATTCATGGACTAGAAGAATCAACATAGCAAAAATGGTCATTCTATCCAAGGTAATATATAGGTTCAAGGTAATTTCCATCAAAAGCCCAAGGACATTTTCTAAGGAAATTAAACAAATAATAGCATGGAACTACAAAAAAACTTGAATATCAAAGTTATTCTAAGAGAACAAAGGAACAGTGGAGGCATTACACTTCTGAACATCAAACTAAACTACAAAGTGATCATCATCAGAATAGCATGGTACTGGAACAAAAACAGGCACAGTGATCAGAGGAATCAAATAGAATGCTCAGAAATAAAACCTCTCCTATATGGACAGTTTATGACAAAGATGCCAAGAGCATACAATGGAAGAAAGGAAGTCTATTCAATAAATGGTACTGGAAAAACTGGAAAGACATCTGAAAAAAAAAAAGAAGAAAGAAAGAAAAATTGGACTACTGCTAAGCACAAATATCAATTCAAAATGGGTCAAAGACCTGGACATAAGACCTGAAACCATAAAATACCTAGAACAAAAGGTGGAAAAAACACTCCATCACATCCACCTCAAAGATGTCTTTGGGAGAGGGGGAACATTGCCATGCAAAGAAATCAAAGGAAGACCAAATAACTAAGACTGTATGAAACTGAAAAGATTCTTCAGAGCAACAGAAACCACCACTAAAAAAAAATATAACCCACAGAACTGGTGAATATATTCATGCAACATATATAAGATAAAAGTTTCATTTCTAAAATTTGCAGAGTTCGTACATCTCAACAATAAAAAAGCAAATGGCCCGCTCAAAAAATGGGCAAAAGAGCTGAATAAAGACCTTTCTAAAGAAGACACACAGATGGTTTACAATCTAATGACTTTCCATAAGGATATTTGAGTCAAAGGGCTCAGATTTGCATCTCAATCACACCATTTGATTACTTTAAAATACTTGAGTTACTGTATGTGATAAAATAAGTTAACACAGGTAGAGCAGTTGGCACATGTTCATTCAATACATCCCCCACTCCCACCCCTACCACCAAGCCTTTTCTTCTTCCTGGAAATGTCTTCCTTTACTTCTGACCAAAGTTGTTTGCAGTGAGTGCCTGGCCAAGCTGAGTCAATGAACTCAGAGGTGTAGTATATCAAACCCATGAGTGTGTGAATTACTGTATTCATGTAGACTGGAAAAGTATACGGCCATTATTCTGGGAGGAAAGAGAGAGAATGTGGAGGCTGTTGTGCTCAAAGAACTCTTTCTCACAGTTTCTGAGGTTCAGAGTCTCCATAAAGTCTGTTTTTTGAGAAGTCCATGAGATAACCTAGTATCTTTCCATTTACTTCTTTTTGCACACATTAGTTTAATTTGGAATTTTATCACATGCACTCAAAGGAACCATAATTAAATTTTATCTGTTTGGCTCCATTTCCCAGTGTATGCAACTTCTGTTCTAGTCACTCTTAAATCGTCAGTAGACCCTAAAAAAGTATTCAAGCATTTTCACTTGCTTTTGCCATCTTCTAAGATGCTATTTCAGTTCAGAATTATTTTCTTCCTCTCAAAGTACTCAACTCCAATACCACCTTTCTCAGCTAAACCCTCCCTGAGTCTCCCACCCTGTCACACATCTCGACATAGCCATGTTATGCAGTGTGTCTCTTGATGGTTTTTCTCAATTATCTCTGCATTATGGCTATTTTGCCACCTGTCTCCCTCACAAGGTTGTATTTCCTTGTGGAAAGGCTCACATAATCTCTGATGTTTCAGTCTTAGTAACTGATTCACAGCATTTGTTGAGCTCAATAAAGGTTTGTGGAAAAATAACTTAGATGAAAGGGTATCTTTAAAAAAAGTTTCACTGTTGTCTCTCTAAATCTCAGGGTAAACACTTTCCTTCTTGTGGTATGATTTCTATAATTGACTACATCTTCGTGTTTTGTATAAGTGCCCCATTTTTCTGATTGGTCTTCATCCTATTCTATCTCAGCCAACTTCTTTTTCATTATAACAATATTTCATCTCAGAGCCAGAAGCTCCATTTACTGAAGTGTCTGGATAATGTGATTCCACCCCACCACCCCATCTCTTATTTTTCTTATTATTGGACCTTCCATTTACATTAGTCCAGGTTTTTTGTTTATTCTTTTTTTTTTTGCTTGTTTTTTTAAATTACAATCAACCTAGACATATTTATCTATCTATCTATTATATATACACACACATACATACATGCATATATATCCATATATAAATGTGTTGCACTAAGGGCTACATCTTTTCAGTTTGTGTTTTATGCATAAAAGCTAAAGGTGGGAGTTTGAGTAAAGAAGGTAGACTCACAGACATTCTTACATTAGCTCATAGAGTAGTGTGCAATCAAAGTATAACTATCTCATTATAATATGGTTTCACTTGTATCTTTGGTCAAGGGAAACAAAGACATAATTAATAAAGTTTTGTTGGGATTTTGGGAGTCAAAGATACTTAGGTATCAGACAGACCTGAATTCAAATCTCAGCTACTTATTAACTGCACGGCCTCTAATGACTGCTCATATATCTTCCTAGATAAACTTAGTCCTGAAGTAAGGTCTTTAGTATCTGAGATGGACTTGTTACATTATTTAAATCTATATTATTAAGTAATTACATGATTTAAATATTCAAATACCCACTAACGAATAAATAAGTAACATTTGGAATATGTATATGGTAACATTTAAATATATATTTTATTTTGAATTACTCAAAATATATTTTAAAAATTAACTACCAGTTAATAAGACAAAGATGAAGCCCTAGACAGAAAATGGGCAAATAAGGTGAATAAACACTTTACAAAAATAAACATACAAAATGTCAACAAGCCTTTGCAATTTTTCAATTCACTAAAAATAGAAGTAGTAAGTTACAAGTTAAGAAAATGAAAATTATTTTGCAAGGATTAATTATAAAAGATAATCAAATATTGGATTGCCAGAAGTTAGAGAAAGGCAATCTCAAACAGGGACTCTTAAAATTGTTGGAAGATACTCAACAAATTTTCTAGTGGCTAAAAAGGTACTAAAAGCCTTAAAATTGTGCCTCTTTTATTCTATTGACCTAAAAATTTCCCTTTAATGGGTTAATCTAAGGAAGTCATTGAGCAAGTATACAATGACACGGTTTTTTAAGGGTTGAAAAATTGGATAGTGTCTATGACCAACTATAAGAAAAAGGTGGAGACTAGAGCTGCAATGTGACCCTGTCTGGGTGTGGGGAAAAATTGCCCTCTCCTGAGTTTTTTCATGAACTGGACAAACAAACAAATTAACATCAGAGAGAATTAGTGGGAGAAAAGACCAAATGTAACGACATTCATGTGGATAATTTACATAACTATAAATTCTGAATTTAGAATGAAGACAAACAGTGCTGAGGTCTGGTAAAGGGGATTTGGGGCATCCTGGAAAAACGAAGGGGGCTTTCACATGGGAAAGAGGGGATGACTTTGTTTCCACTCTTGAAGACAGGTTTCTTAGAGAGGGCATGTTCACAGATAAACTTACGTGTGGATTAAGACCTTCCCCAACCACATTTTTTATGGGATAAAGGAACAATGACCACTTATTTGATTAGGGAAATAATAGAGGGTTAGGGAAAAGGCAAGAGTTTCACATTCACCTGTGGGATTGCCATTTCTTTCAGTTCAAAATAACCTGCCTGTCAGAGAGGGGCCTCCACAGGAGCCCCATTCTGAGTCCAGAATGATCTATTTTGAGCCCTGTCAGCAACTTTCTATAAAGGAATACTGTTCAAACAGTTGTTAAAAAATGCTAAGAATATTTCTCAAACTGAAAGTACACTGGAGATACAAAAATGTTTAGCAAAAAGGAAGCTACGAAATATGGAACAAGAAAAAAAAAGCAGAGAATGATGTCAGTAGGTCAGTCACTGGTTTTCCTCTGAATGGTGAGATAATGGATGGTTTGTGGTTATAAAAAAATCTTTGTCCTGTTTTCCACATGTTCTATATTTAGAAGCTATTTAGACACCACTTGTGATTCAAACCACTGCTGTGGTGCTCAGTCTTCTGCAGGTGGGGCCCTACCAAGCTCAGTCCTCATCTTCTCCACTCTTCCTGAGGGAGGTGATCCAGAGCATCACCTCCCCAGGAGACAATCCTTAACCAAGGGGGTGGAGTCTTTGGATAAATCCTCTAACTGTTCCTTCCATCACTGATGCCTGTTTATGATCCTTCAGGAAGTCTCATCAAAGGACCCCTGGCTATTCTCAGTGGTGACCAAATCATGGTTGTATCTAACACTTTTTACTGGTCTCTTCTCCAGTTTCACACTTTCTCCTCCCCTCCAAATACACTTCCTGCATGCAAATCAACCTTGCCTCCAGTTTGCCTTTGGGCACACCCAGGATAAGACATGCATGTATTAACTTCATCACCACACAATTCAGTAACTCTGAAAGCATTGGACATTGTTTTAGTACAAACAATTATAAGTTCAAAGTTCTGAAGCACATGAATAACAATGGCATCAGAGAGCTGTTTCTTTGTTTTTTTTAAATAGGACTTTGGGGATCCTGGAGTCACAGAGGAAATTTCTGTTCCCCACTAGCCAAGCTCAATACTACAGAATAGTTCCCCTTTCTTAGATGCTGTAAGAAATAGATCTGAACTGCTACCAGAAATGGTGTGAGGAAATGTTGAGCAAATGGTAGGGAGCCCATTTCCAGCAGCAGCGTCCCACTGGCGGGGAGAAAATAACGAAGCTTGAGCAATGTAGCTATCTCCAGGGGCAGCAGTTCCAAGATGTTAACCCTCTGCATGGTTTGCAGATGTTGGGGTCACTGCTCAGACTGATTGCACCTGGTGGAACACAGCTGACTCACAGAGCAAGAGCTAGAGCAACTTCAGTAGACAGTACCCAGTCACCAGGGCCAGCAGAGTTGACGCCACCGCAGATTCCACTCGGGGAGATGATCTATACACACACTCGTCTGTGTGCAAGGCAGGGGAGGGAGCTGAGATGCGCTGATGAGACACCGAGTCTGTCCAGAAAGAATTCATGGAGAGAGTTGTTTTGTCAGGAACATGAAGCAAGTTTGTTAAAAGCAGAAATAGAAAGTTGAGGTGCCCTGCAGGGGGCCAGGAAGTTTACATCAAGAGATTGTGTGTGTGTGTGTGTGTGTGTGTGTGTGTGTGTGTGTGTGTGTGTGTGTGTGACCTAAGGTGCCTGCCTTCCTCTCACACAGGCAAAAATGGATATTTTAATATATATGAAGATTAGAGGCTTTCCTCCTTCATGAGTGTGTCCATGTTACCCAGAGTGAAAAAGGCCTGAGTGTCTAGGGGTGTGTCCTTGATACAGGTTGCTAAAGTGAAGTGCCCCCCCGGGATCTTTCTCAGGTTTTGCCTGTCAGTGTTCTACTCAGACATCTGTTTACTTCCCTATAGATTCCAAGCTATGCTGTCCCCGCATCATTCCCTCCTGGCTGGGCACAGATATAGCAGCGGGGTTGGCCAGGTGCCATAGGGTCTTAAAATTAAACCACACTTCATTGCACACACTTGGACACATTTAGACAGAAAAAGAAGTAGCATCAAGACTGGAACAGGTGAAATATTCCCCCCAAAAGACATATGCTCATGACAGGTTGCAGGAATTATTTCTCTCTCTGAAAGGAAATGTTCTGAGCTCAAGGCACATTTTTATGTGACAAAAGACTATGTACATTTGACTGTCTTTCCCAATAAGGAGTCTATGCTTTAAGACATGACACTAATAGGCAGCAGCTCACAGCAGCCATGAAATAAAACTGAACTCCCGGTGGACATTGCGTCCAGATGAACTTTTTCAACAGATCTGTGGATTTTTCTTTTTTCTTTTACACAACTACTGAACTTTATAGTATTAAAAAAAATCTATTCATTTTCTAATTACCTTCCCCTTTCTGGCAAGCCTTGATAACCTAATTCATGAGTGCTCAGAAGGGCCACAGAAACTGCCATTACAATTGATTGATGGTGGTCATTTCCCATGTCCCAGGGAAAATTAATTTTATAGATATCATCTTTTCCATTTTAAGTATTTCTTCCACATCTGTGGCCTGAAACTTCAGTACCCAATCTCAGAGGTTTCTCCTAGAATATCATCTTTAGTGCTATCTGATTTAGTACAGTCACAAATTTATTATCTTGTAACGAAACTGGGTTACCTCGTGGTATTCTTCAAAAACAGTATTGCTTTGGGGATAAGGCCACCTCAAATTGCTAGAAACACTCTTAGTCGAACACTTTGTAGATGTTCATCCTAGGTAGATTCCTAAATACCTGTGTGCTTCACAAGAATTGCCTAATGCTGTAGGGAATCAAAGTAGTGAAAAAATTTAAACTGGGCCAAGATTTCTCCATAAGTCTTCTCATTCTGAAAGCTGTTCTGTTTCCTCATTTTGCTTCTGGAGAAAGATGCAGGCTTATTGAATTACCTGACTCTTACAAGTCATGGACTTATTCATGGACAGGTAATCTTTAGAAGTGATCATGTCATTGCATAGTGCAATTGAAGGGTGAATTTTGCAACAAAAACTTGCTCTGAAAGATTAACTGAAGCCTTTTGACAGAGTAAGTGTCTTAAGTGTCTCAGGTCATGCAGGAATGACATGACAGAAGTTGCAAAAAAATGTGGGAACAGGCAAGGCAGGAATTGTCCAACTGAATGAGTTGCATGGAATATTCTATAAGAGAGATGATGACTGATGGTATATCTAGGAGATTATGAAAACAAGCAAGTGGGCAAGTAGACTCTTGTTAGAAAATTCTTAATGCTTTAAGGATTTGAGCTCTGAAAGTGTCCTGCAAACTCTTCATTGCAGCATTTCAAGTCAAATTCAGAGGAGTATCCAACCAGACCTGTTGTTTTTGAATGGAGAGTTTGGAGACCTGAAGCCTCTGTGATGGTCACTGTATGTGTCAACTTGACTCAGGTTAACTTGACCACAGAATGCCCAGAGATTTGGTTACATGTTATTTTGGGGCGTGTCTGTGAAGTTGCTTCAATCTGTAGGCTGCGGAAAGCAAAGTGCTCTTCCCAATGTGAGCACTTCATCTACTCCATTGAAAGCCAACTAAAACAAAGAAGGTGGAATAAGACAGCATTCTCTCTCTGTCGGTCTTCAGGCTGAGACTTGGGTCTTCATCTCCCTTCAGACCAAACTCACCCTGAAACTTGGACCACTGTGTTTCTTGCTTCTCAAGCCTTCAGACTCACACTAGAACTAAAGCGCCAGCTCTCCTGGGCCTGCGGTGTGCTGACGGCAGCTCTCTGCACTCTTCAGTCTCCACAATCTTAAGAGTCAACTCTTCGAATCAAAAACTATCATACTCTTTTATTTCTCTGAATAGCCTAGAATAATAAATTCCTCTAATCTCCTTTCTGATTTCCTTCCCACTCATCCTCTCTAGGAACTAGTATGGGTGCATTAAGGCAGGTTTTGAATGGAGGCTCAAGTCAAAGAAATGTGATAAATTCCTAGACTCTATGCCAGTTCTTCATGTCAGAGAAGCCTCCGGCATGAGGATTACACTAGGATTTACTGAACATGGCTCATCTGTCTTCTTGGATTGCCTTTAACTGTCTGTCAACTCTGGAAATTATTTATCTCCCCAGAGTTTAGACTAATCCCTAGTTTTCTTCCTTTCATTGCCATACTGCTTATTCACCTGTCAGATGGCAACTATATTTCTTTTAGCTCCAGGGAGTCTACTTGCTTTGAACCTACTGGGTAGATTATAGGGTTTGAGTATCTAATTTATAGGAATTCCACAGCCTCCTTTAAACCATTGGGAAAATCTGATCCTACATTTTCAAAAATATATTAAGCTTACCCATTTCTTTAAATACAAATCTATCACTGCATAAATGAAAGGAGAGAAGATATGGGGACACAGTGTATGTTTTTCAATGTCATTCTCCAAGGTTGAACCCAGGTTGTTCCTATAACATCCAGAACCAAGGATGTAGAGGGATAATTTCACACTTTTTTGAGCAACGTTGGGGAATGGAAGGTGAGGTTTGATTCCTGTTGTCAAGTCAGAACCCTGTTCATTAATCTCGCCTCTTCGGTGTATCTTGCATTCCATACTCAAGTCATCACAAGGTATTGTCAGTATACTAAATATCTCTCTAACCCCTACTTTTCTTTAGCCCCATTATCACCATAGGGAAATCACAACTCACTTAAGGATTAGGTCCTAAGCAATTGAATTTACATGTAAGTCATGCAAAGTTATGATTACCCCTGAGAATTCCTCAGTAGGGGACCCAGTGGAGACAGACACACTGATGCTCCACACAATCAACATCATTAGTTTTAGTTTGAATATTGCAACAAATTGCTGGATTTTTTTTCACTTGAAAACTAAACGAAGATACTTATTTTATTTGGAACTAAAATGAAAATACATACAGATTTGAACTCTAAAACGACATTCAGCATGGTAAGATGTCTGGACTTTCTCTGGGGTATATTCTCTTTCTATCAAATGATGGAGTGGAACACTTGACATTTTTTGAAGTGCTCCAATTCCCTTCTCTCACTTTGTTGACTTAGAGTATATAATTAAATTGAAGTAAACACAGGATAAAATCTCACTATATTTATTTTAAGGTATCAACATCTTTCATCCATATTACAATGAAAGTCTTCTAAATAGATACTTATCCTCCAATGTTAATTTTCTCCACACCACTGCAGCCAGAATAATAGCTCAAAATCACATTTTTGATCATACCTCACTCTTACTTCCTTCCATAAAAATCTTTCAACTGTTTCCCATTGTCCTGGGACAAGTTGGCACGACATAGGAGATATCCTAATTTTCTCCCTGCTTTTTGCATGTCTCTTCTCTCATCATCTTTATACTTATTCAACTGCTACTTTCCAGTGACATCAAACTACTTGCACTCTCTAAAAGAGTAACATGTTCCTACATTTGGGACTTTGCACACGTACTCTGTCTCCACCTTTGCCTAACTGAATTCTCCACTTTCTTGAGATGTCAATTTAGACATTCTCTCCTCTGGATCCCTCCTTGCATAGCTGTAGCACTACAACCTCTGTTGGCTGAGTGTTGACATTTATAACACATGGCAAGTGGCTCAGGGTCCCCAGGGAAAGCAATTACTAAGGAAGTTGAGAGACTTAGGAATCATCTTGTTCCATGGGATCATGCTGGTGACTTATCTTCCTGCATCATCAGTTAATTTCTAACTCAACAGCAATGATTATTATAAATTGCAACATCAAAAATAACACACACAGATGATTGCCATATATATGCTTCTTCTTCAATTCTTCAAAGATATCTATATCTATCTATCAATATATCTCTAACTCTCTCTCTCTCTCTCTCTCTCTCTCTCTCTCTCTCTCTCTCTCTCTCTCTCTCTCTCTCTCTCTCTCAACTTTGCATTAAGTGCCTAATACTCATCTGACCAATGGGGAACCTGGGTCATAGAGAAACTAACTTGCCTGGAGGAGACGGAGAAAAATACATACTTCTCTTCAGTAAAACCAGCCTAGCCAATCTTTCTTCTAATGCTGGAACAAACTTGAAAAACTAGGATCCAAGTCCAGGAAATATGATTCAAGCACCTGCCTTCCTAGTTCTATCTAGCTCTGCTCATAAGCTGGACAAATTTGTTTCAGATTTCAGTTGGCTTTTTTCCAGTTGACTTACCCACTCCATTTGCCCCTGTTCAATGGAAGTTCATGCTGCCTTGAAAAGAGAGTTTTCCCTTTTTTTGTAAAGTTTAAGGGACATTATCCAAGCATGAAGAAAAAGTTCCTCAGATTCTCTCCCTAGCATTACTATGTACCATAACCACGAGCTCTTTTATCACAACAGTCTTTCTTTGAAAAAACATGTTGAATTCCACCCACAAATAGTGCCAAACATTTCCCTGGCCTCCCCAGATCCTGGCATTATGCTATTTGTATTCATTAGAACTGATTCAGGTTTTCTTCATATTTATCAACCAGTTTGACTTTCATAGCTGAAGCTTATTCTCCTATCAGCAGGTTTCCTGATCTCCTTTGGAAGTCTTCAAAGTGAAAATCCAAGAACACAAATGAATTCTGGCAGCCCACAATCCCTCATGTAGCCTGTGGGTTACAGAGATATGAGAAGAGCTGTTTTTTAGGATAAGACAATTCAATAACCCAGAATTAAACCAGTGGTATACTCATCACATTCTTTTCTTGGATTCATGTGCAATGTAAATGTCCTTGACGTGATTCAATTATGCCTTCAACTCCTGATTGCCACAGCTAATCAAATAATAAAAGTGTATGAGACTCGCCATATGTACAAAAGTTGTGTAAAACAATTGACCCCGGAAAAGGGCATTTTGCCTCTAATTGTGCATTATGGGTGATGTGACCCCTGCAAATCATACAGAATAGTCATTAAAATGCTAAAATAAGATTATGAGTTCAACAAAAGGGAGGGCCACCCCTCCATTAAGTTTTATTGGCATTGAAGGAGGATGAGAAGCATAAATGAGAACAAACGATGGCATCTTTTTTCTGGTCTACTATGTAGCCACAACCTCAGGTCCCTGACTGAGGGCGCTAAATGCCTATAATCCCTTGCACATTAGGGAGAAGAGTATGTTAGTTTCCCCAGAAGGTTTGGGGGTTTCTTGGTTCTGAACTATGGAAAGAGTGACCCAGAAATGCTTTGAGTATCCAGAAATGGGGGTTATTGGAGCCTCAAAGCTCTGGCTTGCTAATGGGGTGAACCAGCTATTGGCTCTTTTTATAGAAGGGTGGGAGTAGTTACAGGTCTTACAGAATGTAGAAAGCAGGGTGGGCTTTCATATTGAAGGCATGGTACTGCTGCATTTTACTCAGAGTCCAGAGAAGTTGTCTGTGACTGTTGAGACAAGGAGTCTGTTAAGAAATCCATTAAAATGTTAATACAAGACATTAGTCAAAGCTATATGAAGACTGTTATCAGAAAATACCGAGAACAAGGTCTAGAGTCAAAAGGTACCACCAGGAAAGACTGAGACAAAGGCCCTAGAGAATCCCACCTACATGCCATGCAATGAAGCCCCCAGCACAAAATAGCATCACCCACACCTTTCTGGGAGCCCTTGTCCTATCACGTACTACACATCACCCTTAGGGAATCATTGGGAGTAAATAGAAGATTTTGTTTAAGAAGAATATGATATGCACATTCATGGCCTTCTCAATCTCACACCTCTGCACGTGGTCCATATTGGTTGCAACAATGGATGTCTTCTGAAGTGTAAATTGTGTCTCCCATTTGCCAGTACACATCACTACTATGTTTAAGAATGTCTTGCAGGCTTTCTTTCAGCACTCTGCCACCATACATGCCTCAAGGATAAGAGAAACCTAGCAGCAAACTGTCGCCTTCTGGAATCTGTCTACTACATTGCTTGGGTTTATGTATAAAGAAAGATACTGACACTTTATTGCTTTTCTCACAAGTGTGCTCTGCCTTTGGAAGCATCCCTGTTCTCCCTATTATTCTTCCAAAGACCTTAGATTCAAAGAGAATAAAGTTCTATAACTTGAACAATAAATCCTTCCCATCTTTCAGACTTGACTGAAAGCTTTCCTACCCCACTATCCCCTCAGCTCCTGACTATTATAAACTCCCATTGGCCTGCTCCTGTCTGTATTCTCTTAGATCCTCATTCACTTTTCATGCATGTGCATTTTATCTTTCCCACTAGACCATGAGTTTCTTGAAGGCTGTCTTGCATTGTTATCATGCCCACAGTCCCTGATCTCAGCGCAGCACCATACACATCATGGACACCTGGTTACTACCTTTGATGGATTAATTTATCAGGAAGAGCCACTGGCTGACAGCACATCCGAGCTCCAAATTAGAGTCACTGTGCCTTAGATCAGTGCTGCTCACACCTGAAAGTGCACATCCCTCACCTGGGGATCTTATTAAAAGGCAGCTTTTCATTCCCTAGAAGGATGGTGGTGCCTGGAATTCTGCATTTCTAATGCCCAGGGAATGTCAGTGCTGGTGGTTCAAAGATCTCATCTGAAGGTACAAGATCTCGGGCATGAAGAAAAGTAGACATGAATAAATCATTTCCTAATCATGTCTCTGCTTTTTTTTTTTTTTTTTTTTTTTTGCTTTTACAGAGTCGTGTATAGATGGCACTCCTGGTTGATGTGAATTCATT
This sequence comes from Solenodon paradoxus, assembly GCA_004363575.1. Taxonomy (NCBI): domain Eukaryota; kingdom Metazoa; phylum Chordata; class Mammalia; order Eulipotyphla; family Solenodontidae; genus Solenodon; species Solenodon paradoxus. The sequence goes on from RJWH01001086.1 coordinate 44,161, forward strand.
CTGTTTAGAGACTTTAGAAATATTCAATAACCAATTAAAGGTCTTCTATGCAATAATAATAGCTAACATGGCAGGGCAATTCATAGAGGTAGTAATTTGAATTTGTTCTCTTTTATTTCTCATTCATTTGTTCTGAGCAGGTAGTCAAGCCCATTCAAATGCTTTGCTTCAGAGACTTCAGGAGGCTGGGGGTGGGAGAATAAGAGCTTCCTGTCTCTTTTGAAATCCGAGTGATTGAGAAGATCACAGGAGGCATTTTTTGGGGAGGGAGGGAAGAGGAGAGAAACATGAAAATCTTGTCCCTGGGCAGGGGAAGGAGAGGGAAAACAGTCTGTCTCATAAATGCGTGAACTACTTGGGAACTACTTGTGAAGTCGACTGGACAGGACACTTGCCAGCGTGCAGCTGGGCTGGGCAGCAGGTGCTGAGTTCCCACTCTGTGCTGTGAATGACGTGGAAGCCAGAGATTCCTGGGAAATTTTGAGCTCCTAAAATTGGCATCTCAGCAGCAACTCAGTGACCTGATGTGTTCAAGATTCTTCAGTGCTTTGGCACAATAGAACTACCCCCTCGTCTCATCACTCCACAAACACTGCGTTCGTTCACTAAAAATGTAGGAGAAAAAAAAAGAGTAGAATCATGATCATGTTTAGGAATAAATATCTTGTCAACCCAGCAGATGGAGTTTGGAACTGGGTTTAATTTGACTTTAAAGACGTAAATCAAGGAGCTAGCTCCTGTTTCATGGAGTGTGGCGAACAAGACAAATACTATGAAACATCCACTGAGTAATGATTTAAAGATGAAATCCCATCATGTTACCTCGCCCCTCCCATCCATCCCTTTCCCCCGACACTTTACCCATATCTCAACCCTCCAGTGGCATCCTATTCCATTTAGAATAAAAACAAATCTTGCCCTTGTGAGGGCTCAAAGGAAAAGTTCCTCCATTTCTCTGAGGTTCTTCATAGGTTGCACAAATGAACAAACATTAGGTATGATTAGTAAGAGAAAAGCCCAAATTTAACATATGTGTGGAGAATTTTCATGGCTGTAAGCTCTAAGGTAGCTGGGGCAGACCCACATTTATATCCTGAGTTGATGCCTGAAGATCGCCCACTTCAAGGAAAGGGCCTGACGAGCAGTGGGCACCTGATTAATATGTGATTTTTATCAGGTGTCCGCTAATGAGTGACTGAACTGAGTAGTTACTTGACACGGATGCTTGCTACATTCATTTTGCAGATTGCTCCACTTTTTGTATTTAATTTTCACAGTGTATTTGTAAGTAAACAGTATTATAAACCTAATTCTACACAGGAAAAAAAGTCGAGCTTCAGATAGCCAACAAAAATTGTTTAGTGTGTTGCAAGCACCTTACATAGTCATGTTTACTGAATCCTAACAGATGAGAACTATTACTGTCAATTTTTACTGGAGAGGAAACTGAGGCCAAAGTGGTAAAGCAATTTGCCTGAGGTCATGTAGGCAGCAAAGGCCCTAGCTCGGAGTTAAGCTAGAAGGGTCTGATCCCAGAATCCAAACTCCCCTGCCTCCAGGGCCAGATTCACACCTTCCTGAGTGCAAAACAGGTCTGGCTAACAACCCAGCTCACAAGCCTCAAGAATGCCTAATAGAAAAATGTGATTACCTGGACATTTACTCTTAATCAGAGATGATGGAATCCTGGTGTTTCTACAGTACTCACCTCCTTCTCAACTCTTGTCTGCTATCCACATGCAGAATCTAAAATCCTGAAGATCGTATTAGGCTTCTCAAAATACATTTCCTTTCCTGCACTTCCTGTTTGTTACAAGAGTACTACTAATTTGCTCAATTTCCAAAAACTAAAACTTTCCAGGCACCTCTGTCTTATTCCTTTCATTAGTTTCTCCCTTCCCAGTGCTTTGCTTCTCTGCTTTTCTTTCAACTCCTATCAAGCCCTAGCTGGTTCAGGATTTTGTCAATGCAGACCTGGACTTCCGGAAGTCATGGTGCTGCTTCTTGTCAGTCTCTCCTCTTTACATTCATTCTGATGAATGAAGGATTTTGTCTTAAACAAAACACTTCACTCTATCACTGTCTGGCTTAAAAGTGTTGAATGTGCTCTTTGTTGCCTAAAGGAGAAAGTCTTTGAAGTTCATGCATTCAACGTCATTCAAAGTCATCCTTGGTGAGGACTGGCCAGGTTTTTCAAGCCTTATCTCTCACTCCACCATATCTGACCTTCTTCTGCAATCAGGCTGTTTTATACTTACTGTCAGAAAAGCTTCCTTTGTGTGTTCCCACCTCTGCACTTTTACTCTTGGTAGACACTACAGGACGTACATTTTATACCCTCTAATACATTCTAATGCCTATCGAACTCCTCTGTAAAGCTTTCTCAAGGCATCCCAGTCTGAAATGTTATCCTTTCCCTAAGCTTCTGTACCACGTAGTGATTGTATAATGTACTCATGAAATACCTCCTTAATAAATTGAAATCCATTGCACTGCCACTTCAATTCCTGTTCTATTACCTGCTACACACCCTATAAGGTCTCTGGTAAAAATAATTTTAGAATGATCTACGTCAATAGATAGAATTCCATGTCAGAAGAGTTTCAGAATCAAAGACCATCATTAGTTTGAGAAAGTGGCATCTTTTTCCTCTCACACGTGCTTTTATTTTGTTCTTGCTGTTTATTCCTGAAATGTTCCACTTCTCCCTTTGCCTTTTTGCTGCAATATTGGAACAGACTGATCTTCTTAATGAATTGCTTTTATTCGCCACTCGAATAGAACTGAAAAAAAAAGGATTTCCTATAGAATATTCTTCCTGTTTACCTTGTCACCTTTATGCAAATGAAAGAACTGAAACAAAATATTACAAAGGTGCATTTACTTATGGAAACAGAAGGGAATTGAGACACTGATCTGATTTCACAGGAGGAAAAAAATAGCAAGGTTCACACTAGACACAAAGTCAATGGCAGATTTGAACCTAGAATTTCCTGAATCCTGGAACACACCTTGCTCCATTTACTGCCTCTTGTCTTCAGGAAAGAAATACTACTCAACCTACCTGATATTTACGAGTCATTTGAATTTGACGTATATACTGTTTGGGGTTCATCATTTATAGTCAGTTTCCAATTTATAATTTGTGACAAATTTCCACATGCATTATCTAGTAGGATGTGTGGGCGTCAAAGAAAAAGTTCTCCCCTTCCTCTGAAGTTTTTCACAGGTTGGACAAATGAACAAATTAATATTAGGTGCAATTAGTAAGAGAAAAGTCCAGATTTAATTATAACATACACGTGGAAATTTTACATGGGGGTCAGTTCTGAAGTCGCTGGGTGTACACCCACACATCTTGAGCTAAGGTATGGAGGTCTCAGGGGAGACAGGAGGGGGTCTCCACCTGGCAAGGAGGAATGACTCATCCCTCCTTTTACTCTAAAAGCACAGATAAGTAACTCTTCTTTCTACATCCTTCTAGAGAATAAGGATAAGAGACCACTTCCGGATTAGGAGCAGGGAGGCCAGGGAGTGGCAGATGGCTTCTTTGATGAAGGGAAGGGCTACAGAGTTAGGAGAACTGGAGTTTCTCCTTTGCCTCTGGGGCTGTCCTCCACTGTCCTTGGTTCTTCATGTCAGAGTGGAGCGTGTACTGGAGAACAATTCTGAGAAAACTTGGGGTGTTATGTTTTAGTCCCATCAGTGGCTTCACAACAACACAGGAATGTTGGTGTCCACTAGGCTAAAAGCAGAACTGAGATGGGTTGGGAGAACATGAAAGCATCTGATGTGGCTGTCTAGGAATTCTCCATCCTGACCAAAGCTTCTCTTCACGAGCTCTTGGTCAACAAACACAAGTGCTTATTTTGTGGGGACACATGGAAACTGCCTGCACAGGTTTCAGAGAAAATAGTCACAATATGTGACAGGCTATACATGTGAAATGTCAATTATGACAGCAGAAGAGAGATCACTGCTGGGACTCACTTCTTTGCAGAGGGGAGACTTGAGTAATACCTGGGAGCCCCAGCAAGATTTACATACCAATGATGCACAAATTGAACATGGGCCTTTATTCCTCTTTTCATATGAAGTCCCCACTTAATAAAGCATTCTTCTATTCTTTACCCTCTTTTAATCCTTCTGAGATCCTGACCCTTTAAATAAACAGTTCTCTGGGGGTTAAGAGAGCCATTGTAATCTCTGAGAATTATCCATTCTTTTGAATGCTGACTTCCTCTATTAAGGTGAAAATTAAATTCTCAAGAAGTAGGGCATGGGTAGGGGGGAGGAGAAAAAAGGGATTGGCATTTCTCAACACAGCACAGTCTCTGGGCCCCCGTTTGTCATTCTAATGAGGCAGCCATCTTCTGCAGGTTGTGGGCCTGAGCAATGGCGTGAAGCCTAATTGTACTAATTGTATATTAAACTGGTGTTAGTTTTAGAAGGGCTGAGTTAGCAGTCAGAAACTGGTTCCTCCATCCTTTATCAGCATGAAATTTTTCTTGTCATTAGATAGAAATGCCTGGAGAAGGTGACATTTTGCAAGATGTCAGTTCCATGAGCTAGCTGTTTGAAAAAAAGACTTCAAAAAGTTGATTGTAGAATAAGAATCCTTTCTAAAACTGGAGGGAGGGACTTCAGACTACTCTAGAAATGGTGACATTCCATTCCTCATATTAGAATGCTAGTAGCAGGTTTTGAAACTCCACAGCTTCAATACAACATACAAAAAAATTAGTATCAAGCCTTTATTATTATATTTTAATTTTCCACACCGAGCTGTTCATAGACACTCTATATTATCTTTGACCTTTCTACTTAGGTTGACCCATTGTCTGCGTGTACTCTGCTCCCCCACACTTCTGGGGCTGCTCCTATTGACATAACTGTTAAATAGCAAACATGAGGGCTGGTTTCTATGGTTGCAAAGTAAAGGATGAGTTTTCTATTATATTTTCTAGCACAATGTGAGCAAGAGGAATAGCCAAGACAGTTGGATAATGTCCAAATGCCCTATCCAGATATAGAAGTAGGAATGAGGGTAGCTTTGGAAACAGAATCGAAATGCTGGACCTGGATTAAAATGAGAATAGATCAGGTACTGGTATGTGGGTGACCTGAAGACAGTTTGGATGTCCTAGAATGGAATAGTCAGCACAGGATCTCACATAAAAAATACATTCAGGTACTTTCACCTTAGCCAGGTTCAGAAGTGATGACTTGGGTGGCAAATGAACATTTTTTGGTAGCTTAACCCTTGTGAAATTGTCATTAAAATGTTGACTCTTGGTTATAGGAGGGATGAGTGAGAAAGAGAGAAGAAATAAATGACCAAGACTCCAACACTCGTGGAAAATGGGTCATGATTGCCAATCTGTGCATTAAAAAAAGCACTCTTACTACCCTCTCACTATGAATGGGTTCCATTACCAATCCAGATTTATTTCACAGTGTAGAATGAGATATGGTGGCCATCTTGTTCAGAGAAACCTCAAAATCTGACTAATCTTTAATTACTTCATGTCAGAATTTCCCAACCTCTTAGTGTCTCCATAACCTAAAGAAGAATTTGGTTTCAATGGGAACTTTAAGGATTAATAACTTACTAAATAGAACAGTGACTTTCGAGAGTTAATGAAGCTTCCCAAGTGCCTTGTCCAGTAACACTGGTGCCATAACCTGCCTATTAGGTTTTACAAATGGATTATTAAGATTTAATGTCATAAGAACATCAAACTCCACTGTATAAACATATCATCCTGATGATAGCCATGCTACTTTATTAGCACTGCTTTAAGATAAACACAGAGTGATAAAATTCTTGAGAAACATTGTTGGATATTTGTGAGGTTACTCTATAGTATTTAACACATCTGTAATATCATCTCAATAATGTTAGAATTTTTCATAAGGGGAAAAAAGTAAATCACTGGGAAACATTATTACACATGATATCTAAAGACATTATTTTATTATTTCATTCCTTATGCTGCAAATGAGTGAAAATATCCTTTAGGGGTAAACTATTGACTTGTTATAGTTTAGTTTACCAGGACTCCAGGGAGTTGTCTTTCAGGCATGAAAAATCACAATGCTTTTCATTTCCTTTCTTGATACAAGAAACACATGTGCTAAATACCCATTGTATACAAAAGCTTATGCTCAGGTAACCCATGCCTGGAAAGCAGAGATAATCATACATGTGAAAGGTATAAAAATGATAAGTAGCTATACACAGGGTTCACTATGCCATGGTACTGCAAGGACAGGGCATGGGGAATGTGTCTTAGAAGTCCATGCCCTACTGCTACCATCTGATATGTGACACCTGAAAATCAATGCATACACATTCTACTCTGAATTATAGAAATATCAGGGTGTCGAAAAAAGCTGTCCTTGACTGTGGTCAGCTGACAGTAAATATCATATGTTGTGCAGAACAGTTGTGCCTTCTATCAAAGCCTGCGAAGATCACCCATTTTTTTCTGTCCTCAGAGTCCCTGCTAATTCTGTCTCTGTCTTTCACCCTTGCCCTAGTGTGAGTGACCACGGCCATATTCTGACTTTATATGAAAGAAATATTATGTACAGAGGGCAGGGCCATCTATGGAAATAATAGTACAGAGATAATAGTATAATGGTTAAAATCAAAAGATTTAGTTGTCAGAAAGACAGTGAAAATTCTTGCTCTTTTGTTTCCAACCTAGGGGACTTTGGAAAAACCCCTCTATGCCGCTGTCTTCCTATCTGTAATATGGGAACATTAACAGCATCTAGCTTATAAAATGATTATGTGGACTGAATGAGAGCCTACATCCATCATGCATAGCCTGTACATACTTGAATAATCATTATAGGTTAGCTATTAGTCCTTGTCTTCTTGGGAAAAAGTATCCTTGGAAACCCCATTCCTCAATTTAGAAATAAACTTAGAGAAAAGAGCCCCTTTTTAGTTGAGGAACAGGCAAACGTATCAAATATACTTGAGAGAGTGAATGTACAAATCAAGAATAACTTTTTATGTAATGACAGATTATATATAAAAATAGAACTCTGACACACTCTGCAATAACCAGCTCAGAAAGTCAATCTATTTCTAGTAGCCAATCCAAGAAGTCAAGCTACTAGTCGAGGCAACCAATTCAGGAAGTCAAACAGTAATCCTTGCAGCAATGATTTTCGAACAGTTAGAATTTGATTAATAACTACAGACCCTCTAATTGTTGTCCCAGATTCCAATTTAAGACCAAGTGAAGGAAGTCAAATATGGACCCCCTAACCAATCATATAGGATGACCTCTCCAGGCCAGCAGCCTCCAGTGAGGGCACATCTAAAGCCTCCCCTTTTTTTCATGATGAAGCTTCCCCATTACTCTACTTGCTTTTGAGTCTCTACCAAATATAAATGATGGCGACAGACCTCTTTGCCATAACAAGCTCTTCAGAGATAGATGCTGCTTGTTCTTTCTTGGTGGGTTCAATTATTCCCACTATCTCTCAAATGTTAAAGTTAGATCTTTTTAATCATGGAGTAGAAACTGAATCTATTTTGGGCTCACCCATCTAGCCCCGATATCTTGTGCAGTGTCTGCCTTCTGGACACATGAATGAATGAATAAAAATTTCCCACCTGAGAGCCAATCCCTAATATATGGGGATAATCTGAAGGACATTGTGACAAAGGAACAACTCTTCTGGAAAGAAGGTCATTTAAGCAAGAGAGACCAAGTGAGGTACAGCTCTCCTATTACCTGACTGTACAAACTAGCTCTAATCAGTAAGTTCTGGAAGCCACATGGGCCCCTTATCTAGAATATTAGGAAGGCAAGACTGCTCACAAGATGTTTCTGAGAATTTAATGAGATTCTGTGAATGAATAGAACTCAAATGAGAGAAGAGGAAATGAAAGAGACTTGTTTTTCTTTGTATGGCCTATTTCCTTGTTTACACTTTTTTATTACATGTAGATATTTTAAAAATCTACAATATGAAAAAACAAGAAAAGCCATGTTTACTTTTACAATGAGATACATTTAAAACAATAAACAGCATTAACATTACCGAAGTGGAGTTTTGATACATGCAAAGCAGAATGGTCAAATTTGAATCTGAATATAATTTATTTATTTAGCGAATGTTTATTTTGAATCTTTATTTGCAAAGCGTTACACTGCATTGAAGGAGATTTTAAAGTTATGCAAGAGATTGGGCCCTGCCCTCAAGGATTGACCCAAGTAGAGAAATTCAAAAAACCCTCTCATAGAAATATCTAAACTTTGATGCTGAGTTAGGAAAGTGTAACTGCTGGGTCACTGGACGCATATGAAAGGAATGATGCTTATTATTGCAGCGAGTAGAGAAGACAACACATCTGAGAGATATTTGAGTTTATGTGGGGAGTGATGTGATAATTTTTAATATATTAAAATATGGGAATGGCATTCTAAGTAGTAGACAGAAGAAAGAGGTCAGACCAAGAATATACAACAGACTCTTACTCTTGTTATATAATCCATAGCACTGCGACTTTTTCCTTCATGACCTTTCTGACAACATCAGTTAATTTATTATTTGGGCAGTATTTTTCATGTTCTCTTGGAGACCATAGATTTATAATAAGGAATATGTCTGACCTGTTCGCTATTGAGTCCTTACAATCATACAGTTTCTGAAGCATAATTGATGCTCAATACGTTTTTGTCAAATGAAAATAAAAAGCACTGGTGAATAACTGAAATGCAATACTAATATACAAAATCATACAACCTCATTTAGGTTATAGACTGAGGGTAGCAACTGTATTATAAATGATCATAAAACTAGATGCATGTAGGAATTTTAAAATAAAGTAATCTAAACTGAGGTATACGGAATATAACTTTTTTTCACTCTTTCTCCATGAACCTCATTTAGTTTTAAAGCCCATATTTCTGCTTGGCAAAAAAATAAATAAATAAACCTTTGTTCATTCTGGAAAATTAGACTCACTGACATCCATTCTCTTCTGCGAAAAGTCAATCTCTTCAGGATTAATGCTCAGTTTTGTCAATTGCTTTTCCCCTTCCCTTTCCCCCAACTGGCACCATTGCTACAGGAAATGATCCAGAGCAAGGGTTCTTTTATCTTAGTCATGTCCTCCAGATCTCTCTGGCTCCCACCAACCTCCAGATAAGGTATACTTCACCTATCCTACCTTTGGATGGTAGTCTCTGTTATTATGCCCCTGTGTCCATGTTTGGTGTCACACATGGCTTGTTCTAGTATAGTATTGACTCAGAGATGCTCGAGGGTGCTGTCAATATTCTTAAAGTATGTTCTCACCTCAGTCTCTAGCTTTGGACTTTCCATTGGCCACTTGCACAAAAACATCTCTCCTTGACTCTAGACAAATGGGAAGCAATATAGCTCAGTCCTGTGTACAAAGGGAGAGACATTAGTGAATGGACTGTGAGAAGAAGTAGAATTTTGGGTCTTAGGAAGTGGGAATAATGTTGTCTAATCCTCCAGAGTGTCTCTTTGTCAGACACAATAAGTAAAGAACTTGAGTTAAGACATCAAAATGCCGTGATAAAATCAGTCTGGTGCATTTAACAACATGTAGGCAAGCTGATGTAGAGCATTATCAGGATTCACAATAGACTCTAAGAGCAGAAAATAGAGATTTGGATACATGAATTTCTGCAGCAAAACCTAGCTTATCCTGACTGAGAGACCACACCTCTCAGAGTTTGCCAATTCTGAAAGAGGTAAACGATTTACCCTTGGGCATTCTTACTTTCATTTAATATTTATTGCAATAACTTTGATTTTAAAATAATATAAGCTCTTATGGTGAACACTCTCCCCAAATACAAATCAACCAGTTTAGAACCTACATTCCAACCACCATTGTATTAGTTATCACAGTTTAGGTTACTGTCGACCTGCCCTAATCGCCTAGGGCCAGATACTAGACAACCAGGGCCAAGCCCCACACTCCAGAGTCTACTAATTTTATTTAAACTTATCAATCCTGCCCCTGCTTATCCTGATTTTCTAGTTCCTTCTTGTGGAAATGTCAATAAAGCCTCTTGACCACAGTTCCCCTCTCTCCTTCTGCTTCCCAGATAACTCCAGCATTTCCTCACGTGCCCTCCCCAGCTCCTACCCCCACGAAATTATGTGCCTCCTTCTCTTGGAAACTATGAGTAACAAACTATATCTTTAATGGCAATTATTTCCTCATCTGTTGGTCTTACTAAAGCACATATTTTCTGTTAATACACCATATTAATTTACTATTTAAAAATAGTGATTGCCAAAACAAAATCTCAAAGAAAAATCCTAATGAAATAGAACTAAGTAAATTACCCAAAAAATTCAAAATAACAGTCTTAATGATACTCACTGAAATCAGCATAACAATGGATGAACACAATGAGATTTATAAAAAGGAGAAAACATGAGGGAGTTCTAAATATAATTAATAGCACTAAAGAATACAATACTTGCGGTAAAAAACCACAACAGGGTGGCTCAGTAGTAGACATGAAGAAACATCTAATCAAATTAGTGAGCTAGAAGGCAGGACATTGGAAAGCATACAAGAAGATCAGCAAAAAGATCAAAACTTGAAAAAAAACAAAGATCAGAGATGTAAGGGATAACATCAAGGGTAACAAAATTTGTTATCATAGGAGTTCCAGAATGAGAAGAGAGAGGAATAGAAAACTTACATGAAGAGATAATCTCTACGAACCTCCTTAACCTGGGGAAAAATAGCTACCCAGATTTAGGAAGTTTAAAGAGTTCTAAAAAAGTAAACTCCAAGATATGCCAAGACACATTATAGCTACAATGAGAAAAATGAAAGCTAGAGCTAATCTTAAAAGCAGCTAGAAAAAAGGAGTTACATACAAGTGACCCCTATAAGATTACCTGTGGGTTTCTCAGCAGAAACTTTACAGGCCAGAAAGAAACAGCACACTATGTTCAAAATACTGAGTAAAGAACTTCTAAAGAATATCCTACCCTACTGAATGACCAGTTAGACTAGAAGGAGCAATAAAAAGCTTTGCAGGCAAACAAAACATAAAGGAATTCTTTATTACTAAACCAGTCTTAGAGGAAATATTAAAGGCATTTTTATAAAATGAAAAGAAATTTCACTTAGAAGCCACAAGACACCAAAAAATATAAAATGTGGCGGGGAGGAAGTAAAAATCTGGACTGATAGAATGAACTAGAAATTGGCTTGTTTTTAATTTAAAATAGGTGAGATGCAAATCAACAATGAAATAGCATCTCATACCTGTGAAAAGGACTGTTCTCCAAAAAACTAAAAACAAAAAGTGTTGGTGAGGATGCTGAGAAAAGGGAATGTCATGCGCTATTGGTGAGAGTATAAGTTGGTACAACCATTAGGGGAAATAATATGGAGACTCCTCAAAAGCTATACAAAATAGAAATTCCATGATTTTATTATCTTTCTTATGGGATTTTACTCTCAAATCATAAAAACAGTAATTTGAAGAGTTATATGCATCCTCTTGTTTATTGCATTGTTTACAATAGCCAAGATCTGGGAGCAACCTAAGTGTTCAGTGACAGAAGAATATGCAAAGAAAATGTGATACATACATGCATACACACACATATACACATATGCACACAACTGAATGCTACTCAGCTCTAAAAAACAAGGAAATCCTGCCATTTTCAATAATACGGATGTGTAGGGAATTTTGCTTAGTGAAAGAAGTCAAAAAGAGAAAGGCAAAAATAGTATGATTTCTCTCATAATTGGTAATTAGGGAAACCAAACAAATAAATTAAATCAAATTTCAATAGACAATTAGTTGACAGGACCAATTTAGTCAGAAAGGGTTGGTGGTGTTTCAGGTAAAAGGAGTCAATTATACGGTGAAGGATAAAACTGGACTGCTGGTGGTAAACTTAGTGCAATCCATACAGGAGCTGATTTATGATGACACACACCTTAAACCTATATAATATTATAATGCAATGTTCCTTCAATAAAATTAAAAAAGATTGTGAACTGAATCCTAAGGAAAATGTTCAGCTTGATGTGACAATGTAATAAAGGACTAAATTTAGATACATGTCAGTGAAGTTTCCTGAAGAGGAGGCATTAAAGCTGAGACTTTGCATAACTCAGCTTCCTGATGAAGTGACATTAAAACCTGCAGAACAGTAACCTGATTGAAAATATTAACATATCTAACAAATGAAGATGGGTGTTCTAGCCATGGGTGCCAGAAATGAAGAATCACAGAGGGAGAAGCTTCAGTTTCCAGACTGGATATCAGCATAGTCATCAGTAACATAGTGACAGATGCAGGGTTTCCCTGGGAAGAGCCCTGCGATCATGACCAACCAGCTCCCTGATTCTCACCTATGAAGCTTAGCTTTAGTCACTCAGCTTCCAAGTTCTCTCTCCTCCCCTGTTCTGAACTGATGCCAGATATCTGAGTATAAATTGGCTTCCCATGTGGCTCGCCTCCAGAGAAAGTAGGCTCATGTGAACTTGGAGTTATTTCTGATTTCTAATGATAAGTTTCTCATGGTTAATTACTGAGATAACTTCTGATTCAGATTTGACTTTGCATAAAAATGACAACAGGGTGAGAATGATGAAAATAGATATTTTGTTTCTGTGTCTTTTAAGTGTGTCATTGCTGATTAAAAGATTGGGGTTCTGCTTTCTGCCTGAGACTCAGAAGCATCAAAGCTGGCTTCCTTCAAACAGCGTCTCAGGACTTCATTCTCAAAATCTCGCTCAGCCTTATAACAGTCAAATAATCAAATTCAAGACAGGAAGCTAGATCATGGGGCATTGTCATATGGAGCCTCTTTCCCAGAGAGCTACTTGAGAATTCCTGCCTCTTACCTGAGAATGGTTACTAACTTTACTTTATTTCTTCAACAACAAAATAATGAGGGCATAAATGCTTGCATATAAGCATATATGCTTAAGTAGTTGTTTGGTATTTCAGATATTTAAGCAAATATTAGATCATTTATCACCTATAAGAACATTTTCAAAATGATTAGGTGAGACATGACCTCACTCCAACCCTGATTGAAAGAATGAATGACTGAATGAATAATATGCTTCAGTTCAGGAGTATTCTCCTTCTATAACCGAAACTTACTAGGTTTTGACTGTCTCATCCCTTAAGCTCAGTTCTTAATATCAATAAACTACTGCAAGGACCTATTTCTCCACAATTCTCCAGAGATTTTTGGCCACATCAAGCAAGGAATAGTTTGGACCCCAAGTGGCCTTCACATTACATAGCAGGTTTCAGGGCTGAATCTACATGGAGCAGGTAAAGACCTAGGCAGGTTGAGAACAGGACCTACAGAGAAAGAGGCAAGGCCAATAATAAAGGAGGGTGGACATTGAGTGGTTGGCTGAAGGTGCATATGAGTGGCAAGCAGCAGAAAACTGCTGAAAGGTCAGAGTTTAGTATCTGAAAAAAAGATCAAGAATTGACATGAGAAACCCCACATTCTTGCTGGAACACTGGAGTGGTGGATGGTCCATGTGGTGGATGCTGGCAGATGGTATAGACCACTGAGCTTTATTTTCCCAGAGCAAAATTCCTAGGACTTGGCTGTGTTACACCGGCTCCATCCCCGATTCAGTAAGTGGTAAGCTTTCATTACTGAAAGTGCTCTGTCTTATAATGGATAAATGGTAAAACAGTATACATAATGCAAATAGATGGATATAATTAATCTCATATGCACATGAAGAGGAAAGAGATGCCAGCACTAATCACCACTCTGGAGCCTTGATGTTCTACTGCCTTGGAATCAGTGACACAGATTTTGTTATAGGTGAAACTGCATTATAATGAGATCCTTCTGGTGGATTTGGTAACTAAGTCCTCTTGGATGAGATCCATTCAGACCACATGACATTAAATTCCACTGCTAAGTAGTCATTTGTGAATGTAGTATATTTTAACATTGTTCATCCATTTAAAAAAATTCTATTCAAGTGGATAAATATATGGCTATACATTTGACTCTGTTTCTTTTTCTGTAATATGCCCAAATCAAAACTGTAAACAGCACTGATGATCTTCCGACTTTAGAGTAAAGGTTTAAGTAGTTGACTGCAGGGTAATACTGAACCTATTTAGATTACATTAATACTCACAATAATCATAACAATAGCTTGCATTTGTGAAGTCTTCCAGTGTGCAAAGTGATTTTCTAAATGCTCCAGGTGCATCACCTTTACTTCACCCTTACAAAAATATCAAGGGAGTCCATTTTTATTAAAATTTTAATATAAGAAGTTAAGCCTTTATTCTCTCAAGGATATACAATTGTTAGGTGCTAGAAGAGGAATTTGAAGCTGTCTTTCAGAGTCTAGAGCTGTTTTCTTGACTGCCAGTATTCAATATCGCTTCTTCTTTCTTAAGAACAAAACCAGAACCAGAACAAATATCTCCAGTCTTATTTTGTTGGTTTTATTTTCCATTACTGAGGAAAAAAAGAAAACAGAGAAATTAGAAATATGCTAGTCTTAATCAAAAAGTATTTTTTTAACATCTAGCATGTGTTTAAAAAAGATAAAAAGCTTAAGAGGATGATCTCTGCCTTCAGAAGTTTATAATCTTAACTTGGAAAAAGAGAACACACATAAAATAATAATTAACAGGCCAAGAATGAATAGAATTAGCAAAGCAAAGAAAAGCAGTTGGTATAGACTCTAAAAGCCTGACATCATGGGATCATTGCCGGATGGAGTGACTAGAGGATTTAGAGTGGATGGACTTGATCTGGGTCTGGGTGAAAGACAGCATCTCTGGTCCATACTTTCTCTTAATAGAGATGCACTGTATATATGCACATATATGTGGATCACATTTTCTTAAATGTGAAATAAACATATATACCTAAAGTTATACTATATATGTACAATATGCAATATACGTATGTGTGTGTCTATAGTATGATTGGTAAGTATGAAGTGAATACAATCCAACTCTTTACCAGATCAAGAAATCAAACATGGCACATCCTGGTGGAACAGTGGTTAAGTCAAGGAGAAAGCCACTTACCCCTAGGTTTGAGTCCCAGGTCTGAGGGTGGAGAAAACCAATGTGAACAACTAAACAGAAAGAAGGAAGGAAGGGAGGGAGGGAGGGAGGGTGGGAAAGAGGGAGGGAGGAAGGGAAGGAAAGGAAGAAAGATGTTTCCTCCTCCTTTCTATTCCTTCCTGCCTACTCATCTTCCACTTTCATTAAAAGAAAAGAAAAAAAGAAAGAAATCAAACCTAACTGCTCCCAGGATCTTCCCATTTGTATTTCCCAAGCAGAACCCCAGTGAAGTACATTTGATAAACTCATTATTAAGAAGAGAAAACTTATAAACAAGGACCTAGTAATTACATTTCTGACAATCGAGTGTTGTTCTGAATTGGAAGTACCTGCATAGACAAAGTGAAATTCTAACTGTGTGTTTTTTTTTTTTAATAAGGCGCACCCTGCGGCTCAGCTGATGGGATGCCATCCACATAAAGCCCATGAGTGCAGATTTGAGACCCAGACCAAGTGGAATGGGAAAAACAAAACAAAACAAACAGACAGGAAGTGCTGTCAGTAATTGATCACTGGTCTCTGCTTAACCAACCCTGCTTGCATCTCACAATGAGTAACTGATTAACAAGGAGTTAATCAAGTAACTTTCCAGATGTTGCCGATTGAGACATCCTTCTGCTACCATGACAAATGGGCAGAATTCAGTGAATGGCAGGCACGTGACACAAAGGTGGCTGAGCTGGTCTTGGCAGGACCCTCCCATTCAGCAGCAGGCCCCCGAGGCTGCATAATCTGAATGAACACAGTTGAACAAAGGTTAAACCCACTCCTGCTTGACACAACTCTAATCCTGCCCAGCTGGGGCTCATTAGGCTTAAGGAATGAAACAGTCATATTTTCTGAAACACAGAGCAACAAGAAAAGCCTAATTAGAGAGCAAAGGGTAGAAGTTTAGTAGCTCTAATAAATATGATGTGCTGAATGCATTATCTATTTGGCAGAAAACAAATTATGGAGTAATCTTCAGTATTCAGACAGTCTAATTTATGGCAGCTCACTTAAGGGAAAGCTTTAACCCGGCATTTTGAGATCATAAAACACATTTTAGCAAGTGCAAGCACGATTTTCTGGAATGTAGAGAGACCTTTAAGAGATGGGGATTTTCTGGAATATACTGAGACCATTTGAATGTTTTTTTAAAGATTAATTAGCTCATAAGCACTATGCTAGCAACTCAATATAACCAAGTGATGAGGAAAGCATCTCTTTATATACACGAGAAATTGCTCATTGAACAGTTGTTTTATGGGACTCACTTGATCTTTGATCATAGTTGCATAACATCTTTTTGTTTTCTGTTGTGTTCAGAAACCCAACCTCCGGTATTCACAATTCCACACTTCACCAACTTTCCCCCAACACTTCCATTTGGTCATAGACGTAGTGGCTAACTTTTTAAAGCACAACTAGGCTACTCTGTGTTTCAGGATGGTAGATCTTAGCCTCTGCCTGAAAACTTCTTCCCAAGGGCCTGCATGGCTGGTTTCTTCTTGTGGTTTAGTTCCAGTGTCTCTTCTGTAGAAATGCTTTCTGACCACTCTGTTCAAGGCTGTCAAAGCACTCTCCTGTTGCCCAGATTTTCTTCCCAGCACCTACAAACTATCTGAAATTCTCTCTCTCTCCCTCTCCCTCTCCCTCTCTCCCTCCCTCCCTCCCTCCCTCTCTCGCTTTCTCATTAGAATTAACATCTATTTTGCAGTGACCTTGTCTTGCTCATTCATCTTTGATCTCCATTACCAAGAACTGGACCCAGCAAATGGTGTCCGTCAAATTGATATAAATGTGAATAAATGAGGGAACAAAATGAAGAACAGCTTAGGTAAAACTCAGCTCCAAAACTGTGAAAAACATTTCACTTTCACAAAATAAATTTTAGCAATTAAATGTTTAAATATTTTTCATTTACCTGGGAACAAGTGTTTAATGGTGCCAATACTTAACATCATCCCTGTGTATATAGTCACAGAAATTTCTGTAACTAGTCAAAAACATACTATTAAAACATACTGTCATTTACGTGCCCCTGGAAAACCAGGGTGCAGAATGTTCCAGACATTTGTTCAAACCAGAGCACATATGAGACAAAACTAAAGTTAGAATTCAATTAATTGATTTCTAAACCTTGTATTTGTCTTCCTACAGTTTTCTTCCGACTGGAGACAATTAAAATAGATAAAGAAACAGTTACACAATAATTCTGTGAGTTTGTAATAAGAATAATTAATAAATTTGCCTTGAATTATACAATTTTAGAGTATTTGTTTTTCTTTCTCTTTTAAGTCAAAAAAATATTCCCTTGCCCTTTGTTTTAATATTTTATTAGCTAACTATCATTATCAAAATCACTTTCAATGACATAAAGCCAGTCAATTGTCCACATCAAAGTGCAGTTAGGTCCACCATCTTCTGCAAATTGAAGTCCACATACATTCCAAGGTCATGGGTTCATGTCCTGTGGCCTGGGGAAACAATCAAGATGAACAACTAGATAAAATAAATAAATGTTTCTTCCTCCTCCCTCTTTCTGACTGCCTGCCTTTACTTGCCTGCATTCCTGCCTGCACCTTTCCTTTAAAATAAAAAGGTGTCATTACTATGCAGTTTATTATTTATGCAATTGCTGTAAACTGACATGATATGAATAGTGTTTGATATGCAAACCATGTTTATCTAAGTTATGTAAAATGTAATGTTTCCCATCTTTATATTATGCCATCTCAGTGATTTTGCAAGCTAAATGAGAGCTGATTCTCAAGTGACTAAAATCACCTCCAGGCTCTTATTCTTAGCCAGTCGATTCTTTCTCCAGACCTACCACACTAGTTCAATCACAGAGGTGTCCAGAAGTAAGCATTCTACCTCTTGTTATAAGAAGGCTCTGGCATGTTTGCCTCAAATTGTTGTAACATAGTCAAGAGCAACATAAGAATTGAGATTTGTATTGCCATTACCAGGATCAAAACAAATCATTGCATGTTTAATAGTTTCAATCCCTTTCAGGTACGAGTGACCTAAAATTCCTTTTTGCCTCCTCCAATGGATCTAATATTGGAAAATATTTCTCCTGTGTGGAATTCCTACCTGTTTCTAGTCTAGTCAAGGTAGGTATCCCGTCTTGCATTAGGTGGAACAAACTTTTGGAGAAAGCCCACGTTTTGCTCCTTTTAGCATGCTTCATGGTCTGAGGCCTGTAACTACTTGCAATTGATTGGACCAGTTCAACTCCTTGGAGCCTCTAACAAATTAGCATAAATAGCAACCGAGCAGTTTGTTATCATTACTAAGAGAATAATTCAAACACAAATTAATTATGTACATATAGACATAATGACCTTATATCATCACAGTAATCATCAGTGAACCTCAGACTCCATCCTATATTTCCTCAAGCCACGCATTGAATATCTAGACTTCATGAAGATATCTTGCTTAAAAATATATTTATAAGCAACGTAAAAAAGAACATTCTTAACACTTAAGGAAAAATATTGCTAACATTTACATGAGTCTAAACAACTATGCATCATTTAACAAAAAGAGGTTACATTATACAACAATCAAATATTTTTCTACAACTTTATTATCTCTGCATGCATGAAATTCTTGTATGTAAAAACCATAACTTCAGCATACCCTTACTTGTGGACATTTAGGGTGCTTACAGGTTTTCTGTTTCTTTATGGCCTTCATAAGTAAAGCAGCAAAATATTCTAACAGCTGTGTGTTTTAATATAGTCATAATTTCTCACTTTGCATCACTTGTACTTTTTTATTTTAGTTTTTTAAAGGCAAGGTGCAGGCAGGAATGTAGGCAAGCAGAGGCAGGCAGGCAGGAAGAGAGGAGGAAGAAACACTTAATTTATTTTTTATTTAATTGTTCATCTTGATTATTCCCCTCAAGCCCAGGACGTGGAATTGGGTCCTTGGGATACATATGCATTGTACCCAACCACTACTTTGCAAGGGTGCTCCAATATCTCATTATTTTTAAATGAGATATGACATATATTCAAATATTTTATTTGCTCTATAAGTAGCATAATAGATGCTAACATACTATAATCATGATCTCTTCAGAAATCAGAACTTTTAGCTAAAATGATAACATAACAGTAGCAATAGTGATAATAATATCAACAATTTGTATTTGGCAGCACTTAAACACCAAACACTATAATAAGCACTTTACAGAAAAATCGAATTTAATACTTATGATGCTTTATGAAGTAGGCATTATTATTCTATCAACGATTTACGAAAAAATATTAGCAAAAATGGAATGCAGTACAGTCTTTCGTAAACTGTTTTAGCATTAATGTTGCTTTTATTCAGTTGCTGGCTTTGTCTATATTATACACAGTCATTTGTACAAAATTATGGAAAATTTCAAATATATCCTGGTATCAAGTTTTCCTTCTTCCTTACATCCAGACTCTTTACTATCTAACTTGGTCATACTCTCCCCCTTTTGCCAGGTGACTTACAGAGGACAAAAGAATGATGCTTGCTGTTAGCCTAGGTTTCAAGAGATGGTGCATGTTTCGGTTATCCTGCTGCACTGGTGTCGGGACAATAGAAACATGCCTGACAAGGCTGCTGAAGAATGAGAGTTGTGAAGCAAAGTTGAGTCATCGCATTGCTCTAGTCAAGGCCAATCTAGATCAACTGAAAGCACACCAACACCAGACATGGGAATGAAGCCAGCTAACGCCAGCCATGTCATCTAGGCAATTTACAACTGATCCCAGAAAAAGAAAAAGAAATACATATTTATTGCTTTATGCTACTGAAGTGTTTGTTTGCTTGTTATGAAACATTATTATAATAGCTGAGTTTAAGAATAGAAAATATTATGATACATCCACAAATAAACATCACTCATCTTCAACATCTTCAACATGTAGCTCATGTTGTTTCTCATATTATTTTCCAGTTTCATCTGGATTATTTTGAATCAAATACCAGATATAAACTTGCATCTATAATACTTCAACCTTGGTTTTTAAAAGATAAAAATATCTAAACACAATACCATTTGTCACATCACAAAATAAGTTAATATAATTAAATATTGAGAGTGAATTTTACTTTTGTCATGAAATATGAGACATTTTGCATCCTTCACATTTCTTATTTCAGAGAAACATTTAGCTAATTGGATTTATTTATACCAAGTAATTCATGAATGTGCCATCCTGGCTAGGCAAATGATAGTGATCTAAAGATCACTCTGTTTCCTATCTGGCAGAGCAGTTTAACTCTGTACTGAACAGGCAGTGAGATTAACATGACTACATTGTACTTTATAGTATGATTGGGGGACATTTATATCAACAATTCTTATTAATTATAGAAAGATTTGAAAATACTAAACATCACAGAGTAAAGTAAAAATCACATGTAATCATACCTCTCTGTCATTACTGCTTTATTCATCTTTGGGTTTTCTTTCATATTCTTTTTCCAATGTAACATCAGTTTTTGTTGATCCACCTTAATTTATAAAAAGGGATAAGAAACACATATTTCGAAGCTTTAATAATGATAACTTCTTTCTTTAAAAACAATTGCAAGACTCTCTTAATGATAAAACTAAAATGTGTTCCTCATTAATACAGAGGGAAGATCTGAGAACATAGGGGATTACAGGAAGTAATGCTTTGGTTCAACTTAAGCAGACTTTGTAACATTTTAAGATCACAAATAATAACATGCTGAAGTTTAT
Organism: Solenodon paradoxus; assembly: GCA_004363575.1. Taxonomy (NCBI): domain Eukaryota; kingdom Metazoa; phylum Chordata; class Mammalia; order Eulipotyphla; family Solenodontidae; genus Solenodon; species Solenodon paradoxus. The sequence continues at coordinate 65,011 of RJWH01001086.1, forward strand.
TTGTACTGATTCATGAATGAGAACTGCTAAATTTTAAAAAACCTAGCAAGCATACCATTGTCTGATTGGTAGGTTGAATCTGACCTTGATGGTAGTATTTACACAATGGAAATTGGCAAATGCTACAAACTGGGCTCCTCACTCCACCTACAGAGCACCAGAGGAAAGGTACTGAACCAAAGGGTGTCTAAGAAGAGGGAATGATTCAGACTGGCGGATCAAAGAGCATTTTGCAAGAGATCTTGCTCTAATCATATTTCTAGGTGGAAATGGGATCCAGTATTTTGCAATCTCACAATTTTGTGCGGAAACCCAGAAATGCATATTCTATCATGTAAAATTCTGTGAATTATAAAACATTATTAGAGAGGGAGATGGAAAATGATGGTTGCTGGCTATAAACAAGCTGTAGGTCACCAATTATTGTATCTTTCTTAAAAAAAAAAAGGCATTCCTTTCTTCTCTCTATGTTCAAGCAGGAGAGGTGAGTACTGTCTTGTCAGGCTGGCATGGAATGGATTCTTGCTTTGAACAGGAGATTGTATGATCTCTAAGGTCCTTCCCAAATCAAAACCACCACGAATCTACAATAAAACAAAACACTTCCCTTTTCTGACATGTCTTTTGTTATTTGAGGGCATCATTTACAACCATGTGATAATTCACTGTTGTATTGAATTCTGCTTTGTCTTTCGCATCAAGGGATACCAAGAGCTATGCTCTAGGAGTTTTTTAGGCTTCTGATTTTGTAGAATCTTAAGACTGTCAGGGATTATAGAGGCCTGATTGCAAGTCAACAAATCTAAGGGTTATTAACTCAGAATCCATGATTAAGACTGGTGTGTGGTTGTGAATCCCCTGAAATTGTCTAAGAAAAAGATTCATAGATTTTTTTTCTGCTCATCAGAGGTCCATGATTCAAACACGAGTAAGAGCCACCAATATTTCAGGTTGTTCCAGTCATTCAACAAATATTTATTGAATACTGACTATATGTAAGATTCTACAGGTAAAAATTAAGAAGTAAACAAATTAGATACCATTATCGCTTTTTAAAATCTGAAAGAAAAGAAAAAAAAAGAATTGATAAACATGGCTATCTTGTGACAGAAGAAATACATGAATTGGGTAACTATCTTAGCCTGGGAGAGGTGGGATAAGTGGATTTTACAATGAAATATTGGGAGAAGCAACATTTAATATAACATACGGACAGTGAGTAATTGGTCCATTGACGAGGTAATCATTCCCCAATATAAACGTAACAGAATTATAGGCAGCAGTTTTACTTAATATGGGAAGATCTAAAGGCTCAATAAGTCTTTCTGATGTGATTGGAATAGAGCAGAGAGTGAAGAAAAATTTGATACACATATATGAATGAGTAAATAAGCAATGAAAACAAATACCCGTCTGCTGGGGAACACTGACAATCTCATCCCACCTGGGCTTATCTACTCATGTTGGGAGTAGGAAATGCAATGTCACAACATCATGAGAGGAATCTATTAATCAATCCCATGAGGCCACTTCTTCCATAGATTGCGGCTTTGGCTACCTGGTCTTGTTCTTTGTCTGTTGGAATTGTTCCTGCCTCAGCATGCAGGCCTGCTCTTAGCCATCATAAGTTGGGCAAAAGATATGAAACGTAATGACTCCTACCTTCTGGGTCCCAAACACTCTGTCCTTTTCTGTCGGGTTGGATACTGGGAATCATTGCTTGCATAACCCCAGTTCTAGAGAACTTCTGGAGTGAGAGCTTTGCTCATGCTTCATGATGTATTTCCAGATCAAGACTTTTTAACCTGGTTCTAAAAAAATGTAATCATTGAAATATTCGCTCTTTATCCCTTTTGTCTTCATAATACCTACTTGCTATATGATTATATTGCCCCAAACTTTCTGGGATACTCACACTTTAGGAAATGAATATTAATAGCAGTTATTATGTCTTAAATAATTTTTCAATTATCTCTTAGATTATTATATAGTGAGAATTTAAAGATTGTAAAGAAAGTTTCTAGATATCTACCTGTAACACTTGCTAAAAGTTGACCAAAACCTTTATTTTGGAGGTTCATGCAACTTATTAAAAATGGGGCAATTTTCAGAGTATAGGGTTCCGTATTAATAATTACACTGCTCAAGGTAGAAGGTCTTCAGGGATTCGAACTTTATAAAAGTTCTCAGTTGGTGCCACCTGCTTCTCAAAGGTATCCTGAAGTTCCAGAATAACTCAGGCATGTCCTCTAAGAAAGCCATCATGTGGACAGAATGCATAGTCACTTTACCTTAAACCATCATCCACCTCTAGCAAAATGAGAAATACAAGAGAGAAATGTTGTTATTCTCCTCAAGCTAAATGAATGGGAAACCCAAAAGCAATCAGGAACTCATAGTCCATATAAAAATTTGTTCTTGTCCTGCCCCCACAGAACTGGTAAGTGTTCATTTATTGGGCAAAAAATATCTCTGAGAATGTAATTAAGTTTCTTGTGATGAAATTGACTTTGATTACCAAGGTGGACCCAAAATCCAATGAGAAGGGTCCTCATGCGAGGCAGAAGAGGAAAAGACCCTGACACAGAGTGAAGACTCAGGTGAATATTGGAGTTATGTAGTCAGAAGACAAGAATGCATGGAGATGCCAGAAGCTAGAAGAGGAAAGGAAAGATTATCCCTGAGTCTTTAGAAAGGGCAGGTTTCTGTGAAGCCTTGACTTTAGATTTCTGCATTCAGAACTATAAGATAATATGTTTTTGTTGTTAATTCTAAGCTGCCAACTTTGTGGTGTTTCATTAGAGCAGCTATAGACAAGAAGCCAGCTACCTGCAAGAAACTTAAATACTGTATATATCTATAAATAAAAATCCTATGTTGGCAGGGAGTGGGATGAGAAGTTACAAATACTTGGCCCTGGAGCTACCCATTCAAAAAACTTCAAAACAAAACAGTTACCCAATAATGATGATGATGATGATGATAATAAATTCACATTTTAAAAAAAGAAAATGGATGTATAGGGCCATCCTAAAATGGAACACAAGAAAATTCTGAGACGTTTATTGTTCCTTGAAGATTATGGTTAGAGTCCTAGGCTTGACACCCTCTAATGTCAAAGTGAAAAAGAAGCTTACAGTCAGAGTCAGCTGTATCTTCACCAAGGGCAGGGCAAGGACACATGCTTTCTTTGGACTACATGAACACTTCAGAGAGAAACCAGGTTAGATATGTAATGAAAGAAAATTCCCAAGAGGGATATGTCTTCAGAGATAAAGCAACTCCAAGTATGTTTTCTGGGCTAGAGCTAGGTAAATGCATCAGTAACCCACTGCTGTGTAACAAATTATCTGAAAATTTTGCAACATACCACAGCAAGTATTTATATCTCACACAATTTGAGCATAGATAAACTGGGTCATTCTGACTCAGGGTCTCTTGAGGTTGCACTCAAACTGTGAGCTGGGTCTACAGTCATCTGAAGGCTTAACTGGGTTGTAGGAACTATATTCCAGCTCACTCACGTCGTTATTAGAAGATGCTTTAATGTCTTAGCATGCTAACTTCTTCATAAGATTGCTTACAATATGGCTGCTGAGGAGAGAGAGAGAGAGAGAGAGAGAGAGAGAGAGAGAGAGAGAGAGAGAGAGAGAGAGAGAGAGAGAGCTATAGTATGTTTTATAGCCCAATTGTGGTGGTAATATGCTATCCTTTCTCTTGATTTCAATACCAATGACCATTTTTTTTCTTTCTACTTTACTTTGTTGCCCTGCTATTCTCCTCCCTAAAGAAAAAAAGCAGCGAGATAGTTGTGGAGAGGGTGGATCAAATAAAAGACTAATAATGCCCCTCACTGCACTGCTGATCAGTAGAAATACAGGGGAGGTGTGAACTGGTAGAAAAATACTCTTTGAATCTGATGAGAAATGAATTTTTTTTTAACTTTTACTTTTTTATTAAGTCACTATTTATTATTGTTATATTAAATAGAGAGAAAAGTATAGTGTAACTGACTTCAGCAATTTCAAACATTTTGCTGCTCCTCTCTTATTTCTGGTTGTGGTCCCTTTCCCTCGCTATCTCCCATCATCACCAATCTCTTCCTCTTTCTTGATCAACATAACTCCCAGGTCATCCTCTCTTCTGAACATTTTTCTGCTAGATTTCAGTGGAGTCTGGATTTCAAACCCCGTGTCCTCATGGAAAGATTTTATTTGGAGGATGCAAATTGATAAGGAATCGGGTAAAGAAAGGTTAGAATGGAAGATGGACATTGACAGACAGCCTCCTCGACTACAGAGGGTTATGGGTAATGTGTGCTAGGACTGTCCAACACACAGAAGCTGCTCAAGAGAGAGAGAGAGTTCATTTTCATAGTGCTGAGGTAGAGTAGGCTGTATTGTGAAAAGGATCTGGAAGAAAAAGTTGAGTGGGTGTCTGTCCCAGTTCTGATCTTAATTTGCATTATGACCTAGGTCAAATCACATCATCTCTCTGGTCTCCAAGGTCTTCTTTTGAAAAAGTCAGCAAGAAGAATTGACAAGCTAATTCTAAATTTCACTTATAACAATGTCTTTCCATCATTCTACTATCACTGTTGTTATTATTATTATCATTATCACCACCCTAAAGTAACTTAAATAAATTTTCCTAGTCACACTCCATGAGATATTAATACCATGGCATTGATCATATCTGTTTAAGTATTATATACATAGCAATTGATATGCTTAGATAAAATGTATAAGATTTCTTCACCCACCAAGAAATAAATTTCCACCTTCCTAGGGGTTCTATCACTTCCAGTGAGAAAGCATGATCTAGAATTAAAGAAGTAGTAATAAAGAAGTAAATAATCTGAAAAATACAAAACAAGTAGAAGTAAGAGCCATTCTTTTACCAACTGAACATCAAAACACTGAAAGTTACATTAAATAAGTGTGTTTATATAGAATGGAGAACAGCATCTTGACACAGATACACACACGCATATACAGAATATTTATTATGATCATCTAGATATTTCAAAATCAGTAAGGAAAAGGAAAGTTAGTCAAAAAGTGATTTGGGGAAAAAATAAATATTCATTTGGAAAAATAAACTATATCCCTGTCTCACCTGAATAAACTGAATAAGTGAATTGAGGTGTTAAAATTTAAAGAAATTCCATAAAATATACTGAAAATGGTGTTTTATTTTTTCTGTTTTTTTCACTGTTTTTCAGTTTTAATTACTTAAAGATTCCTTTCATAATCCCCATATTATTCTAGCATTTTTAGTTCCATGGGCACTCATTCTCCTGTGTATTTCATGTGCAGAGAGTCTTTCTTTTCATGGTGATATTTTTCTTCTGGGTATTTGCAGTATTTTAGTGTGAGCTCCTCTTTGGCGGGATTGTGCCTTGGCTTGTGAAAGCAGACCACCACGGTGCTTTCGAACTAGCCTCCTCTGTATCTTCAGGGGTCTTGTGTCACTAGAACCTGGTTGTATTACTTAAGTGTTGTTGGAGATCCCATACTTCCTGATAACTATAAAGTCACATCCCATCAACCTGTAAAGGGTAGAGATTTCTGTTTCTCACAGTAGACCTTTTTCTCTCCACTGAAAGTCATGGAAGGATGATGCAGTTCTTTCTTAGTAGAGGGTCTTCAGGGAGTCTACCTTTATAAAAGTTCTCAGTTGGTGCCACCTGCCTCTCAAAGATGTCCTGAAGGCCAAGAATAACTCAGGCATATCCCCTAAGTAAGCCATCATGTGGACACCTGCCAGGAAGGAGGCTTCAACCACAAATTTGTGCTGAAAGTACTCTCAGGTCAGGAAAGTGACATTTGTCCCTTTGGTCCACCATCACTGCTGCCCCCTCTCCTCTAGCCCCATCAGCAGGCAAACAGGAGCCCCCATAGGACATGTCTACAAAGAGGGGTAAAGGAGAGGGCACAGGACTCTTAAATTGAACTATGGTGTGTTTTCTATAACTACTGAGAGACCAGGTCTAGATGTCATTAAGAGACATGAAAGGGAAATTAAAAAGGACAAGATTGGAGAAACATTAAACAATTTCGGGTCTGTGTGTTTTTTTGACCAAAATGTTCATGAGGCTGATAACACAACTCATAAGGACAGTGGAACTGTTTTCAAAACGAGGTTCTGCTCTCATTGTTAAATGAAGAAACAAAGCAAGTCATACCGCACCATGTATGATAAAAGCCTATTTATAGAAAAACAAATTACCATTGTGAAAAACTAAACAAAAGTAAAATAAAATGCTTCTTCCCCCTCTCTTCCTGCCTACCTGCCTGCCTGCCTGCTCGCCTTCATTACTGCTGCATCTTTCTTTTAAAAACAACAACAGCAACAAAAACTTTTTATAAATAACGATGTTTCTAGTGGAGAAAGGGGATGGAATAAGAGAAGTAAGGAGGGAATAAGATGGTGGTGAAGGCACTAGAACTCTGGTGGTGGGTGTGGTTGTGAAATGCGTACGGACTGAGATGTGAATTCAATATCCCAAAATGCATATAGTAATGTAAACAAAAGAAAAAATAAAACAGCTTTTAAAAAGACTGTGTTTTTATATATCTTCAGATCTATCTAAATGATGCATATTGTGTCATATGTTAGCTCTCTGATCTTGGACAAAATGCTTAGACTTCCTCACATTTCACTGGCAAAGAGGAAAAATAATAATAAATGCTTTATAGGGTTATGTGAGTATTGCACCAATTGCTCTAGGCAAATGGCTTAGAGTCACCTATGATATTTGGTAAGTGCTCTAAGTTGTGATATTGTTAGAATTCCTTCCTTATTTAAAGAATAGAAAAAGATATGGAAGATATTTAACAAATTATTTGTGACAACTACCATGACTGAATAGAGAGTTAGTGGCTCAATTTCACTTTTTACCCCTAAAGCTAATTAGGATTATTAAAATTTGTATGAAGAAAATAACAATTTAAAATATATAAATAAAATATTTGCTCTAAAAGATAACCACAGGTCCTTTCAAGGATAACCTACTGAAAATCTTCCAATATTAGAGCATCCTAGTGGCCTATCATTTGAATCAAACTGGGTGTAGCCCAAATGCTTCCCAAGGTCCCTGGTTCAAGATGTGGGGTCAGGGAAATAATCAAGATAAACAACTAAACAAAATAAATAAAAATGTTTCTTCCTTCAACACTTACTGGGCTTCTTTACCTCTAATCACCCATCTACCCATATCAGTCTTGCTCTATAATCTTATACCATGAGTTACATATATATGCATATATATATAAATATATATGTATATATATATATACAACTCACACACACATATATCTGTTGCTTTACAATACCTTACATGCTTCAGGAATACAATGTCACTTCCTGACAAATATATGTACTACACTGTACTCATTATCAAGTTGTATTTTCAATGTGAATGTGCTGTCCAGGCAGACTCGCAGCTACTTCAGTGCCAACACCACCACAAAACTCGATTTGTAAATCACCCTGTTAGTAAGTAATTGAACTGTGGCAAATGTGGGCATTGTATAGGTTGACTAATCAGCCACCTCTTAAAGCCAGAAATGCGTTCTACACCAGCTTTTTTTTTTTCTCTTAAACTCAGCTTAGGCACTCAACCCTCAGACTTCCTTAGCACTTGTTTCCAAGTCACCAACAGAATCATCATCATAAATAATCTATTCTTAGGTCTTATGCTAACAAACATAGTAATAGTTAACATTTAGATAGCTTCTTTATGTCACAGTGTTCTCATTTAGTTCTCAAACATTTTTGGTCATCTTTCTGATGGAAATGTGCTTTTCAAAACAAAAAATATGAGAAGAGATTTTGTGTTACAGTTCTATATAATCTTTGTAATTAAAAACACATGGAGTCTCTCCTTTTCTTCTGCATGAGAACATATCTCCACCTGTTGAGATATTATACATCAGATGTCCTCTTGAAGGCTCCACTGGACATTCATGAAAGAATAAGAGGGAAAGGGCATGCCACATCTTAGGATCATTATAAAGGGAGAGCAAGTCCAAGTAAATATATCTTTACATTATTATGAAAAATGTCTTCGTTTTTCATAACACTGTAAGGAACTCATAGCCTCTAGGGATCCCCAGACCACATTTTGAGAAGATCACACATTGGAAATAGATATTCAAACTTAATCCTCAAAAATACTGTAAGGTAAATAGTATTATTATTCCTCATACACCTATGAGGAAATTAATGCTTGTAGTGGTCAGGAAAGTGGAAAGTTAATAAGTGGAAAAGTCAGGATTTAAACCCAAATCTGGACCTGTAAGCACTATGCTACATTGTCTGATCATAGCCTGTGCATATATACCTCCATGTCTTATTGCACAAATCACATGGAAGTCAATGGCTGCTTTTGTCTTAGACATTGACTCTGAAGTGAACATTTTTAATTCATGTCTCTTTTCCTAACATTGCTAGCAATGTAATTTGAATACATAAGTAAGGAAAAGTTTGGACTTTTTTTATACTCACACAAGTAACACAGGGACTAAAAAATAACTTCCTTAATAGTTGCTTCAATCCCCACCACTACCCCAACTATGTGATACATGATACCTTGATTTACTTCTGGGAATAGATATAGGTCGGATGACCTTTGTGATAGACTCTAGAGTAAATGCTGTTGGAAATGCAATCAGAGAAAGCACAGATCTGAAACTGTTTCAATACTCTGCCTGTGACTTAGAAGTACACCACTATATATGAAGTTCATATTCTTAGCAAAACATCATTTGCTTTTCCACTATTAATTTCACATTGGATGGCTCCAAATTATACAACATCATATGCTTGGAAGATCTGTTCCCAGACTTTTAGTTCAACCACATAAATATCCATAGGTCCTTTGTTCATTCAGTTATAAACATCAATTATTTAGTAGACCTGGAATATGATTAAGTAGAAAAGAAAATCCTTGAGCTCATATATCAGACAATATTTCATTATAATTAACCTATTTTGAATATTAATGTTAAGGAACAAACACTCGTTTATAACTTTACTATACATTGATTGTTGAAAGTGATACTTTGCACACCACCCATATGTGGGAGTCTGATGTGACCCATAGGGTGAAACATGGGATTTCATTGGCTGAAGTTGTAATCAGTATATAGCTAGGACATTGTTTTACCTTGGTTCTTGAAAGTTCTGAAATTCACTGTGTGTGCAAAACAGAAAGACAGGATGAGTAGGAACAGCAGGAGAAAAGGGAACATTTCCATACATATCTTACTCAAATAAATCTTACCCCAAAATTCACCTTTCCTGACTAATCTCAAAGAGCGCCCTTTCTCCAGTCAAGTTCTTGTTTTACTGCCAGCACCATGAGTCATTTTTTTCTCATGCAGATTTTGATCAGTAGGTTCTGTATCATCAGTGGGAGTTCGGTAGTTCTTAAATTTGTCTTTCTGGAAAGGAAGCAGTTAAAAGAGACTAGGGTCCAACGTGAATACATCTGGAGTAAGCAAAGGTGGATCAGGCAACCTCAGAGGAGCCGATATGTACAAAAGTTACTCTACCTTACCCATGACTTAATCTTTCCAGCCAATACACTCTCATATAATCCTTGATCAGAACAGAAGCCATCAAGGCAAATTGTTCTCCCTTTCCTGGGAAAATGCCTCTGTCAGAGCACATTGTACCTCATGGTACCAAAAGCCAGATTACTCAGTTCCATTTGTACCACCCTTATCACCTCTGCTCTACAAAGTATAAAAAGATGACTATCATCCATTAGGGTAAACAGGAGGAAAAAATCCTCTAATGAGATGAAATAGAGGTGCCTTTAGGTGATCACTCAGGAAAAATAAAATTCATTAAAAAAGATGGAGAGTAACCTGATTCAAGAGTATGATAAATTAAATAATTATAAATATATGGCTGGAAAAGCATTGTCTGAAGAGTAAGTGCTGTCAAATGCTAAATATTAACAAGGAAAGAATCAAGTAAATTATTTCTAACTATCTTATGATGGAAATTCACTCAAATTTAAATAATCCAAGGAGAGATGAAAATGAGTGGATGTTTTCCAAGGAAATGTTCATTTCCTTGTAACAAAAATACAAATTTTTATATATTAAACTTCTTCTAAGAGAGGAGCTATACGGTGATAACTTCTAGAACAGTTTTTCTCTGAGCAATGTGTTTTGGAACAGAGATTGTATATGATGAATAATATGACCTTTCATACCCTATTATCTGCCTCATTTGAAGTTCAACAGATATATTACCGCAATTAAATATTTCCAGCTAAGATACCAATTCTGGGAAAAATTACCATATTCATTATACAACCTTTCCACTTTCAAAATTCTGTTGTCTGGGAAGATCTGAGCATCTAGTAGAACTTAGAGTTCTGAGCTATTGGAACCTCTCCCTGAGGCAGGCAAAGTATCAGTAGACCACTCATGTCCTTGTGCTTGAGCTCCACACACGCGTTCTATGACGATTTCCCTGCTCTTCTGTTTTGAACCTCACCCCTCACATTGGACTTAATGCTCATCCAGCCTTTTTAATTCTGATCTTTGTGTAAAGATGCATACACTTAACAAACAGCAATTACTCTGACTTCAATCAAAAAAATATTAAGGTATAATGGCTAACTCAGAGGCTCTCTTGAAAGTCTGATGTCCTGGAGAGTGTCTAGTGGTCTAAGGTCTAAAATCATGGTGCAAAACATATCTGGTGAGGACAACTTTGCTGCTCCCATCAGATGGGAGGTGCCAATTCCTGTACTAGCACTACCACTGGACTAGGCAGAAGATGCCTCTGTTAGAGGTCTGTGCACAAATTCCATCACTGCTACCACAGTCTTGTCACAACATCTATTCAGGAAGCATCAAAGTGGCTTGGAAAACAGGCTTCTGACATTCATGATCTGGGTTTTCTTTTCCACTTAATTCTTAGATTCCCTAAAGGCTAATATGATTATGCTCACTCCTAAGTGCCCTATCAAAAGAAGTCAATATTGTATTTTAGCAGGGCACTATTTCTTGAAGAAGGTCCATTTGGTCACTTATTAGTAGCTTGATTATATTAGATCCCCTTCTATTATTGAAGGAGTCAGGTTATAAATGATCCAGATGTGTTGTTTTCTCTTCCCATAGAACTTCTAGCTTCATCATTACTTGTGGATGGTCAGATATCTTTTCCATCACCAAGGTATTCCACACAAGTAACATGAGAAATATTTTGTTGTGAAAGAATCATGAAAATGAGCTAATGTTCATGAAATTGGCCTTACCATTTGTCCTTATGCTGGTTTAATGCATTATTAAGATATTGTCTTGAGAAAATAGATAAATGGCCCTTGTTTAAGGTTCAGCTATGGGCCAAGTCAGGTAACAATACCCTCTGAGGTTAGAATTCTTTCTTCTAAGATTCAGGCATGCCTTAAATCATTAGTCATTGTATAGTTAAGTCTCCTACACAACCAGAAAACACAGTTCCAAGAATGAAGGGACTGATAGTAAAAGTGGTCTTTTTCACTATTATCTAACAAATGCACTTTTGAGGTAATATTACTTCTATTCACAAACCTTTGAGTTTGGTGATCTTCAAATCTTAGTGCTCAAGAATAGTTCCAAAGGGAAAGCATTCATAGTACTGATGAATTTTAGTGTTGGAATTTTGCTTATTCTTAGCAAGAATTTGAGCTTGAAGGTGTAAAACCTCTGCATTTTATTAGTCCAATCTCCAGTGTGGTAGAAAAACCACTGAAGAGCTGGTTACAAGATTTATGTATTTCCTCAATGTCTACATCTGATTTTCTAGAATCACTTTTTTCTCTATATGTTTAAAAGCGTTAATACAGAATTTATACATGTATGTAATTTATGAAGCAAAGAAACACAATGAGAAAGACATTGACAATTCAAAGTCAACCATATTAGTCAGGACTTGATAGTTGCAAGTGCCAGAAATCCAACTCAAAACAACTTAAGCAAAAACATGTTTACTGACCAAAAAGATAGAAAAGAACATGGATGAACCCATAGTATGTTTGGATCCACCAGTTCAAATAATATTAAAAGATTGTCCTTTATCTCTGAGTTTTGCTGTTCATTGTTGCTGGTCTCTGGTCTCATATTGGGGACTAGTTTCTATATGTGATATTGATGTTGGGGTAAGCATGGCAGTCAACTTTAGGCTTATACCATCTCAGTTCAGTTGCTTCAAAGGGAAAAGAGAGTCCTTAATTCCCTCAGAATCTGTCTAGAAAATTTCAGGGAAGGACTCATTTGCTCATTCCTGGGCCTATCTCTCTGGTCAAGGAGAAGGGTAACATTGATTGGACAAAGCCGGATCATATTCTTCTATTAGTGATCAAGGAATAATGTGTACTTGGAAGCCTCATCAAACTAGGCATAAATGAGGGAGGAGGGTTATATAAAAGAGGCAGGATGTAGCTTGGGCAGGGAATAAGAGATGCAAAAATAGTGAAAAATAATGTTTACACTATGATTTGCTGGTAAAACTTTAACCACCATCTCCTCTCTCATCCATACCCACACCTGCACCCAAACCCCTGACTTATTGTATTTATCAATTTCTGAATAGTGAATATTACTACCATGGCCAATTTCAAACTACCTCTCACCGGATGTGAAATCAGGAAGACAAGCACAACAGCATTCCATTTTATGATTTTTCCCTTATACAGAAGCAATAGAAATAAGAGCATAGATCACAGTATAATGCAGCAAAGATATCAGAAGTAACGAGTTTGAGCATGTATTACCTTTGCTTATTTTCAATATATTTACCTGCAAATTTGTATCCTTTATTAAATAATTTATGTGTGTAACATCTGGCTTATAAATTTCCTAGAGTCAACAAGTGGCCATATAACTTGACTCCAACACACAACAGGGGATTAAGCAAAATTAGTCACAAAATGATGTAAATATAATCAAATACCACACACACACACACACACACACACACACACACACACACACACACACACACACTGAGGCAGCCACAATGAGAGGAAGGAACTGGTGCCTGCTCTATAAATGAGTTCAAGAGACTATAATCTTATCTCAAGATACGTGATGCCTCCTGAATCCTGCAAATGACCACCCTGGAAGGGTCTGAATCCCAGCTCTGCCTGCTTTTGACCTCACTGTACTGGGAGTGTAGATAAAAATCACAGAGTCCTGTTGTAAAGTGAAGAGAGGTCCTGGCTCTAATAAAATGATCTATCTCTACTGCCTTTCCTCCATCAAATCACATTCAGTCCCAAATTTGCTCAGTTACAGCATCTATTATATTTTATTTCAATTAATACATATAACACATACTCCAGAGTTGATTCTTTCCTCTTTACCTTCCTTCCTTCTTCCTTCTACTGTCTCTCCCTATTGCCTTCCTGCTCTCCTTCCAGACACATGGATAGTTTACCATGTGTCTGGCACTGTGACAGAAATGCAATCTAACTGTAGTATATAAATATATAGTGCTACCCTAGCAGACCTGATGAACACATAGACATATATTTCTCATACAATACACCTGAAAATGATGCTATTATTAACAATATTATGTGTCCTGTAATTCTCACCATCTGTAGCATGCGTATTTCTTATGGCACAGATGGCTTATCCTGAATTATCCATAAATTTCCTTTAAAGCAAGAAGAGCTCTAGCTTCCTATTTTGGGTGATATGACCTGATTTTTAAAAATCTGTTCTCCAGAAACTATTGCCCATGGATAAAGACATCTGGTCACTTACCTGGTAAATAGAGGACTCACCATAAAGTCCACCCTGATGCACAGCAACATATGCCAGATTTGCCAAAATAGGTCCTAGAAAGTCATGAGACAGCTGCTGAGCCCTCAAGTCCTCCCACTTCCTTAACTTCTTCCTGCTTGGACAGTCTTTTCTTCTCTGGTCTCACAGCCTAAATCTATACATGCATGTTTGGTTGCTTTATTTATTTATAGATCAGCAGAGTGATTTTTTTTTGGTTTCTTTTAAATAATGCTTTTCACAAATGTTCACAAATCCCATCTCACATTTATTCCCATTTCTGTAGTCATTTTCCTGCAATTCATTCTAATTCCCTATTTCTAAGTAGACCACTGGGAAAACAGTTGATTCTCATTGTTGAGACCACCCTGCACCAATAAAAGTTTTAGCCTACAATAAAGGAAATTAAAAGCAAGTTTTGATTTTCTGTGTGTTTTTTCTTCCTAAGAGTCTAAAAGTAAAACAAAGAAAGCATAAAACTTCCTCAGAAGCTTGTCCCTCAAGGGAAGCATTTTTAGACTGAAGATTGCTAAACCATTTCTCTCAAAGGCTAATTGAGAATTCCCATTCTTTGTAGGAAAACAGGACAGCAAAAATGCCCCAAATCTCCAGGTCCAGATCTCAAATCGTAAATGTCCCCAGGTCTTCACAGTTAGAATGGCTTGGGGCCTGACTGTCTCAGGGGAAAAAAATCCCATCTTTATACACAGAAACAAATCTTTTCTATGTGCATGCTTTTATTTTATGCTCATCTTCACAAAAAGTTGGAAGAAGTTTGATTGGCAAAACCAAAAGGCACATTTGTTATCAAGGAAACATGTATACAGACTGAACCTCCAAAGCTCATCCTGCAATCAATACATCACTACTTTTTCTTCCCTTCATGTTTTCAGTTTATAGTAGCAATAAATACGTATGTGAAATTTACTGGCGTATAACGACCAGCTAGCATTTCTGACCAGAAGCTGAACTGTGCAATCTCACCCCTTCCCCACTGTCATCAACCAGGATAATATTGCAAGCCTCGCTTATTAGTCCCCAAATGACATTTAATTATAGATCTAATTGGAGGTCTCCTGGCTATTCTTCTAAATTGAGGCATGCTCAGTGAGGTCTTTGTAAAGTGATTCAAAAATCCACAAAGAAGTTGGAGAACATCATATTCATGAGTTTGATTTGTCTCTGTTGGGTAACAGAAATTGTTTTGTCTATTTTTTTTTCCCTAAACTTTTCCCTTCAGAATTAGGAAATAACTGAACTATGTGCTGGAGAACCAGATTGTATCAGGAAAACATCACCTGTTAAAAAGTATTTTCTACAGAGAACATCAAGTGTGTGCTCAGTCAAATGTTGCTGTTTGTTCTGAGTCACAAGAATGAAAAGTCTTTGCTTAAAAAGGCTGTCAGAGGATGGTTGGATGTTGTGGGTTTACTTTACTAATAATAGAGCTTTTTAACTTGCTCTTCTTTTTTTTTTTTTTATTAATTCTTGATAATAGCTACTTCTTGAAGCTCCTGGTGACCAATTCTCTTCTCTAACAGAATTGTTCTTATGCGATTGACTTGTGTAGGTCACACTGTAGCCTTTTTAAATGGAAGTTTATAGTACAAAAATGGACCCATAGGATCTTGTTTTTAATTTCACATTTCATCTTTAGAAATACCAAATTATTTATATCGAAGATTACTTTCTAATGTATTTTTTCTCTCTACGTTCTATATTAAAAAGCAAGTAGATATTATCTTTTTACTAACAAATTCATACTTACCATCTGCCACAGGTCTGGAACTTAGCGGTTACTCAAATACCTGATGAACGATATTTGACTTGGTCTCATACATTTGTTTGTGGTGTCAGGATTATTAGGGATAAGTTTTAAAAGCCTTTCCTAATTATACGTTGTATTTGTCCTATTTAGTGTGCATTTTAAGAGAAATTAAAATTAGTAAAATGATTGCCCTTAAAATATTGTAAAATAACAAGATGGTGGCTTCCTCACCATAGAATTTAGACTTCATAGTAAATAAGAAAATTGTGTTCCTATAGGCTACCTTTCACCTAATCCTTTTTCCTTACACATTCAAAAGTTTTGTTCACCACTTCCTCTGAGGGCAGGCAAACCTCAATTTCCTCAATCTGTAAGATGGGAATAATAGACCTATTTGTTGTGGTTGTTGGAAAGATAAAGAAAACGGAGATTTGGTTCTTTTTGCCTGGGCTAGACACCCAGTCAGGACTCTCCACAAAGCAGCTTTTGTTTCACTTCTCTTTCCTAGTCCTTACTGCAAGCACTCCTGTCTCTAGAGAAAGTGATCTAGCATTGTGGCAGACAACACTGTCTCAGAGGCTGATGAAAGGTTTTTCCTTGCAACCCGAGTTAAAGATAAGAATAGCAGACAGTCTGCTGTAAAACAAAAACTTAATGATCTCAAATCAAGAGGGGAAGATTTCATTTTCCGGGTAGCAATACCTGGGCAATTTCAGGTACCTTAAAAGTGGACAGCTTCTGATGGAATCTCCAAGTAGCTATGTTTTCTCCACTGTTATTTAAAAAAAAAAAAAGACAGAATCTAATTAGCCCTGAGAATTCAGGACTCTTGCAATGACACGGCTGCTCCTGTTTGCTCTGGCCCTCATGACTGCCATCACACAGACAGGATCTGGGCAGCATCCACCCAGAGAGATGGCAGTATTTAGCTTCCCACTCGGATGTCTTTGCTGACAGTTTACAAAGCCCAGCAACCCAGAGGAGCAAAAAGGAAAAGATTATTTGAAATCTGCTTGTGTGATCAGTGGAGACGACACATGAGGAAGGGCATCTTGTCCTTTGCTGATGCCACATGAAGATGCAGGCTGGTACACAGGAGAGGGATGTAATTGCCTCCTGGCCTTGTCAGATCCCCGTTGTCTCTGCTTCTGACTGCTTTGGTCTTTTAGCTTAAGAAAAATGAGGCTGAACACTTTCTCTGTAAATCAAGAAGCCACCTAGTTTCCTTGATGGGCTGCGAAAAGTGAGATTAAATTGCAACCCAAAGGTTTTGTGGAATAAAACCCAGAGTCATTTACAATAACAGGGTTGCCCCATTCTAGAAGAATGATGATGTGTCCTGTGAGAATGTTCACCAAGCTGCCTAAATTACCCTCTTCTTTCTGTTCATTCGACAATGAGGCTTAACGTATTTCCTCTTGTTAATTTGAATTAAGGGATCAACCATTTGCCATGCAGTTATCTCTTGTGTCTAAATAAACAGTCTGAGAGAGCAGACAGTGTGAGCCAGCAGAAGTCAGAAGATGGATGCTGGTTCTTTATTCTCTACCATTTTCCTCCAAAAGAGGAGGCAGTGGAGGAGTGCAAAGCTTAGGAGGTGAGCTCACACACCTGGGTTCAAGATTCATGTTGGGGAATGTTGTTCCGCTGACTGGGTCTCTCTGAATCTTCATTTGTACCCTGTGAAAGATGAATGTTCTCACTACCAGCATTTGACTATTGAAAAGAGCCAAGTGTACAAAAAGTCTGGAACAGAGTAGAAAGTCATTACTGGTTGTCATTAGATATGAATATTAGACTATTTTCTTCCAGGGAAATATAACCATGGAAATAAATTTTCATGGAGCAACTTTCAGTAATAAACAGTTTCTGAACTCAGGGAAATAAGGGTGTGACTCTTGATTCCATCATTTACTTACTGAAGGACACTGGGTTAACGGACCTGTGGTCATCTTGTCTTCCACATCTGTTAAGTGAGACAATAATAGTGACCCCCTCAGGGCACTATATACATGGTGCATCTGGCCTAAAGCCATTTCCCTTTGCCTGTTACCTGAATGTCACAGGTATGGGTATGTTGGATAATACCAGCAATAGAACAATCAGGTATTTTATAAATATGAAAGGAGAAATTATACTTCTTCCCATCTATCCTCTGAAATGTCATTTTCTTTCTTCAGAGTATCTCTCTTTCTCAAAATTAAAGACTGATTTCTTATCTTGGGCAAGCACAACTCAACTCAACCAACAGCTAAACTATCTGATGTGAAGAGTAGAGCAGCAGAGGAATGTTAGGGAATGTTTTTTATAAGTTCAAGTGCAAACTGTCTCCAACTGACAATGACTTGATTTAACCATTTTCCACACTGTTGCAAAAGTGATACCCATTCAGTGGAAACTATGCTTCAAATTTTAATTTTTGATCTTTTCCTGGGCAGGAATATGCAGCACAATACTGTCTCATGAGACTGGGCAGGGATGACAAGGAGGCACACAGGCAGCCTCGTGACCACAACCGTAAACAACCTCATTCTAACATGTACTGTCCTGCCAGCCTTTTAGACTGAAGATGCTTTCAACTTAAGATGAGTTTATGGGGATATAACTTCATTATAAGTAGATGAAGATCTCTGTTTCCTAAAAACAATAACCTGTTGACCAAGATTCAAGTTGGATGGAGAAGTTCACTCCATGAGTAACTAGAGAACAGAAGAGAACACTTAAATGCTATTAGAGTTTTGCTGAGTCCAACTGATATTATTGGCTCTTTGTTGTAAGATATTGCAGGGACTTCTCAGTCTTTTTTTTTAGACCTCATCCTCTTTTGTTTTATGTATTTTTCAAACTTTGGAAAGAAAAGGGATTTTCTAGTTTTGATCTCTGATAATATTGTTACAGAGACTGCTCTAGTGTTAGTTCCTAAATTTAATTTCTGAGTTCATTCACATTCACTCCTAATAAATTTAGCTAATTAGATTACTTGTGCTGTTTTTAAACGGCAGGCTAAAGTAATTTGCTTAATTCTAAATTTGATTATTCTTTTTATTTAGAGGCAAATTTGTGGAAAACTTATCATGTCAGTGCTTTGTGGGGGGGGGGGGGTGTTCACCATTAATGAGATTAAACAAATTGACTTTTAGCTGCTCTTCTAGTTGGTATGAAACAAATTAGGCCTTTGGGATACAAGAAGGGTTGGCCTCACCTCCGTAGACTCTCATTAATGACCATATTCTCAAAATGTTAAGTGTTTTCTGTAAATCTTGTTAGTGTTTATGAAGCATTTTGAACTCCTTCTCTGCTTCTCTCTTTTTTTAAATCCCCTAACTGGAAATGTTTTGTCCTTGCTCTGCTATGGAGTTTAGATTTTGATTCAGTTGTGATTGTCAAACAAGATAAATTGACCATCAGTTTGGAGAAGGGGATGGGGGAAAAAAAGGACATTTCTTTTGGAATTCCAATCATTTGAAATTATTGGGAGGGTAGGTCATAGAAACTCCCAGGTCTTCAGTTTATCTCAAAGGAGAGGGAAAGACTAAAGATGTTTTGCCCTCAATATGGACAGCACTATTTTATCTCCTTTGGACACAACAGAAGTGTTTGGCATTTCACAATGCAGCATTTTCTAAGGTATAAGAAACTTCTTGGAAACAAAGCAAGAAAAGAGAGCCCCTCACTATAAAGATTTTCACTGGTCTCCAGTCTTAAAACATAATAAGAAGGGGACTTAAAATGCTCAAACCCTTATAGAGCAGCAGTTAGGGTCACTGCCTACGATTGTTGCAGTCTACATATATCTCAAGGGCTCCCTTTATGCCCCAGGGCCAGGGGTGAGGAACAGCCAGGATGAACAGCTAAATGAAATAAAGTGCTTCCTCCTCTCTCACCCTGCCTGCTGCATCTGCTCACCTTCATTTCCACCTGCATTTGTCCTTTAAAAAAAAAGCAGCAAAAAACAAAAACTCGAAGAGCTCTTTAAAGAGATCACTCTATGCGATTCATTTTAACAGTCGAAAACTGTGACCCAAATGGCCATTTTTCATTAGAACCCCAAAGTGTGATGGTAATCAAGAGAAGAATGAGCATGAATGCAAACTTGGATGTATGTTTCCTTTCCCTTTTCCTTTCACCTATGAAAGACACTATTTAATTACCATTTCAAGAACTTTCATTTTTCTCTGTATTTGTGTTGACAGTGAAGCATCACTCAAAATGAAAATTCTTCTTGACAGAGGAAACTTAGCCAGGTCTTGGCATCTGGCGTAGAAAGATAATAATGGCACCACCAAGAGTCATGGAAATAGTTGTGATGATGGTCAGCATAGAACTCACTCCATACCAAGCACTCTACTAATCAAGAAGTGTAACTGGGCATGAAGTTGGCTTTGGAGACTGTCCTGAAGCCCATGTGGGCTTCACTAGGCTGGCTCTGTGGTTCACGGCTGAGAAGGAAGAGAGAAGAGGAAGCAAAGACCAAATGGTAACAACAGGTGGACAGGTTCAGTCCTGGGGTCATTGATGAATCTACCTCCAAGGCTAGAGTGGAAAAATGGTTACCAAGAACCAGTTTCCACTATTTTATAGACATTGTCACATTTTCATCCTTATAATTCCCCTAAAATGTTATTGGTCACAAGCCCCAGCCATCATCCTGAAAACTAAAAATGTCTGAAACACAGATAGGTTTTCTTGGGTCTCTGGAAAACTGACTCAGTAGCTAAATCTGCCCTGGATTGATGTGAGGTCTACTTACGTGCTTTCTATTCAGTTGGCATGGACTATACAGATAGTTTGCTGCAGATCTGGTATACTTGCATGCAATACGGTATATTAACTGTCTGAGATACGTAACCATTTGAAATTCTGAAATCTGAAATACTTCTGATCCAGAGATTTCAGAGATGGTATTGTAGACCCAATTTACAGACGGAAAAATAGAGGCTTTGAAAAACTTAGAGAACTTCCCAAGGTCATACAGCTTTTAGAAGTCCTTGTTCCACATAATTTATGTAGACCAATTGCTGATTGGTGGGATTTCAGGGACAATTCATGAATACTAAGGACATGTGTGGGTGATGTTTCCTAAACCTTACACACTGTTCTGACTATAAACAAAAAATGGAAAAAAATGGAACAAAACAAACATAACCAACTCCAATGGCCTGGCTTTCACAGTAATTAGTCATTTATAAAGTTTGCTTAGATGCTTCCCATGTTGGCCCACTTTGGATACGGAGTTTTCAATCATTACATAACATCAATTTACCTGTAACTTTTACCTATAACTTATCCCCATTTGTCATGGTTCTAGCACCTGGAAGACAGAGAAAAGGAAAGAGAGATTGAATTATTTGGTTTCTTTAATTTTTTTTTATTCCTAGGAATAGAAAACCTATTCAAAGTAGTTTACAAAAAGATTGAGAGAAAGAAGGGGCTGTTCAAGGGACAAAGGATCATTATAACTCACCTAATTCTGGACTTTGCGAATCTATAGTGTCAACTATCTTTCAATCCCATCACTTCCTATGAACTTTGAAAATCTCTTATCCCTGTTTCTCCTTGGTCATCTGCTTCTTTCCTGTTTTTACAGACTGGATTCATCTGACAGGCTCTATAACTCTGCTTTATATCAGGCCACATATGATTTTGTAGACAGTTCCACTGTTCCCAGTCATCTGACTGCATGTTTTCTTTGGGTTTTCAAGAAAGGGAATCTGAGATATGTGATCTCTAGTACAATGAGCTGGATCCAAAAAAGCAGGAGCATCTCTTGTGAACAGGCCCTCAAGTTAGCATTGTCCGGAGGCATATCTTGGACTATATGCCTAGGGAAAGAAGGGCACTTAAAGAGGAAGGACTAGGTAGCAACCAAAAGCTACGTTATCAGTAGTTGCGTCATACATTTTTCTGAGAACTTTACTTTCTGTAGTACATTCTTTTTTTTTTTCTGGATCTTTTCCTAACTTACACAATAAATTTACTAGCTCTTTTATCTAACAAATTACTCTATTATCATATCCTTCCTAGATATTCTTAAATTTAGGAACTTTACATATCACTCATTCAATATGCTCTCTACTACTTACTCTCCCATTTTTCAGTGCTGCAGAAAGAATTAATATATATTAAAAATTTTGAATTTCAACTCTATATAAAGCATCTGCAGCTATAAAAAATATATCATGAAAATCTTCAGATTTTTGCAAGTAGTTTCTGGGTAGATATTGACTTGGTTTCTGGGCATTTACAGATGCTATTTTTACATTTTTATATTTATCTTAATTTTTTTTCAAATAATGGATAGTTCTGATTTATCATAACAAAACTGTAAAGGACTTCTTTCATGATTAAAATAAATTTTGAGTGCTATCTTTCTTTCTTGTTTAGACCACATCTATGTTATTACATTAAAAGTTCACACACGATTCATGGTGTGTGGGTTGGGTTTAATGTGTTCAGACAATTACAGGTAGATAGATGCTTGTTACTTCTGAGGTTTTGCTATTTCTGCATCCTGTAGAGAAGTTTATTTGAAATAGGAGGAAAAAATTGATTGTTCTAGTGTCCTCTTACTCTGGCTCAGTCTAGAGGTAAATGAAGTCTTAAGATCAGAAAAAAAAATTAAATTGCTTAAATGGCCTTGAAAACCTGTTTCAAAGAGTTTGCAATTTGTTACTAGGCATTCTCTTGGCCCT
Organism: Solenodon paradoxus; assembly: GCA_004363575.1. NCBI lineage: Eukaryota > Metazoa > Chordata > Mammalia > Eulipotyphla > Solenodontidae > Solenodon > Solenodon paradoxus. The sequence continues at coordinate 87,267 of RJWH01001086.1, forward strand.
GTTGGTAAAAGCTTTCCTTTCATTCAATTGTTTATTCCCCCAAAGCTTACTTTGTCATTTAAATCAAAATGATTTAGATGAAGAACTTGATCAGTGAGAATAAATTTACAGGTTTTCTCCTGCACAGAATATCTTATTTTTTAAGGCGATAAACTTAAAAATATGTTCAGTTCAATACTTGTGCTTCTCATTTCTCTTTCTAAATGATAGCGCGACGGTATGTCATCTGTTGGTAAATCATTGCAGCATTTCATTCCGGTGGTGACAGGATTTTTAATGGTCCAGAAAATGACACCACATATATCAATCTCAACACATCTCACCTGCACTCAGGTATCAGGCAGTGTGGACTTTTACTGAGAGTTTTTCTCTTATTTCCTAACCAGTTTAGAAGAATCCTTATTTGGGGTGTTTCTTTGAGACTCTTGTTGACTTGTCTTAAGTAGTAGAGAGAGATGAAAGGTCAAAATGACAATGAGTATATTGACTTTCCATGTGTGAGACTACAGATAAGCTACGATAGAAGTTAGCAGTTACTACCCAGCAAAACAGCTGCAGTACTGTACCAACACTGATTGAAGAAAACCTGTAGCATATAAGATCAGAACAAAGTGCTTCCCATGAATTTAACATTCAATCTAATTCCCAAACAATCTTAGGGCTAACCTGAGTACATGTCTGCGTACCTGAACTAGGGAAAGTTGGTGATGTTTGATTCAGCATAATTGCTTTTGTGTTGACTAACCAAAGCATCTATCAAATTAAAACCATGTTCAATATGATGTTATGCACCCTGATAAACAACAGGGATCAATCAAGTGTAAGTTCCCTGCATGTGTTAAGAATTGTATAAGCAAAAAGGGACAATCAGAAATATCCATGTTCTGTGTGGAGCCATGAACAATAACTTATTATGAAAAAGAAAAGAAAAAGATACCCAGAGAGGATTCTACTTTTAAATAAAGCTCCAGTGACACTAATATCTCCTGTTTCAACTACTTCATATTCACAGATTTCATAAATGTGAAAAAAAGACTTTCTTGCATGGATATTTACTTTTTAGAGGAATAAAAGGAAACAACATACATGTTCCATACTAGGGGATGAAAAACATAAATTTGATAATCAAAAGAGTCAAAATTATGATGAGGTGAAACTATTCAATGATATAACTTATAGATATAACAAGTAGATTTGCAGTGTTATTCATAGTATTTTAGAATTTTGGTAAAAACAAAATAGGTCCTCTATAATATACATGGAAGTGTATATACGTAGGTACATTGTGAAAGAATATTCTGAAAATACTAATGGTGAAAATCTCCAAATAGTAAGATCGTGAGTGACTTTTTCTTTTTTATTGTATTTCTATTTTCTATAATGAGGATGCTTTATTATTTAAGTAAGCTAAAAAAGTTGCAAATTAAGAATAAAGTGATACATGCAAAACGATCAAATACAAGAACAGAAACCAAAATGCTGGCAATGGTTTTCACAAGGGAACAGACTTCTCTTTTCACTTGTTTATGGTGTCAAAGTAATGATCAGTTTACAGAAAATAATAATAAGGAAGTGGCTAGTTTGTGTTTCTCTGCTATATGTGCTTTAAGTTTACATCCCGCAATAACTAAGCAAATAATGCAGGGGACTCGCTGTAAAGATCTCAGGATTGTCCTTAAAGGGCCTGCGAGACCAGATGAAGAAGCCTTAGACTACTTGCATTAGAGATAAATCTTCCCTGAAATCTCAAATTACAAAAGATAGTTTCATATGATTTTAACTTCCTGAGCAACACATCCAGGTCTCATGTGGTATTCTGTTGTGAGAACTGACATGTGACTTGAGAATTAAGAAGAAAACAAGATATAGTTCTTGACCTAGAGAAGCTTACAATTGTTGAGGTAAAATTTTACTATAATCATGATTATGGCATTATGGAAACCGGTTATACTGGGGAGCCATAATTAGCATTTCCAAGCAACAAATAAACAAGGGGATATAAATATAGCACAGATGAGAGTCTTGAAGAGCGGGGATCATAAAGTCATGTTACCTTGAGGAAAGTCACTCTAGTACTAAATCAGTCATAAGAAGGTCAATCACCCCTAGTGATTTAAAGTATCACCCAAGAAAATGGGAGATAAGGCATGGTTAAGTTCAGAATTATAGACAATTTGCCAAGATGTACATTAATGTGAACATAATTATTTCTTCTATAAAGTAAACATTTACTGAGCACCTGCTTTCAACATTTTCAAACTGGAGATCTGAGGTAACATGACAGACATTATCAATATCACAGACTCATTTCCCTAACACACTTGTTGTAATCTAAAAAATTAAAAATACAATCTCTAAAACAAAAAAATGGATAAATTTCAGGAAGGATTTCTGGAATTAATTCATTCATACTATAATATTCTATTGAGTGACAACTATGTGCTCACATGTTAAAAGCTCTCATGAAACAAGGCAGCTAATGGAGCTTACATTCTAAAATGTGAATGTAGTGAGATGCAGGTCAAAATAAAGATGTATTTATGATACATCTTGTTAAGATAAATTTAGTAGAAGAAATTAAGTAAGTAAAGGGGAATGTGGTTATGGTGTGAGTCTGGTATATGATTGTCTAGAAAGGTGAGCTTAAGCAGATTCCGAAAGGAAATGAGAAAGGGGATGATTTGTTATCTCGGAGATGAATATTCTAAGTAGAGAGAAGAATAAGAAGAGGTCTCTGAGGGAGTGGTATGTCTTGTTGGTTCCAGGAACAATCTGGAGATCAATATGACAGGAATTGGGTGACTAAGGAGTAAAAGAGGAGGACATAATATGGCAGGTAAGGAGTGTGTCATTTGACATTTATGCTCAATGGGTTGGATTGCCATTGGAGAATATTAAGCAGAAGAATGACTTGCTTTGACTTGGAACCTTAAGAGATTTCCGCAGCCGTTATACTGACGGTAGACAGAAAGGGCTGTAGTCAAAGGAGGGGACAAGAATGGAAGGAGAGAATTCAGGTAGGAGATTGTAAAATTCTTGGCAAGAGATGATGATAGCTTAGACTTTGACTTAGACTCTAGTGAGAGTGGTAAAGAAGGGGTTAGAGTCTGGATGTATTTTTCAGAATTTGCCTATGGCTATGGAGTAGTAAGGGAAGAACCAAGGATAACTACAAGGAACTAGGTCTAAGCAACTGAACACTGACTTTGCTATATTAAGATGGGTTGGAAAGAAGCAAATGTTGTGTGACTTCTTAAGATGACATGGAAGACCTTAAGGTATTTCCAGCCTTTGGCAAGAAGGTACAGTGGGTCACCCTATAAAGTGTACATTCAATAACTCTGTTCTTTGATTCCAGTAAGAGGGGTCCTTACCTGAGTCTCTGTTCTGGTTGCCTTCATCCATGAGATGAGAAGTCCAAGAGGCCAAGATGTGCCATTTAGAGCCTACCCTCCTTCTAGTATATGCTCCAATTAGAATGACCCCCAGAATTATCTGCAAATGACCGTAAACCCAATTTCAGAGGTGATGTGAATGTCTTCTCAGGATCCAACCTCTCGAAGCAGAGGACACTCCACCTTGTTCCCTCAAAGCTACTAGGGAACTGTTTCTAGTGTTTTGATGGCACTCATACCTGTAGACTGAGGTATCCAGAGGCCCTCAAAACAGCCAGAGTCTGGAATGAGAAGAAACAAGAGGCAGGTTAAATGCCGCAGGCTGGGGCGCAGACTTGCTCTCCCCATGCTGTCATTTGGAACCCCGAGGAGTCAGCCTTCCAGATACAGGTGCATTTGCCAAGGTAGGAGACAAAATTAATTTTCTTAGTTTGTTAGCTTAATTTAAAATATATAGACACTATACTGCATATGCATGCCAGTAGGTAGGTATGAGAAAATTGCAAATAAGATTAAACTAGGATTCTTGTCTGCAAAAGTATTCCTGTGTTGGTCTCTGTTTTGACTCCTTGGGAGGCATAAATGGGCATGCTAATCCCACCATGGAAAATGGCCCGCTTGCTTCTCTGGTTCTCTCTTAGCAGTCTGTGAGCTCCAGAGAACAGGAAGAATGATTTAATACTCTCTAACTCTGTGGAATCTTAACAGAATGCCAAGCTGCTGGGTAGTGTTTACTGGGGGAAGGGAAGGAAAGGAAAATGGGTTAGGGAAGAAGGAATGAAAGAAGGTTCGATGATCAAAGATCAAGGAGAAGAGATTAGACACAGCAGGACTCTCCATAGCCAGAGGGACAAGGTGCTGTGAAGTGCTCAGGCAGCTCAGCAGGGAAGACCCTCAGCAGGGTCTCTAATGCTCCTACTGGCGGTTCAGTGGCTGAGACCACTGCTGACCTTGGATACATCATATATCCTGCCTGCTTCTGATCCCCATCTGTAAAATGGGGCTCATAATACCTCACAGGGGTGTTGAGAGGATACATGGGATAATATATGCAAAAACTCTTTTACTTTTTCAGAAGAAAGACACTATCTAAACCTAAGGTATTATTATCATTCATTTTCACTTTGGAACAGCAACGTCCTGTCATTTTTGATCCCATAATTACAATACATCAGGTAAGCACAGATTTTTAAAATCCAGGGAGCACTGTACAATGAACGGAGACATGAAAACTTTGTCACATGAGAACAGCTCTGACAACTTCAAAAGTGCCTCCGGGCTGCATCTATTTCCATATTAATGCAAGCCACATACATCATTAAAGAGACATGCAAACGAGTCGTATTTGCTAGACAGTACCTCTTATTTGACAGATACACAAAAATCGCCCACTTGGGCTTTGTGGAAGTGAGTTTTTTGCTGGCAACAAGCACTCCTTATTGAGACAAGGAAGTGAAAGTGCTTTTTGTTTGAAGCTGGGGACCACCACCGGCCACTTGGGACAATCAGAGTCCCGTGATTCCAAACTCTGAGATATAGCAATAGTCAGTCTCGAATCCTTTCTACATTTGTATTCATGCAACCCAGGCTGCGTTTCTTGAATATGTTAATTCTCAGAAGTTTTAACTGTTAAGTATCTCAATTTCAGCACCATTTTCCAAAGAAAATATTTTCTAAAGACAAAAATTTTCCCCTCCTTTCTTTGCCTTAGTCCCTACAAAGTTCCACATATTCTCATTACATGGGGTAAAGGCAAGAGCACTGGTGTGACAATCAGAGGACCTTAGCTTTACTGTTTGATGCGGCTTCAGTCAAGTTGTTGTGACTCAGTTTCAGAACGTGTAAAATGCCAGGGAGGAATGAGACTCTGAAGTTCTCTGGCTCAGTAAACAAAGGACAAGGTCCAGTTTAGTATCTGTGGGTTGATCGTGTATAGATTAGAGGAAAGACATCCTTTTCGCTTATCTTTCACTTCTTCTGTGAGCCAGTCCCATCCAATGGGGCTTTCTAGTGTCCAGGGTGCTTCTGGAAGCAGTATTGATTGAAGAAATTATGCTGGAGATGACTTCTCTCCCTGGTGGGAAACTTGGAGTGTTCTGCAGCTTTAATTAACAGTGAGATACATTGTTTTGGATGGAAACCAAGGGTATGACCCTTGGGGTACCATGTTGGCATTCACTGACAAGTCTGCATGGTAAACCCATCGTGGGTGTTCCTAAGATAACAGAGATGCTGAGCTGAAGAGTACCTGACAGTGAGGTTTCAGTGTTTTTCTCCTTAGAATTGAGTGTTTTCACAAGTACTTCTGGCTATGACAGTATGTGCCCTGCTCTGTGAATTGAGCCCAAGATTCTGTGATTCTGTGATGAGCTTTTCTCTCTGTCTCTCTGTCTCTGTCTCTGTCTCTGTCTCTGTCTCTCTCCCCCCGCCTCACTCCCGCCTTCTCTCCCTCTCTCTCTTTGTTTCTCTGTCTCTGTCTGTCTGTCTGTCTGTCTGTCTGTCTGTCTCTCTGTCTCTCTCTCTCTCTCTCTCCCCTCTTTACCCATAGGTTAGAGACCACCTGCTCTCAAGTACAACAGCTGTGTGTATAAAGTTCACCGAGCATCTTAGCATCAGCGCTCCAGTGGTCTGATTAATAGAAAAAAAAGATATTCCAGAGTAGACCTGCCAAAGACAGAGAACAGAAGTCACATCGATTTTATTTTATAACTTCTGCTCATATAAAATTCATCGACATTTATATTTTTTAAGGATAATGGAGGATCTGTTGATACTAATTTGGATTTGTTTTATTGACAACCTCAAAGACAGTACTTGATTAATAATGTGGTGCATAAGACAATGACTCTTCACTGCTACCCAATATGGGCAGATTGGGGAAAAAAAGTCTGATGGTGTCACTTAGGTACTACTCTCCTCCACACATTCAGATATGAGATACATGGCTCATATGTCTGGACACAGTAGAAAGGACGTTGTCTAATTCCCACCACCTGTGCTGCTGTCTCAATGACCACTAAGAAAACTCAGATAAAGAGTTAGTAAGTGATATAGCTGGGACTTCAGATTCCAAGTTCAAGCTACCTTTTCCACTACATACATGCTGTCAAGGACAAATCACAACTTATTTGTGAGATGGCGCACTTTAAGGAAATGTTTTCTCTAGAAACTGGACAGGAAGAGGTGGCAATGAAGGAAAGAAGATTCTAGCATAAACATAACCCAAATCTATTTTGGCTGCCTTGAGGCCAGGCTCAGTCCATAGAGACAAACCTCGGAGCAACGCACACCTGACCTCAGATGTCTTGATGAATAATCTAACTCCTTAGGTTTGGTTTTCTTGAAAGAGTTGTGTATGAGTTTAAGCAGCATGTCACACTGTCAAATGTCTGGATATTTCTAATGACATATCCTACACCCCCCAAATACCAAATAGATGCTTTCCCTGTTTCAGCTTCTTTATGTGCCTATTTCTTCACATGTGTCTGTCTGACTTCCTCTCTTTTCCTCCCATACCACCATGAAAATGTGTCCCCCTTCCTCCCCGCCCAGTCATTCCACTCATGTTCTCCACTCCCTCTCCTGGCCCTGGCTTCACACAGAGCCTCCAGGAGGTTCTGTGACTGCTATTAATCTCATAGAAAACAGGCCCTGGAGTTTTAGCGAATAAAGCTCTCCATCTCATTATATAGGTTAATAAGCTCCTAGAGCATGTTCAGATCCTATGAAATATTAACGACATGTCCCAGAAGCTGTAGACGGAGGATAGCTTATGCTTAGAGCATTAGGAGCCTTGGTCAGTTGAACATCAATGAAAATTTTCAACAAAGCATTTCTAAATGCATAACAAAAATCCATGGAAAATATTTGATTTCTAAATGTCTGCTATAGGAAGCAATTTTGGGGAAGAATATTCATTGCCACTTAAAGATACAATTAAAGCTGAATATATAGGTAAGGTTTCTACTAGGAAATAAATATATTTATTTGCATAACCAAAGAATAAAATAGAAAATCGAATTGGAAATGAAGAACAAGTTGTAGGTACAACTGGTGTCTTAGTGGTAAAGTTCCCTCCTCCAGTGGGTGCAGGTCACATATATCTCAAAGACCTTGGTTCATAGCCCTGGGCCAGGGGGTACAACCAAGATGAACAACTAAATCAAGGACATAAAATGAGTCTTTTTCCTCTTTCTCCTTACCTGTCTGCCTACTTGCCTTCATTCCTGGCTGCTTTTTTGGAAGGGAGGGAGGGAGGGAGGGAGGAAGGAGGAAGGGAGAAGAGAAGGAAGAAAGGAAGGGAGGAAGGGAGGGAGTTGTAAAATTCACATTTAGTGGTGGCCGTTGTCCATGGTGTCTGATGGGGAGTAGGTCATACAAGAGCATTGACCTTCCAGTTTATTACTGGGTAGCATCAAGCATCTTTCTATGAGCATAGTTCTAAAACAGGTCTCCCATTCAAGCTTTCAAAACAACAGAAATTTGAACACAAATCCGAACCTCTCGGACTGACTGTTTCTGATTTTATGTGCTTCTCAAAAGTGAATGTCAATCTGTTCTGTTAAAAAACAGGAAACCTGAGTATTAAATAAAAGAGTTTCTTTTATTGTGGGATTTTGCCTGCACTCTTTTTGACTATGATAAGACACTGCTTCATTGCAAGGGTGCTCTTGAAGGAGGAGTGAAAGCCTCACTGGTGCAAGCAGCACAAGATGGAGCCTGAAACATTCTGGCAAAGCATGCGGTGAATGTTGTGGCCTCAAGCATCTCCTTGCCCAGGCAAGCCCTCCACAGCCAGGTGTCCTAGCTGCTTACACATTCTCTGAAGTGATTCCCCAAACGACAGTCATGGCCAAGGTTTTCCACAGTCCTAGTCAAAAGCCATAGATTCTGTGCCATTCAGACTAGTTCTCTGTCAAATCAGAGTTCCTCCCATGTTTACATTTGGGTAAGATAGCTTGGAGATGTTTAAAATTATCCAGATTCCATACATTGGATAAGTTTCCAAATTTTCAGATATTAGCAAAATCTTTTCTCTCAGGAAGACTGGAAAATGATTCAGTCTCAAAATATAAAGTTTCAAGAGTGGAAGAAACATATTACAGGAGGTCAAGCAGGTCATTAAGCTATCAACCTAATAAAAGCATCCACCTGGATCAAGCCTGGACTCTGAATTCTTAAGTCAGGGAATAACATTCACAACACCATAAACTCCTAACAGATCATAATTCACAGGCTATAATCCACAATCAGCCTGAGCTCTCTCTTTCTTTGCTCTTGTCTTATAGCTCAGGGTAGCAATATGACACAGCATTAGGGAATGAAATATGGGGAGAAGTCTCATAGACAGAGCAAGAAGACCTGGAAGATTGTCTTAATAAAAGGAACCAATATAATGTACAGCTACCTATTTTCCTACCTTGAATCCAGATTGTGTGCCCAGAAACACAGCAACTACTTAGGGACCATGAGAGAAGTGACAAGATAGTGGCAAAAATCATGAGTTCTGCCATCATGGATCCATGGAACCAATGCCTGGAGAGTCCTCCTTCTGATACCATCTTTTTTTGAACCACTCCATAATGGATTTTCTGTTGCTTGAGCCAAACATATTTCTAAGATAGATACATTGCTCTGTCTCACACCTAGACAAATGCTTTTCAACCCAAAAGTGGAGGAAAACATTGGAAACCAAGTTTGCATAACTACTTCTAAACTCAGCAATGACTCGCAAACCTGCTATGCCAATCCTGCTGGCTTCCTGAATTTTAGAACGATGTATCCTACTGTCTAAAGGGTACTTCCAACAAGATACACATGGGGCCTCCAACTCTTCTTGTACCAAACTTAACACCTCTTTTTTATCCATAAATTCGCTCCTCTGAGTTCCTAGTGTCAAGGAGTGGCACCATATTCCCCAAGTCAGTCCGCTGGCACTCTTATCAGCGGTACTCTTTTGGGCCTGAACAGTTCCAAAGTCTACATTAGAGCTCCATTACTGTTCTAGGGTATTTTCTTCTTCAATATGGAGACAATGAAGGAAGGGAAAAAAGTTCACAGTGACTGCTGGTTCTCTCACATTACTGTTCTTCCTTCTGCTCACTTGTCTTCAGACTCAAGGGCAGAAACAAAGAGGAAAGGAAAAGAGAAGGAGCCCACCCTCCTGAGAGCTCATGCTGGTGCTGTGCCACCTCCTTGATCTTAAATCCCCACTGAGAGCAGGACAGGCTCAAGCAACCAGGACTCTTCAAAAGCCAAGAAGATAGTAGGGAATGTCCTCCTGGGAACAACACTGTGAGGACCAAAGCCTTAAATATATGTGGCTGTGTTTTGTTTTTCAAATTACACAGCCCAGTCCTAATCTCAGGGATAATTAATATAGGTTCCTGAATTTATGTTTCAACAGTAGTAAGTCTCTTTCCATGGAAGTGCTTGAGACCCAACTTCCAGCGGCTAAAGACTAAGGGCAACATCTAGATGGCTCATGATAAAGATTGGAGCAGAACCCATCTTAGGATTGATGGAAACCTGGGATCAAAACACCTTGAGTACATACTCTGCTCATCAACTTCATCCAGTATGGGCACTAAGTAAGGCTGCTTTGAATGTCAGCTCCTGGAGTTACCTGCTTCTCCGTTCAAGCCCACAGAGGAAAAGTGATCTCTCACCCTTCCTCAGTTCCAACAAATTCCAGAAGTCAGTACTTTTCTGGGGTCCTTAAGGTCAACCGTTGTGCACATAAAAGACTGTTTGCAGCTACTTGGTTTCTAAGATAAATATTCAATATACTGAAGCAATGAAGGTTTTTTCTGCCCCCTGGAAGCTTTTAAGTTCAAACTATAAATCTTATTGTTCTATCTATAAATCTAATAAACTCTTAAGGGATACTTTACAATTTTGCAATTAAGTTCTCTTAAACAGTTTAAACCACATTTATAAATGTAATACATATCATTTTCTTTTTAAGTACTTCAAATGCTTGACTAACAAGCAAAACTTTCCCAAGTACCTAAGTAGTTCTTATAAATCTAATAAATTAAACTTTTAAATACCGTGACTCTAAAGTTCTTTTAAATTGTTCAGTACTATTTACAAACTTAGCCAACTTCTCTTCTCTTTCAACTTTAAAGCTTTAGTATGAAATCAACCACTTAATTAGTCATTTAAATTAAAATCACATGGCTAATTACAAGGTCAAATATGGTAGAGTCTCTTAAGCACTGAAAACACTTTAGAAACATTACCTATGCTTTTATTTACAGACATATAGGAATTGTCTTAAATTTAACACAAAAATGTTTTAAGTATGAATTTTGTTTATTTCATCATCTCTGTAGTTAATTCTAAAGCTGTCCAAGGTTGGAAAACACTTACCAATATGGGAGCGTAATAGAATGGCCAGTATATTGGAGATACCGTCTCACTAAATGGTATTTCTCATTTTCAGAGAGTTAAACTCAGACCTTGAATTCAGGAGCTAAGGATCTTCGACTTGAGAATTTTCACTTTTCTAACAGACACCATAAGTGCTTTCTCAAACAGAAAGCAGGGGGAATGCTGAGCCCATGTCTCACAGATGGATGCATAAACTAAATTGAAACTCAGGAGGAGAGACTAAATGCTTACCTAATTATTTGTAACTTCTTTTGCCTGATTTCACCAGCTTTGAGTCCTGGAATTCTGAAATCTGAACTCTCCCACCTAGAGGGTTCCATCACTTGATTCGGTTCAGCGAGTCTGTGGTACCATCTTGTCCTGCCTGCCTGTGGGCTACAGCTGTGAAGGCCATTAACAGGAAAAGAACTCTGGTTTGAGAATGCTAGTTTGTCCACATGCCCACCCAGTGGTGCAGGGCAGCCAAATTCTGGTTATGTAGTTTTTGTTTGTGGGTCCACAGAGAGAGTAAGGTAAGAAGAAAGAAGCAAAGAAGTTTCATCTCCTAGAATGGCACGAATCTGCACTAGATTTCCCCTTCACCCACCCTATTTCCTCTTTCCCCACCCATCTGTCTTCAACTCTGCAGTGAGTGGGACTTTTGTCATGTAAGTCTGGCCATTGCATGCTCCCCTTTAAATCTTTGATTGGTTCTTCATATATACTTGAAGATGGTGACCAAGATTCATGAATGGAACCCAAGACCTCTGTTGAGGTGGCTACCAGATTCCTCTCAGCCTCATCTCTTTCTGCTTAACCTGCCATTTCTAATCATTCGATCCCTTTGAAAGATGTTATTAAACTATTTGTAAGTCCCTGATTTATAGAGTATTAATTATGCTATGACTTTTTACCCCCATTTTCTTCATATATGCCAGCCCTCCACCTATTAAAAAAACACCTTTTCCTACCTATCTCCTTACTAAACTACTGTCCACATTTCAGGAATACATTCCAGGCCTCCTGCTGCCAATACCTCTCTCCCTTTAGTTGTACCCCCTTCTGGGACTCTGATAACACCTTTGTGTGCTCTTGTAGCACTCATCACAATGTTTGGCAATTAGCTGTCAACATATCCACTTGCTAATTAGACCATCAGTTCCTTGAAGGCAGGGATATATCTTATTTTTCTTTTTCTCTTTAGCACCTTCCACAATATCAGGCATATAGGCCATCTGATGGAGACTTCCACTGTGAAACCTCTAAAAGTAAGAATACTGTGAAATGTGGGAATAATTAATCCTTGTTATGGCAAAATGAAAACTCATGACTCTGTGTGTGTGCATGTGTGTGTGTATATGTATGTGTGTGTGAGAGAGACAGAAAGAGAGAGAGAGAAAGAGAGAGAGAGAAAGGGAGAGAGATTATTTAGGAACCATAGTTAGATTAATAATGACCATAGAACCAGCAGAAATCTTAAAATCCTTAAAAGCATAGGCAAATATAGAGCATGGAATATCTAAGACTCTTAAATCCCTTCTAAATAATAATATCAGCAAATACTTATTATGTACCAGGCATTAACCACCAGTATATTAGTTAATTAATTCTTTATCCAAATTCTATAATTAAAGATGCTACTATTTTCCTCCTTTTATTCATTCATTCATTTATTCATTCATTTGTAAAGGAAAGGTGCAGGCAAGAATGAAGGCAAGCAAAGACAAGCAGGCAGGCAGGAAGAGAGAATCACCTCTCTTTTATTTAGTTGTTCATCTTGGTTGTTCTCCCTGGCTCTGGGTCGTGAACACAGGTCCTTGGAATGTACACAAACTGTGTTTGGCGGATTTTACAGCTAAGCCACCAGGGCATGCCAATATTCCTCTTTTTAAAGAGGAGAAATGGAAGGTCCAGAAATGTGAAGTAAGTTACTCGTGCCTCTAACTAGATACAGCTTACCTGTTTGAAAACTCAGTATTCTATTACGAGATGGAACAAGGTAGCAAGATGCTACTAAGTGAAGATGACAGATGAAAGAATGGATGGGGAATCTAGGAAAAGAAGATGCTTGTAAGGGATAAGATTTTTGCATGAGGATATTTATTAATGTTTTTGGCTGTGATCTTATCGAATTGAACATATTTAGTTTGGTTAGAGTACCCTTCCAGTAGCTAAAGGATGTGGTCCAGATCTTAATCTTTGATCAGATTCTTCCCCCAAAATCTATGTAAGGTAGTTGTCCTCTAATGTGTTTGTCAAACAAGAGGTACTCAAACAGGATTTATGCTATTTTAACTGAATTAAATAGCTTGAATTGAGATAGTGTTATATTAGCAGCATCAGTTTTCAACCTCATGGGCTGTGGACTCATCATCATGGTCTCTTCAGACAATACCCTGTCTTGCCATTGCTCTGCTGCCACTGACATTTCTTCTTCATTCCACCAGGATCAAGCCAAGATGAAACGTCAGAGAGTGAATGGACTCATGTTGTCTGACTCTAGGTACTCCTGTCAGGTTCTCTGTTTAAGTCAGTTTTGTAGTTTTTGCAGAATTGAAAGATTGTCACTCCCATGGATGACCCTTTCAGCAGTAAGTCCAAGCTTGTGAAAGAATTACTGCGATCTTTTTAGCAGGCACCATAAAGTCACTCTTGGCTGGACTTCTGGCAGTAGGGACTCTGGAGTGGGTTTCTGCCCTTGCGACATCAATTGGCACTATTTGTTGACATGTGAGGTAGGGAATTAAGATTATAGAAAATGAAGAGAGAGCTCAGGGAACAATGCCTTCCTATTTTAATCATGCACTGGCATATTTCCCTATCATCTCTTTAGTTTGGAAATAAGATCATTTCCATGGTTACAAATACATGGTGGATATGCCATCATGGTGAATGCCAAGCTTGTGTGTGTGTGTGTGTGTGTGTGTGTGTGTGTGTGTATTGTGTGATGTTGATAGGACTCTGTAGCTTCTGTAATTAATAAATGCTTTAAATTGGTAGCCATGCTATTGTATTTGCAACAACTCTTCCTTCTTGATTTTAGGTAGATTCCTTCATTCTTATTAGTTATAGATCCATTCTGAGAGCTTGGTAGCGTTATAGAGTGAATCTTGACCAAAATTTTTTTTTCATCCTTCATCTACTTCATCTCTAATTTAAAGAATTGGAGCAAATCATCTCCATTCATGATTATTTATTTACTGATCTCTTTTTCTGATTAGGACCTGACACCAAATTAATTGACAGTAAAGGTTGCTAGTCAGACATAAGGCAATAAGGTAACTCTTCTTAACAGAAGAGCTAAAGACATGGACAAAGCGTCTCAGAAACCTTTCCCAATCTGTGCTTGTCACTCACCTGGATCATGTAAAATGCTCATTAGACAGGGTGCAATTGGATCTGGCCTCAAGGCTTCCCCTAGAATGGGCTAAAGTCCTTCTAGAATTCAATCCTCTCCTTTAGTTTTCTGAGTAACTTGAACTCAAGGTTGACTTTGATCCCTGAGGACCTTTAGTCCAACCTACAATGGTGTACAAAATGTTTCCATAATGTGCTCACCTCTTTCTTTGCCAGTGATGTGATTGCTTTGTCTTACTAGGGAAGTGTTTTGATTCTCACCAAGTTCAATTCCAGGGATAGAAATGAAATGCACAAGGCTTCTTCAGAGCATGAGCCACTGTCTTCCTTAGTCTGTCTGCCCTCTCTACCCTGGACTTCTGCTTTAGACACTTCTCACAGCTCTGACACCTCTGTCCAATACGTTTTGTCATTCTTGGCTAATAAAATTGGTTTTATGCCAAGTCAACCATTCTTTCAGATCCTGAGTGTCCCATCTCATCATGTCTTCCTTTTATCACTGAATAAAGCTCAGGTCTGTTTGACCAATGCTGTGTGTGTGCATCTTTTTTCTGTCTTACAAACACAAACCTATTACAGCATGAGACAGAGCCATTTTCTCAGTCTCGGTTTTGTTTTTTCCCATTCTTCTACAGGTAAGGAAGTTTCCAGGAAAGAGTTTTTATTTTGACATGTGTGACTCTATATTCCCTTTGAACATATTCAATCACTAAGAGAAGAATTTTTATTCTCTATAAGCCCATCAATTTGCTTAAGAATTTCATCTTCCGCTGAGATATCCTGATTTTATGAGAAGTATTTCAGCCTGTGCTATGGACCAGATGTCCAGCACCTTATCCTGGTTCTCCTACAACCTTATGAACAGGAAACGTGCATTGCTAAGTCCCCCTTGCCATATTGCCTAGAGGATTTTTAAAATTAAATGTCTACACATGCAGGTATGTATATAACATACACATATATGCTCACATACATAATGTTAAATGTGATCTCATGTGTTGTCATGTTGTGTTTTGATTGATTTAGTGCAGATTGGTTTTGTTCTTTGCTATATTCTTAGCTCCCCATTCTCTGTTCTACCCAGAATTATTCCCACCTCATCATTTCTCTCACCACAACTCTGAATCACCTTTTACCGCCATAGTGTATCCTTCTATATTTCACCACATTCATATGATTGTATGAAAACATGGATATAAGGATATAAATATGCAAAAACGGAGGTTGTATTAGCTAGGGTCTCAGCAGGAAACAGGCAACTTCCAAATAAAATCATTCAAAGAGATTATAATAATTCAATTATTTATAAAAGCGTAGAGGACTTGGAGCTATATTGCAGGCTATTTATATCCTCAAAAGTAGAGGTAGGAAAGGAGTCAAAAGCTGAAAAAAAAATAAGAGTCATCTACAGAGTATTGTCATAAGAGAGACTCAACCATCCCTGACATCCTTCCTCTGCCAGGACTCCTGACTGACTGAGCCTGAATGGAAGCCTTCGGTCTGGTGCACACAGGTCCATACAGTCAGCCCTTGGCTCTGTTCCATATATGTCGGCTTCCCAGGATACAGAGAGTGGATATGCAGGGGAAGAAGAAGACCTTGACTTAAGATTGACTTAATTGGCTTTTGTTTTCTAAAAATAGGATCTTATTATTCATACTTCACTACATTTACTTTTCTCCACAATGCTTGGCACACATCCTTTCAAATTAACTGACATATCTTTCATTGTTTTATTTTATTTAAAGGAAAGTTGCAGTGAGGAATGAAGGTGAGTAGGCAGACAGGCATGAAGAGAGAGGAGAAAATACGTTATTTTATTTCCATTTTTAGTTGTTCACACTGTTTGTTCTCCCCCTACCTTGGACCTAGAACCCAAACCCAGGGGTATGTGGCCTGTGTCCTTTGGAGGTGATTGACCTAACCACTGCTCCACAGGGTGTACCTTATACTTTCGAATGCCTGCATAAAAGTCTAGGGTGTGGGAAGTTCCAAAATGTGTTCAGTTTATTTTTTGTTATTTTGAACAATGTTGGGATACGTGTGTAAGTAGGAATATTTTCATATGTTTATGTATGATACATACATACACATACATACTGGTGCGTTAAAGTACATGCTTTTAATATTTAATATTTATTTAATTTAATATTTATTTAATTTAATATTTATTGAGGTAACTTTGATTTACAAAATGATATAAGCCCTATGTGTAGGTTCCCCAGTCTTCACATAATACACCCTGCCCTCCACCAAACTGCTGAAAGTCCTTTACCACTGTCCATTGGCCCCACTACCACTTGCCCCCACCCCCACCCCATTCCCTACCAGTAACCTCCTTCTATTGTCCATGTCCAAGGTCTGGTTTTTGTTTAGTCTGTTCCTTTGCTTTGTTTCTTTATATTCCACTTATGAATGAGATCATCTGGTATTTGTCTTTCTTCTGACTTATTTCATTTAGTGTAATCCCCTCCAGTTTCATCCACATTGCTACAAATGACTGGATTTCATCTTTTCTGAAAGGGCTATGTAGTATCCATTGTGTATATCTATGCATCTTTTTTAACCGTTCATATATATGATTTCTGTGTGAATAGGTTTTGCCAACTTGTTTTCCACAAGATTCTAGCTTTTCACATTAATAAGGTATGTGACAAACATTTTTCTTTTATCCACTCCACAAGCAGCTATTAGAGTTTTCTTAATTCTTGCTAGTCTGAGGGTCAGTGATAGCTCATTGTCAGTCTACCTGGCATTTT
This sequence comes from Solenodon paradoxus, assembly GCA_004363575.1. Taxonomy (NCBI): domain Eukaryota; kingdom Metazoa; phylum Chordata; class Mammalia; order Eulipotyphla; family Solenodontidae; genus Solenodon; species Solenodon paradoxus. The sequence goes on from RJWH01001086.1 coordinate 104,152, forward strand.
CCTAATAGCTATCAGGCCCGAGTGTCTTTTCCTATGTTTGCTGGCTCTGTGTTGACTCCGGATGCTTGAAGATCACCCTTCTAAGGCATGTGATTCTCTTTCTGAGATCTGAGTTCAGATGGCCATGACTTTCCCCACCTCCGTTCTCCCTGTAGTGGACATACACTCTGGGTGGTAATGCTCGTTGTTTGTCAATGCTCTCGTGCTCTGAGCCTCTTGGTGTTTTCCTTCTGTCTGGTACCCACGAGCAAAGCCAAGAGTTTATTCTTTTTGGCGTGAAGATTGCCTCCTTGGTTGGAGTCCAATGTAAGATATTTTCCCTTCTGATCAACATCTTATGGAGGCCCCTAGAAGCAGTAACCTAAGACTACTTATTTACAACCACTTCTCTTCCTGTGCCTGTCAGCTCTGGTATGACTTTAGTGCTTAAGATATAGCTCATCTAAAATGCATCCTATAGAAAATAAGAAATATCATGTGACTACCTCTTGTGCCGACTACTGAGCCTCTGGCACCTCATTTACCTCAACCTCTAGTGAGATCAAAGCACAGCAAATACTAACATGCCTATGAATCAGCTGAGGATCTTGTTACTGCACATTCCAATTCAATAGGCTTGGACAGGTGGCCTGAGGTTCTGCATTTCTAACAAGAGTCAGATGCTGCTGATCCAGTGACTCTCTACTTAGAGTGATCCAAAAGTATTAACAGAGGAGTTAGTAGGTTAAGTAACATATGAGCAGACTTAAGGTATCTTATTTGCCAGTATGTTAAATCTATGGTTCATTCTAGTCTGTCTGATCCAGAGTTTCTGGGATCAAGCTGACCTGTGTGTTTTCTGTCCCCCAAAATCAGAAATCATGTGTTAATGTTATCAGAGGACTCGGCTTTCCTCCAATCTGATTCTAAGCTCCAGTAGGGCAGAGGCGGTGTCTGCTCCATTCTGTGCTTTTGCCCTTGCACGGTGCCCAGCTAACAAACATTGGCCAACCGACGAGTGACTGTTAACCAACATACTGCTACCCAACAATGTGTGGAACAGGGAGGAGACTTGCAATCTTTGCACCTAACTCTACACACCAGACACTGCAGGAAACAGCCATTAGCATTGGGGCCCTGAGCAGAGAATCCCTCAACTGTAGTTCTTCCAGTGCAGAGCACCATTTTACCATCTGTACCTTCCCTAACAACCTCCCCACTCAGTAACTGACACAGAAACTGAGCCCCAGAAGAACTTTACATCAACCAGCAGCAGAGGCAAAGCTTGTCCTCCAGGGGGTGAAAGGAGGCTAGGCAATGGGAAATGTCAGGAAGAGCAGTGCCTGTGATGCCTCCGAGTGCAGACATGAATAAAGTAGACAGGGCCTTGGTTCATGCAGCTCAAAGAGAAGCCTCCATAGCAGCGTTAGGACAGGTTAACACAATATTGACAACCATTCATTGAGTGAGTCAGCTCTTCTGTAAGGCCCTGACAGATCTCACACACACACACACACACACACACACACACACACACACACACACATCTCACTGTCTTTCATCTTCCCTCAGCCCTATGGTAGTGAGCATCTTCTGTGGAAGATGAAGCTAATGAGGTTCAGAGATGTTAAGTAACTTGGGCAAATCACCCAGCAAGAGAAGGTCAGAATCAGGAGTTCTTTCAAGGTCCATCCAATTTATTTTAGTCTCCACTCCTCAAAAATTAATTCAGTATTAACTCTGGCTTGATAATGTGCTATGGTTCCAACATGTGTTTCTTCTAGTCTTTCCACCTCTTCCATTTTATCCTCTATGCTTGAATAAAAGTTAAGTATCTTAGCATTTTTCTAGCTTATATTCAAATGATGAGAGCGAAAGAGAAATGGACAGACTGATGGGACACCTCATTTCCCAAGCACTTTTTTTCCTGAGAAAAAAACACAACATATTGGTTTGTATACATAGTTGTCTCATTTGAACTTCTATGGAGTAAACTAGCAATGTCAGTTCCTTCAACAGTGCGATGCTTTCTCTGTCTCTGTATGTGTGCATATGTATTTGAGACTTTGAGTGCTTTAAAGAGACATTATTTGGTGACAATATAACACTTATTAAATAAGTGAAGAAGCACCTTTGTTTTCTGACATTAGTAAGAGAAGTCAGAAGTATGTGTTTTCCTGGGCCCTGTGGGAGCACACGCCCACCCCTTCTCCCCCAGAATGCACCACGCTCTCTCTGAGCTGCCCTCTCCCCAGGTCTCTGTTAGGGAGACTTTCAGGGAGTGGTAAACTATTAACTTCCAGTAACAGGATGCTTATGTGAGAATGCAGGCTCGGCAGGGTAGTGCATTTGTCAGTTGAATTCCAGGAGAACAATCCCTTTGTGGCTGCGAGTCCTGCTGGGGAGTTGGGAAGAAAGATGTTTAAGACTCATGCAGTCCTCTGGGGTCTTTATAAACTTATTGTCTCTGTGAACCTCAGACCCAGCGGCTGAAGGAGCAGACTCCCCTCAGGCCAACCCCATGTTCTTCTCTTATCTTTCCCCAACAAGGCTGGGTAACCACAGCGACCAGAGGCCCTGTAGGAGGAACAATGCCAGTCAGTGTTTTGTTCTGTCACTGTGTTCCACTGGGTGGCACAAAGCTTTGCAATCAAACAATACAGTGGGAGACTTCAAGTCACTGCAAGTTGGAGATGGCTTAGGGGAGGAGGAAGCAAAGCGTGTGACTCAGGAAAGAACTGCCAATCTGCCCAAGCCATCACCTGGCTGGGAATCTGATGTTAAAATTACTGATAAGGAACGCTGTTAATTAGCTGTGACCATCTCAGGTAATGATCTTAATAATAAGATGGGTATTCAGTGCTGATAAAGGCCATCTCAAAAGGCAACAGTGGGTTTGTTAGTTTCAAGTATATTATTTCAACTAAACAGAGGGACAAATCAGAAATCTTCTTGGTCATTGACACTGTCGTCCATGCTCCAGATTGAAACTGGGATCCTCTGTATTCCAGGTACCTGGCAGTGACTTCTGTTACCAGATGCATTTTATAAAATTGTGCAGTATTTATTAATGCTGTCTATCAATCCATTTATTTAAAACCTAGAATCTTCAAAGTACACAAAGATACAAGATTTGCCCCTGTCTCTTCTAAAGAGTTTATAATCTAATTATGATTTGTGCAGTGTGTGTGTGCAAATCTTACTCAAGGTATTTAGCAACTGTGGAAGTAACTCTAACCTTGGCTCTGTCTTGGCAATAACTTTTTTCCTTGATTTCCAAGATGTGAAAGCATGCTCATTAGCTATAGAAGCACAAACTACCTATAAATCTGGAATCATTCTGTTTTTAACTATGGCTTGATTTTTTTCATCTGAAAATCATGGCAGAATTAAGTTGCAAAAAAGATCCAGATAGGTTGTAATAATGGTAACAAAACCGACTTCACTAGGATTAAGCAGGAAGGTCTGCATTCCAGAGGACTGATGAAATCCCAAACTCCCTGAGATCAGAAATGAGTATATATACTGTATCTGGGGTCAGTATCTCCAGTGCGCAGTGCAATGTTCCTGATAGGGTTGATGCTAATAAATATTTGTTGCTTGAATAGACCTGCCCAAGTTACACAGCGGGTGAGTCAGAAGTGTTAAGACTGTTTCACAGTGGTTAATTCTAGAAGCTCAGTGAAGGGAATATTTAACATGTTAGAAATGCCCAGAGAAAGATACACAAAGGAGAAAGACTTGGTTAGAGGAGGGACTTCAAGTGTACTTCATAGTGCTTTTCCATCAATGGGCTGACCTATTTTGGATTGAAACTCATTATTAGGTAATAAAATTAATTTGTTGGTTCAGGACTGGCATTTTCTAATCTGGAAGGGGATATGAATGCATCAAAGGTAGAAGGGTAAGTGTTCTTTCTCTACATTTTTATTTTCATCAGCTGTGGCTATTTTATGTGTGTGTCTACACACACACACACACACACACACACACACACACACAGAATGTACTGCAATGTTAGTGAGGACCAGCATTTTTTAACAGTTTTCTCTTTGAAACTTGGGGGTTGATCAGGAAATAGGGAGCAGGTAAGACAAAAGAAAGGAGGATGGAATGGCCCAACAATGTGAAGAATTGGGAGTCATTTGGCCCAGCTACAGGAAAGCGGCCAGAGAAAGAGCAGGGAGTCATGAGGTAGAGGAACAGTCAGGCGTCAGCTGCAAGTCCTCTAGTCAAGTAAGGAGTCTACTTTCTGCTGGAAGAATATTAAACAGAATGGGTAAGGGAAAGTGAAGGAGTAACCAGAAGAGTGAGAATATGGGGAAGAAACATTAAGGAATCAAGTGAGGGCTGACTTTTAGAGGGTTGATGAGGCTGCGCTCGACAGTGTCAAAACCCCACTATGGTCCAACACACTGAGAATAAACATGATGGTCTTATTTGGCAGTTAAGGGAGACTGATCTTTGTTTCTTTCATTGCAGGGAGAGGGCACAAAGATACTACAGAGAGAAATACATTTCACATGGCAATTCAGCATGCTTATATAAACCAAACAATATTTTTACAAAGCAATATTTCGTGTTACCGTGCACAAGGTACTCTTGCTGTTTTCTCCTTTCTATTTATTCATTTGCAATATTATAGTGAGTATCTGTTAAATTGATTTCACATCAAGCAATGGCTGGTGACCAGCAGCTTAGAAACGACTGCCGAAGACCACATGTGACTATATTGGATGGAGGACTAGAGCAGCTAGAGTGGATTCTCCTGCTCTCCAGATAGTAATTGCTTCTGTATGTGTGTATGTGTGTGTGCTCCTATATTCTACGAGAAAAAATTGACTTTTCAAAGCCAAGATGATAATGCTTACAGATGTATGTAAATAAGTTCAAGAGCTCTTTTTAATCCAGTCTCTCCTTTTACTCTCCCATATCTTTTCTAGAAATGTGCTTTAAAAATAATTTCATCTGGTAGTTATAAAATTATTTTGCTAAACTACCTGTCTATAAAAGCATAGAGGTAATCCCTAATCACAAATGTTTTGCAGGAATATGGAAGGGTGAAGGAAGAGAAAGAGCAGAGTCTGTAGACTGGAAAGCTTCACTTTAGATAATGAAAAACAAAAACAATCTCACATTCCAAGAAGACCATGAGTGATTTTTCTCTGTCTTGGAAAGGAAGCAAGTTCAGAAAATACACCCAAAATAACTTACCTAGGGTAAGAATCAGAATACATTTAATAAGTTTTCTACTGCATATGCTTATCTTCTACTATAAACATTGAAATATTTAAAATAAGAACGATACTTAAAAATAATTACCTCCCTATTAAGAATTTTGCAAAGACATTTAGATTTTTTTTTATAGTTATTGCATACCCGGGTTCTGTATAAAACCTTCTAGATACTCCATGTAGGGAAAACAGTTTGTGCAAAATCTTTATTTCTTTACATTTATTTGAGACAAAATTTTGCAAAGAGTACCCGGTTGATATATAATCATAGTTTTTAATCCTGACAAAATATAATGATCATATCTGACTATACAGCTTGATGGGTATATATTTAATACTAATATCTTTGTAATACTTTCATTGAAACTTCATTAATTATAAAATATATTACATGCTGAAAATTCCAGAGTGTTTGGAAAAGCAATTTTTCAGCTTCGCCTATAGGAAATTTGTTTCATAATGCTCCTCAGAATTGAGTGATATATTAAAATCACATCTTGAAATAAATGAGACAGGATGTAAAAGATTAAATATTTAAGTCCTATATAAACTCTTCTTGGATAGTAGGGGGCAGGCTCAGGAGAAAACCAAATTCTCTTAATTGACTTCTTCCCAGCAGAAGATTTAACCAGCACTCATCATGGCTTCTGAAAAACATGCAGACCAAACACACCTAGTCAGTAGACTTTCTCCAGAGGAATCATGCATGCCTTTCTCTTCCCAAGGCTTAGGCCTGGGCTCTGCTGACAGATAAGTTTGTTCTTGAAACTACTGAAACCAGTTGCATTTAGTATTATTGCAGGAGGGGAATCCCCTACCTTTTTACCCCAATTCCTTGATTCTATAATGAGGGATTTTCCCAGGCAGTCTACAAGCTTCTCTGCTTGCCTTCCTTCATTCTGCCCCTGGGCAAGTGGAATAATTTACAAAAGTTACATTGAGAAGAACTGGGGTGCTTGGCTCTGCTTTGCTTTTTTCTCCTGGAAAAACATGCCTAGTTCTGCTCGCCCAGGATCTGTGTTCCTGTCAGGGAAGACCAACTAAGTGTGAAATGTCTTAGCACCCAGGTGGTTTCATCTTGGCTTAGTTATTCACTATAATTTCAACTTGGCTGATAAATGTAAAGACCAGTATTTCAACTTGACCTCTATCATTATAAAAGTGGTGTCCTGACTTCAATATTTGCTCTTTGTTTTATTTTTGACTTGTTCAGAACCTGGGTAGGAATGAGGGATGCTAATTATGGGGTTCTCTTTTGTAGAGTCCCATAATTTTAATTGCATTATTTAATTCAAATTGATGAAAATGATTAAGGTTTTGATTCAATGAATGTGGATACCTGGAAAGACTTGATAAATGCAAGTCCTTTCATGCTATTTATTTTAAGTGCAAGCACAAATGCAAAATTTTTTAAATTATGAAAACCCAGAATGCTTTATTCATATTGCTTCTCTAGTATTTAGAATTCTCCCTTTATCTGAACAAACAGAAATGGGAACTCACATATGATGCTTTTGATGGTATGCTTTTTTGTAAGACAAACACAAAATTCCAATCAGCTCACAAAAATAGAACGAAAAGTTTCTTGATCATGTTACAATTTGCAGATGTGTTTAAGTCAAAGAACTTAAAGTTTCTATGCACTGTTTTTTTTTTTTTACAACTTTTCTCTTGAATCAACATTTTAAAAATTATCTTTTGCATCAGAAAACTCCTATAGTTCTTGTTTTAAAACTCCCAGAAATTTTTTTTGGCAGGAGAGCCATGAAAATCTTTGAGGATCTAGTGAAAACTGTGACCTTTTCTTTCCTTCCTTAGAGCCCACATACATGCAAAGTCACAGCTCACAAATCTCATCAAGCCCATCTTTAATTGGGTTCCATGAAAAACTTCACATCTCTAGGTGTTACTTGATGGCTAGGCTAATATTTGCCAACATTGCCGATGATCATCAGATAAGATAAATGTGATAAGACTGCAGAAGTAGGAATTGTCACGTCCTCCCCCATACTGATCTCACCTGTCTATCTACAAGACTGTTTGTAGGTCAGACACCATATTTTAAGAGAGATATTAAAAAAACAGAACCTATTTAGAAAATAAATGACAAAGGATATAGATGCAGGATACAGAAACAGAGAAAAGATTTAGGAATGAAGGATAACTATCCCTTTTGATGGAAGACCCCATGAAGGGGTAGGTTATTCTGTTTTAGCAGTAGAGGGACAACAGAAAAAGTATTCTCAGGCAACTGTGGACTTTGCTAGAGAATCCCTTCAGTGGGTAGGAAGAGGAATTAATTAATCAGTAAGCATTTATAAATAATTTACTATCACCTCAAGATTTAAGATTGTCTATCTCTACCATGAGGTATTAATGCATTTTAAATATATCTCTGAATTCTGGAAAACTGAATGCCTTATGTTATAAAGATTGCTTTTACACTTGCATGGATACGTTATATGTTATTACCCATTAAAAAATTACTTAGGTATTTCAGTCAGAGTATTCAATAGTATTGCATTGATTTTATTGGTATTGTGTTCTTTGATTTGTCTATTCAAAATAATCTCTTGATTTTTGTCTCTTTTGGGGGTAGTCTTTGAGCATAATAACAAAACAGAGTAAATTTTCCTTTAGAAGCCTATTCATCATTTGACCTACATACTAACCTCTCTTTTTCTCCCACTCTACCCTAATTTTCATGGAAATATTCCCATAGAAAAAAGAAGGGTTCATTCTTATTTTTAATATTTTCATTTTAATTTAATTATCTGGGGGAAATTGGATAATGCCAGCAGTGTTTCTGCCAGTCCCCTCCTGCTTCTTTTCCCTCAGATCTCTTTTGCTATCTTCTTCTCTTTCCTGGTAACTTATGGTGCCCAGATTCTTCTTGAGTAACTGTATAATCAAGACTGGCTAATAATTTGTAGAAAAATTTGTAAAATTTCATTTATTAAATGAAAATGCAAAAATCAGTAAGAATTTCAGGATGACAGTAACAGAGCATTAAACCAAAAGTGAAGCCCTTCTGTGTGCACATTTACACATCCATGGAGCCCGTCCCTGTACCTTATTACGTGCTTTCTATACTCCAGGCACTGGGGCAACAATTTCCACTGACCATCTCATTTAATCCTTCCTGAAATGTTATCATCCTCAATTTGTGAATAAGAACATTGAGGCTTTTTGGGGACAGATCGTTTTCTAATGTCATATGCCTAGTAAGTGGAGTCCTGGGATTAGAACCCATACTTTATGTTAATACTCTGTCCATAGGGAGTTAAGAAAAGGGGAAAGACAGAGAGAAACATCATTCTTCTCAAAGCATTGGCAAGTAGCTGCTAAATATGCATTAGAGCTAAACATTGCAAGTTCTAGGGAGTCAAAGAACACTAAGAGGACAAGCTCCTGCCTTTTAGGCATGTGCAATAGAGTAGAGGAGAGGAGCTAACAGGAGGATGGTGTCTTAATCACTCAAAAAAATAAAACTTCAAGGCAAGAATGCCACTCCTGAGGAAAAGTCAAAAATCCTTCCTATGAATGCATGCTATAACCCAGGTCTACTCTCCCAGCTCACCCACGACTTCCTCTCTTTACGCTAGCCTTCCCTCCTCCTAGAAAGATTAGGTTAGCTTTATGAATTAGCTTTAAGAGTTACCCAGACCCCTAAGATCCTTTGTACATCTCATAGAAGAAATGCAACTCATTTGATTGATGGGTAAGGATCTGACCAACCTTGGCCCAAATTTGGGGGGCCAGGTGGAGTCAATTTAACCAAAGTTCATAAGCAGCAGCCAAGCCTACCTTACATTTGTAGTAAGTGGTGATCTTGGATATTTATTTCTGATTTTTAAAGGTAAAATTCTCCTTTACGTGCACTTTTTCTTGAAGCCAATAGTTGGAGTTAGCAAGTCTGGTAGCTGCTTACATGAATTAGTATTTTCCAATTAGTATCATCGGTAATAAAAAAAATTCTTTAATAGTTATCTATTGATCTTTATAATTTACTTATGAATTGCTTTTGGACATGAGAGAATGGATATTATTTCTTAAATTTCTCAATGACTCCTCGCCCCGATATACACATACATACTCATAAACATATCTTCCTTTTCCAAACCCTTAAAATACGGCTTTATTTATATCTCTTACTCAGATGGGGGGCTACAAAACTTCTTCACTGAAATTTTCTTAAGCAAAACACTAATCTGAAGAGACAATGTCTGTAATGACCTCTTGTATTAATTTGTTGTCTGACTGCACAAGGATTCTCCCTCTGTAGGCCTCGGTTCTTTTGTCTGTAATAAGAATTAGATCTGGTGACCTTGAGGACACCTTCCACCTCTGGAATCTCTGAATGATTCCTTCAGAGTTTGACCCTCAGAGTCTTTCAAGAGAGTGACCCAAGGTATGCTCCAGTAAAATCATCTGAGTCAATAAAATTATGTGACAGGAATAGAGAAGAAATCTTCAGAAAACAGGTATTCTTGACTCTTAAAGCTCATTGGGACACATTGTCTCAATGTATGTTATCTAGCAAGAGCTTATTTGAAGGACACAGAGCAGGGGTATCAAATGAGGTTGTTGCTGCCATGGTCCAGAAGGGAGATATTTTGAGAAAAACAGGATTGCATTGAGCTTCCCAAATTCCACAACATAGGAGAGCACTTATGTTTTCAGCCTCATATTTGAACAGACAAGGAAAATGAAGTGCCAGTAGGCAGGGACTGTGCTGGTGGAGCCTTTTGGACCTGGACAGGTTTTTATATTTTAAAGGTAATAGGAAGGCACCAAAGGATTTTTTGCCAGGGGGTTGTTAACACCTGCCTTACAGTTGGCTCACTCAGGCTGCTGTGTGGGGCATGGATTCAGAGAGATGAGCATGAAAACAGGAAGAACAAAGAGATGGCTATAGCAAGCACCCTGGCAAGAGATAATACTGTGTGTAAAGGGTTAAGCAAATTGATTGGAATTAATCAGAAGTGGTTAGATTCCAGAAACCCCTGGGTGAGGGTTGGCATGCCATATCTTGGATTTCATGTTCCTTTGAAAGTTGAATAACCGTGATGATTTTCTTCTGTTACATGAATATATACACAAAGCAAATAAGTAGATCATGACTCCAGTCTGGAAACCATGCTATTCAGTGTGTGTGGACTGAAGAAAAGTAGATCTAAAGGTAACGAGTCTGGGGGGGGGTCTCATCCAATCATGTTTATTCCAAGTGCCCTTAGTGACACATGTGCATTATTTCCCTATTCTGTAGAAGGAAGACGGTAATGGGATCTACCACACAAGGTTGTCATAGGGATTCATACACATTAAGGACTTAGAAAAATGCCAGACAGGTAGTGAGCATCATAGAAGTCTTAGGCATTACTGCAACAGCCGTTATAATTACTATTAGCAGCATCAGCAGCAGCATTATTATGATGGATAAAAATCCCAGGCAAGTGCAACTAAGACAGAATCAAAGCCTAAATTCTGTCCTCAAGTGAGTAAGAGTCATGCATGCTATGGATAAACTCTGAACACAAATGAATTGGACAGAGAATGAGAATGGCACAAACTTGTATCGAGCCCTATTGTCAGCAATCAGAGGTTCCTACACCCAGAAGGACAAAAAAGCAAACACATTCTCAAGAGGTCTGGAGAACCATTAGCTGTCGGAGGCCATTCTGATGTCACAAAGAAAAATTACTCAGAATAATGGTAGTAAAATCAATTAAGCACCTAATATGTGCAATGCACATATTAGCCTTTTACATACATTGCCTCCTTTACTGTAATTTGATTCAATAGTGACCCAACAAGATAGATTTTTACCCCTTGTTTTGGAGACCAGGAAAACAGACTCAGAAATGTTGAGTCACTCACCCAAGAGCTCATGCTAATAAACAAAAAAAGAAAAAAAATCATACTTCTGTTTATTTAAAAATCCACACTTCATACATTGAGCTTGGAAAGAATGGGAATTATATACAGAAATAATTTTAAAACCTTATTTTCTGGTTAACAGGAAGCAAAACTACTTCATTGTGTCTCTTGAAACATGTAAGGATGGAGCAAATGAAACACAGTCCCTCACTCTGCTTGGGGGAAGCTGCAGTAAACTTGATGTCATCTCTCCTTCTCACATCTGCTCTCCTCTTCCTCTCCCACTTTCTCAGATAATAAACACAGAGACAAATAAACCACTGAACCATAGCTCCACTCCTCAATACTCAGATCCTCGCATTTGGTAAGGGTGGAGGGGTCACTTTGTGGAGTAGGGGAATCTTTGGACAGAGAATCAGTCTTCTAGAAGTCACCTAACTCTGACTTGTCTATCCTCAGTGGGTACTTCCCTCTACAAAGGCGAAGTATTTGAAATAACAAAGGTGGAGCATAAATATGGCCCTGAAAGAACTGAAGAGAATTTTCTCTTTTGTCTCAGGAATGTTTGTTTGGGTGTGAAGCAAAATCAATATCTTCCACTCCTTCTGAATGAAAAAAAGAATGAGAAGATAGTAATGTTAAGGAAACACAAAAACTTTGATTTGTTACTTTGGCTATGATGCTAGAAACATTTCAATGGGACATGGGGAGGTTGTATGCTCACTGGGGCTTGGCGACAGGGGAGGGGGCACCAGTTCCGTCTTCACTTGTCCAGATATAATATTGGGAAATATAATAATCCTCTCACTTTTCTTCCTGTTATCTCTTAATTATTAATCTATCTAGAAATAAATTACTGTATGACTATCTCATCCCTGTTCCTCACCTCCTTTAGGTCCTGCTACTCACTACGTGACCCACAGAGAAGAATCATGGACATTGTCTAAGAGTTTGTAAGAAATGCATACATTTGGGTTCTCCTCCAAAACTTCTGAATTAGAATCTTTTTCATTTTGTTGAGAGCCCCCGTTTATTCACACATGTACATCATTATGATTTCACCACTGGAGTCTTTTAGGGTGGGCATAACTCCCAGAAATAGGGTGGAGAAAGACGTAAAAATTCTTTGCCAATTGTAGTCTGTAAGAATCAGAGAGAAATATCACTGACACATATATCTTTCTTGCACCCCCGCCCCCTTCAAGAACATAGGAAACTAAAATTATTTGCTTAGCAGGTATAAGTAATTTGGCCCACTTATGCACCAATGGAAGTAATATTAGTTCAGAAGAACAGAATAATAATCCTGTAAGTAGTGATCTTTCTAAGGGTGATTTGAGCTATTAGTACCAGGGAGGCAATTAACCCAACAAAACTGAAAATAATCACCTTTCCTCTTCCCCCGGGAAATCAACGTAATGGGTTTATATGGTAGAATCAGTACCTTTAACCCTCCACCCTTAAGTGGTTTCTGAATCATTTATCCTTATTGGAAACAACCTAAGCGCCCATTCACAGATGAATGAATATGACATACGTATATATGTATGTATACTATCATCTTTACCCACTCCATTATCTCTAGCTCTAGCTGTAACTCTGTCTTTACATCAAAATATGTACAATTCAATACCACTCAGTCCTAAAATATAATAAAATACTGCCACTCAAAGTTACTTGGAGAGAACTTGAAGGAATTTCACTAAATTAGGTGAGTCAGAAGGAAAAACATATATTGTGATTATTTCACCTATATTTGGAATATGGTGATACAATGAAAATAAAATAATAAAATACATCTGTGGACTTTAAAAAAAATCAAGAAACACTAAGTGTTGGCACAGATATAGAGAAAAAGGAACCCTCCTGCACTACTGATGGGAATATAAATTGGTGGAACCACAATGAAAAACAGTATAAAATTTCTCAAAAATCGAAAATACAGTTATCATATGATCCAGCAATTCCACTTCTAGGTATTTATACAGAGTATGAAAACACTAATTTGAAAAGCTATCTGAACTCCTATGTTTATTGTATTCTTCACAATAGCTGAGATGGAAACAACCTAACCAACCACTAGATGTGTAGGTTGAAAAAAGATGTGTATATATACACACAATAGAATGCTACTCAGCTACAAGAAAAATATGAAATCTTGCCATTTGTGACAACATAGATGAAACTTGAGAGGATTATGCCAACTATAATAAGTCAGAAGAAGAAAGACAAATACCACATGATTGCACTCATACTTGGAATAGAAAGACACAAAGAGAGGTGGTTACCAGAGGGGAAGGAGGCAGTGGACCAGTGAGAAAGGGCTGAGCCTTTGGGGTGAAGGGAGACCAGAGACTTGGCAATGGGCATGGTGTGATGTAGGCAGTCATTGGTGTGCAGAGCTATACACCTGAAACTTACATAGTGTTATAAACCACCATTACTTTGATTTTAAAAAGAGAAACAGAAGAAAGGGAAAAGGAAAAATAGGAGAACTGCTCATTTTTATTGCAGTTTTTCAACACTTGGACTAATCATTTTATTCTCCTTGCCTTATTAATTACTCTTTTGCAAGTTGGTCCTACTTCTTACTGTTGTTTACTTGAAATAAAAAGTGCCTATAAACTCCAGTAAAAGTCATTTATTTCAAAACCTTGTATTGTAATCAATGGATTTTGAGGTCAATGTCCTCACACTGGTAATTCAGGGTTGGCCTTGGGGATAAAAAGGAAATAGGAGTGTCTAAAAAAGTGCTCAACTGTCACATTTGTTGTTAGGTTAAGTAATGTTGGTGCTGTTCTTAAGAAATAAATTGATAAGGAGAGTTGAAAATTTAAATCTTTTAAAACCTAAGAGGTGACATCTTTTGCCCTTGAGATTTCTTAGTGAGGAATTGGTGACCCATAGAGAGTACCAGGGACTTGTCCTCTGTACTTAGTACTTGAGCCCAGATATTAAAAAAAAAAAAAAAAAATGCTAAACAAGCTAAAGAATTCCCTTTATTTTCGGAACATCAGCATAATCACTGGGCTTCTCATTGCCAAACAATTAGACATTTGTTTTGTCTTGTTTACATGGTCAAAATTAATTATTTTCACAATACCATGCTTTATTTCTCCCCTAGAGAAAGAATAGCAATGGAACCTCATTGGTTTCTGCAAATTTTGCTTCTTCTTAAAGATTTTAATTCCTTAAAGGAAAGGGAAAGATTTTTACCAGAGATACTTTCATATTCTATCCTACTAGCTCTTGAGTAGTCTGATAAAAATTTTGTGTCCTCGGCACCTGACACAAAGGTTTGGCATTGGATTTGTGGCTGGATGTAAGTCATTTAATTTTTACAGTCTTAGAAGTATAAAATGTCCATTATTCAGAGGAGAAAACTGAGATTCCTCAGGACAGACTCCCTTGTCCAAAGCCACCCAGTTAGAAGATGGTAGAACCCTGACTGAAGCCCAGTCCTGTTCTACTGGAAACCCAATGGCTTTCCTCTGTGGTATGGAAATATCAACCTTGCCTCTTAATGAAGTGACTGAATTAATCAAATGAGTGAAAGGCTATGCAATTCACCCCAAGGCTACTCAACACTGCACTAATCATTCTAGCAAAGCAGTCAAGAAAAAAAAAATCTATACCAGTTTGATATCTCCACTGTCTGTTAGAGTCACCTGAAAGGAGGCAAAGATGCCAGAGGGGATTCGCCATGAGAGGTATTGACAGAGACGACAGGGGAGCACTGCTTTGCTAGCTCTGCTGTGTCAAAGTGCCTTCAAAAAACAACAAAAAAATGCAGGACCTCTGTCTCCTGCTCAGAGCTACCAGGGTAAGTGGCCAGCTGCCAAGATGCTATAAATCTGTTTTTTAATTTAACCTTCTCTCTGGCCTCACCACTGGGATCTGTGCACAAACAAGGAAGCCAAGAGGGGCCCCTCTGTGCCGATTATCACAGGAAGAAATTCAGAACATGAAATAGAAAAGACAATAGCAGCAGCAGGGGGCTGGAGGAGGTTGATTTCAGGATTCTATGAGGGTCTTTATAAATAATTGAGAGTAAGAAACAGGTTAAACTGAAAATAAATGTAGCATACAAAATTATCAGTGTTACTCTACAAAGGAGATGTTGAAATGCAGCCGGAATCCCTGGAACATACCCAGAGCACTCCTGTTGTCTCAGAAGCTATTCACAATAAACAGCTCCTGTGACTCCAATGTGCCAATTAAACAGTTTGTCTCTGCCTCAACCTTAATTTGGCAGACAGCTCTGTTGTAAATCTGTGTGCCGGGATGGAGAAAAGTTGTTTCTTAGTCGCACCCCCCCAGAGTTTACTCTTTGCTTAACAGAAAATGTAAATATGTCATTGTGTTGACTGGAAGTCAAATGAAAGTTGCCAGTTGGAACAGAATATCCAAGTCCCAGATTAATTACTACTTGAAATATTCTAATTTACTGCCCATGTTTTGTATGTCAGAAGACACATAGGGACCTGCAGGCTTTTCAGAAGCAGAACTACTTCAGGTCTGAGGAGTGAGGTCTTGAAATTCAATGCAGTTGTCCCTTTGTCAAGATTCAACTTCTAGAAACTGCCTCGTCTAAAAACTAGACGACACTCCTCAAGGAGGAATATGCCATCAGTGTCTAAGTACAAATTCAATAGCCTCGACATATTTCACCTTACAAAAGTCAAGAATCATATACAAACAAAGTATCATTTCTATTAAATAGTGACCAGCTCGCTGGAATCATGGCGAGAGGTTTGATGGGACAGTTTCACTCTAAAACACTCAACTCCCTAGAACCCCAAAGTTAATTCTCCTACCGAAAGTAGAATAGCTTCTGCCAGGCCATCTCAGTGTGGCCCTGCAACAAAGGCTGGAAGACAACCAGCAAAGAGTTTTAGCCCAGTCCGCCATTTGCAATATTGGGCTGAATCTCAAGTTCTCAGGCAATCTCCCTTCCATCCGTAAAGTAAAGGCCTGGTTTGGGACACAAATGAGAAAAGAGTAATTCAACCTGTATCTGACTTATAATTTGAGTAAAAGCTCTAAAGCCATTCTTCAGGTAGCTTTTCATCTGCTGGGAGAGGAATGAAATGTGACAGCAGCAAGTGCACAATGTCATACAACATCGCTTGCATAACATGCTCGCTCTTTTTTTAAAAAAAGTGTACACTACAGAAAAGTTGCAAAAATAGTCCAGAATTCCTGTATATCCCTTGCTCAGTTCTTTTAACTTCATTATGAGACAACAATGGTTTATAAATATCAACTAGAATCCAGATGTATTGAACTTTTCATGAATGTTCTTTCTATTCCAGGCTCCCATCCAGGATATTCTATTCCAATTTTCAGTCATATTTCCTTTATCTCTTCTGTCTGTAACAGTTCTCATTATTCCATATCAAGTTTTTGGAAGCTAGTCTCTAAATTCAGCTCAAAGTGGAGGGAGCTGGGGGCAGGTGACTAAGCCATACCCTCTAAAGTAGGCATATCAATGTATATTATTTCAATTTCTTCTGTAAGGAAGATATGCCTCTTCTCTTTCAGTATTTATTTACTTGCTCAGTTATTCATATCATTTGCTATAGTGATTTATATTTTTACTCATGTATATTTATTTCATTTGGGGGTTATAAGCCCAAATCTTTGGATTATGTACTTAAATACCTTTTTTCTTTTTAAAAACAGACACTGCTTCTAAAACAAGTCAATGTGATTGGGGTAGGTGTTGAGGAAAATCCTTCCCTGTTGGAGGTCTGCTCCCATCATCCTTATTACCAGGAGCACTTGTGATTCAACCTCTTAATCAGGAATGCTGTAAAAAAAGTTTACATTGGTATACCACCCAAGAGGAAGGCGGAAGACGATGTAAAAACACTAAACAAAATGAAGGGTTGAATCCTATGAGGACATTACATGGCTTATCAAATAAAAACCATGTGTAAAGGTAAAGAGCACAGAGTATAAAGAGAATGATAGGAGAACATTTTCAGGTTTGTGTTTACCAACCCAGTATGACGGGTTGTTTTCCATGAACTGACTCCCTGCAAATCACCCCTAGGTGCTTTTTCTGCTGGCCCCTCTCCTCCAGGTGGGGCTATTGTTTTAATATTATTATGTTCTGTGTCTTATCCAGTTACTCACTCAAGTTGTTCCATATCTCCCTGCCTTGGACATGCTAGGCCTTCTGTCTGAAGGCCCCAAATTACCTCATCTCTCAAGAGCCCATTAGATATTGCCTCTACCATGGATTTCCCCGTTCAGATTTTAATAGTCAATCTGTATTTATTGAAATCTCATTTTGCGCAAGCTCTATAGCATGTCCTCTTGGGGAATGCAAGATGTATGAGTCATGTTCCTGTCCTTAGAGTCTTGTAATCCAGACAAGAGCTCAAGATGTGTACAGGAAACCTAAGTACAGGATTTGACTAGAAGGAGAAGAGACAGGGGCACATATGAGCAACAATTCGGATGTTTGCAAGATCATTTAGGGGGTGAACATGAGGGGAAGAGTTTCACTGACAGTAGTGAGATTGTTTAGGAAGTAAGGGTAATCAAAGGAGGAAAGCATGAATATCAAACTGAATAATTCACACATTTTCTGTCACTAGGGGTGAGATATTAAAGATTATTAAGTATAAATGTACCAATCAAATTTGCTCTCTTAGTAGGGTCAGGAAATATTATATATTATCTATGAATTTATTAGTATTATAATCTTGTCAAATGGAATGTAAACTTCTTGAGGGATTGTTTTGAATTTCTATTACAAATGTCCTCTACTATATATGTATGTATATAATTGTAGCTAAACACTAGTGTGCTAAACTAATGAATTCTGAAATTCAACAGTGGTAAATAGGAGTAGTAGTTAATAATAATTGCTCACATTTATGGAACACATTTTTTACCACATACTATGTTAAAAGTATTACCCTTAAACTTGCTCCCTCCATGGGGCAAACATCTGAGGGAGAAGTGTACATGCTTTATCAGAATTCACACCAACACACAGTCCCAATACCACCACACCCCTGGCTTTCTCATCCTCTGGATACAAGGTCCCAGGTATTCTCTGCCTAAATGTCCTAAATTTGTTTCCCCGGGTCCCTCTCATGACTTTGAGGAGAGGCCAAGAGAAGATTGTCTACTGATTGGTCATCCATAGAGCCAGTGGGAAAAAAACAACAAACAGTGTGCTGAGAATGGGGAGCTTCATTTGCACTCTCATCCTGAGCCCCACAAATATATTAGTAGCAGGTTAGGTACTACGTGCTAGAATTATCTCACTTAATCTTTCAGATAATCCTGTGAGGGGTCCTCATTGTACTGAGAAGCAATAGTTCACAAAGAGGGTAGGCCAATTTTCTAATGGGACAAGGCACGTAAACAGCAGAAGATGGGATGCAAATCCAGCTTTATTTACTAGATACTTGGAGCTCTAGCCATCACACCTACAGCAAACTGTCTCTTCCAGAGGTGCCATGTTGCTTGACTGCCATCTCCTAGTTTTCCCAGCAGGGGGCACTGCCCAGTCAGCATGGCCTCACCAGATAGTCATGGATGTGATAGAAAAGATTGTTCACTCATGACATCCAACTTGTTCTCTTTTCTTACCTGCTACACTGTTTTCACCGTTTGGGTTTGTCCTCAGCCAGCGGCATGGACTGAATTGATGGCATCTGTGGTCCTCAGCGACCTAGTGTGCATACGTGTACTTGAGAATCCATGTGTCTCTCAGTCATGAGGTTAAAATCAGTAAGTTCATTCTTAGCAAATGACAGATGTGTCTCTCCAGGTGGGAGGGCGTGACATTTCTGCCACGTGCCACCATCTCCCCCTAGACTCACCCACAAAGAAGTATTTTAATAGAAGGTTAATGGAGGGCACATAGAACAAAAAGAAAACCCTGTCACTATTATTTCATGTTTCACTGTAATAGAGGTCAGCTCTCCCAGATTCTTCTTAGTATCCATTTTTAAATGAATTATTTAGCCTATGAAAACAAAACTAGTTTATTTATGATGACAGAGAAGCTGTAAATGTGCTCCTGATCTGTGCATTGACTAATTAGATTAATTAAGCCCGCATGCATTTCAGAATAGGCAGGCAGGTGGCAAATAACATTTGAGATGATTTATATGATATATTCCATCAAGCTTACAGTGGATAAATAATATCACATTCATTCCATTAAGATATCGAAGTGGAAAAAGAATGCAATGCCTTCTTGGCCGTAGGCTATTATCAAAAAGAGCAACTATTCCGCTTACTACACTGGGCATTATTTACCTTGCCTAAAATGGTAAAGGGAAAAAAATACAAGTCAAATTCCAGTTAGTCTCATATGTCCCTTTCATTATGCTGAGGCAATTCTTTGCTATGGCAGTGGAATTGAATTTTAGAAATAGAGATGAGATTTGAATTTTAATTAAGCCACTACCGCTTGCTACCAAATTTTGCTAGAAGCTCCCATCCAGTAGTCCTACACTAATCAGCCTGCTTTCAGAGGGTACTCCTGGTAGATGAGTGTGAAACTAGCTGAAAGCAAGATCTTTCCCACAGTTTTCAAACTTCATATTGCCTAGGAATTACTGGGAATGTTTGTACAAGTACAAGTTTCTGGCCTCTGTTCTCAGTAGATGTGCATAGAAACTAATAATCTGCATTTTTTAATCAAAATCTTGGAAATCAATATTACTCTCTACCAATAAATTTACATACTAAGAACCAAATCTTATGATAAGACCTTGGGTCTCTTAGGAGTCGTAAATTTCTTACCTATATTAGACCCATTTCTTTTGGAGTTCTCGGTGTTTCTAAATGTTAGTCAAAGGACCACCTGCATTAAAATTTCCTAAGTTTCACTGTAAAAATCCACATTCCTTGACTTGATTCAAAATCAATGAATTTGAATTATTATATAGAAGAATTAGCATTTTAGTAAACAACACAGTTGAATAAGAACATGTACTGAAATTTATTATCTACTGCCTTGGAACAAGAAATATTTGATGTAGGAGTAGCAGAAAAAGACAGTCTTCTCCCAGTAATCATAGTTTTTTTCTTAGAAGACAAAGATGTATGTCTCTTCCTACCTCAATTAGTAACCTCTCTAAGAATGATTTTAGGTTCTATACAGAAGTTACTGTTGGAATGGTCTTCTCTCCTTCTGGTCATCTAGGCTCTTTGGTTTATAACATAAAGGGCTCTGAAAGATTGCTATCATCTTATTGATGACTGCTTCCAAGTTGTCTCTAGAACCCTGGGAAGAAAGTGGTTAAATGAAAAGTCTCCAGAGCTACTGCTGCTAGGATATAATGGTATGTCATCCAGGTGTGCTGGCCATGACTGATAGTGGAAATTGATGTATGAGACAGACTCAGTCAAAAACTGACATCTTCCCCAGCCCAGGAAGAGATGATAACCCCTGCAATTATAGCAGACTGGAAAGTAAAGAGAGTGAAGTCAAGTCTTCAGAATAGAATAATGGAGTATACAAAATTCAGGTAACTCAGAAAAAGGTACAGAGTAACTGCAGGACAGATGGGCCAGAGTAAAGCTTCCACTGAAGCCATGTGATAATGGCTGTCTTTCATCTTTGCCCAATCTGGTAAACCGAGATAGAGAATAGCTTGAAAGCTGTATTATAAGGTTAAGATGTTATCATTTCATTTAGGTGCATCAGACAGGATGAGTTGGGTGTTAAAGGATAGCTTTAGAAGTAGGAGTTAGGGACATCTTTCAAGACCAGAACATAATAGCTACAACGATCATCTGTCCTGTGACAAGAAGGAACTAGAAATTGATGTCAGAGCTTTTTATATAGCCTTCATAATCCTTGCAGTAATTTCCTTTGCTCATCACTCTAGATTGCTTTCTCCTTTCATAGTATAAATTCAGATCATTGTCAATAAATTTTTTGGTTATCTTCAAGTTCCCCCCAAAAAGAATATGCCAGGTATCAATGCATGTCCAGGATCTTAGATAAGTAAATCCTCTCTGATGGATACAGGGGGAAAGATTCTAGTTCCCAGAGTGGACAAAATCTTGAAAGAAACGTTGTTCTGGACCATTTTTCTAAATGAGTGAGCTCCATCTATGCAGAGTGAAAGGATATCACTCGACCCCGTACAGACATGTGCTAGCACATTTAAGATGTCTAACCTCACAAATATTGCTGTTAAGGATTTTATTAAGAACAGTTTTGAGATCATACACAGTTAACAGTTGTCCTTTATAAATAAGTTTCTGTTAGAAAGCAGTTCTTGAGAAGTTTGCCCTGATGAAGTCTCCTTGTAACAGTCACTTGCTCTGGACTGTCTGGCAACAGAGAGAGACAAAGGAGTAAGAAGTCTTAGCAGCTGTTTGTTTTCATTTTGTTTTTCTGTTTTATTTGTTTATTTTTTGGTCAAAAGCACATTATTTTGTCCTATTCCCTCAATTGTTACTTTGTTAGGCTTCTATCTCCCTATAACTATATGCATATTTTAGGATTTTTTTTAATGTTTTGCCTTGCTTCTAAAAAGGTTTTTAAGTATCTGATAATGAAAGACATAAAAGGAAGAACCTATTAAAAATGATTGGAAAAGAGCAACTATACCTACAGAAAGTGCATTGCTAATCCAATGGGTCTTCATTGTTATGATTAAGTGTTAAAGAGCTATAAACTTCCTCATAGTCAAGCAAATATGGACAGAGGATATGGTACATAATTTTTATTACCCAGAAAAAATATCTAGTCATTCTCTAAGGTATGAAATTAGCATTTAATCAGTTTTATTGAGGTGTCATTTACATATAGTAAATTCATCTATTAAAGTGTTCAATTTGAAAAATTTATGTAAACATGTTTATAATTCTTACCATAGTCTTTAGAAGGTTCCATCATTCCAAAAAAAGGCCCCTCTGCCCCTTTAACATCAATCATCTCTCCTAA
Organism: Solenodon paradoxus; assembly: GCA_004363575.1. Taxonomy (NCBI): domain Eukaryota; kingdom Metazoa; phylum Chordata; class Mammalia; order Eulipotyphla; family Solenodontidae; genus Solenodon; species Solenodon paradoxus. Next base: position 126,181 of record RJWH01001086.1, read on the forward strand.
TCCTTCCCTAGAAACGCTCTGCTTTCTGTCAGTATAGTTTTACATTTTCTGTAATTGCATCTAAATGGAATCATACAAAATATAGTCTTTTATGCCTGGTATCTTTCATTTAATATAATGGTTTGGAGCATATAAGCAGATGAATCACAATTTATTTATCCATTCATTAGCTGGTGTATTTTTTTCCATGTTTTGCCTATTATCAGTAAAGACACTGTGATTTTTCACTTACAAGTAATCATGTGGACCTTTGCTTTCATTTCTCTTGAGTAAATTATCTAGGAGTTTCTCCACATGTCAGGTTTTTTGTTTTAGCTATTCTACTGGGTGGGTAATGGTACTTCTGTGGTTTCATTTTGCATTTTCCTAATGACTAATGATATTGAGCATACTTTGATTTGCTTATTTTTCATTCATATATCTTTGGCAGAGTGCTCCAAGTTTTGAACACTTTTAAACAAGTTTTCTGTCTTATTTTAAGTTGGCAAGAAATTTGTGTATTCTATAGCTACATGTATTTTGGATTGTAGTTCTTTATTAGATAAGTGTTTTGAAAATATGTTCTGCTAGTATGTGGTTTGTCTTTTTGCTTCTTTAGAAACATCTTTTAAAAAACAAATGTTTTTAATTTTGATAAATTTCAAATGATCACACTTTTTCTTGTACCGATCATACTTTTTGTGGTCTAAGAAACTTTGCTTAATCTAAGACACAAATATTTTTCCCCTATGTTCCATTTTGTGTAATTTTTTTGTGTAAGAGTTAAGAATCAAGGTTTTATTATTATTATTGCATTGTATCATCATTACTTGCTGAAAAGACTACTCATTCCTTATTGAATTACTTCAGAATCTTTGTCAAAAATCAACTGACTGTTTTTGAACTCTATTCTGTTCTCTTATTCTATATCTTTATACTTATGCCAATGTCTTAATTTCTGCAGCATCATAGTTACTCTAGAATTTGCGTAGTATGAGTCCTCTGACTTTGTTGCTCAAAATTGTTTCGGTTATTTCAGGTTCTTTGCATTTTCATATGAATTTTAGAATCAATTTGTTAACTTCAGTATAAAACAGCCTATAAAAACTGCTTGTTTTATGGAATGAAATTTTCAGATAGCCAATAAATTATTCCAAAAACACTCTTAAGTTCCTGTCTTCCAGTCTCCTCCAATTTCTATCTACTGCTGTCTAATTCTCAGATTAATCTTCCAAAAATTTCCTTTCATAATGATACCATGTTGCTGAGTCATCTAAAAATGGTTTCAGATGTATTCCCTTCTTCTCTATATATCTTGGTTTCCTCACCCTTCTTGCCTTATTATCGTGAGAATTCAAAGAAACAGAAGCATCTTGCATAGAAGAGGCTACATGGTCAGAATGTGCTCATTTTCCTTTTGTTTTCTTAGTGTTGATGAACATACAATGTCTTTAAAAGCAAAAGGTAAGGAAACATACAGATCAAGTCACACAAAATAGAGGATAATAGAGCATATTTCCTTGTGTTAATATAGATGTCAAGTGCTATGAGATCATAGAACTACTAGAGGTGACATTGCACTCAGTAAGACATCCACCTTGGCTGAGTTTGGCTTTGCCATTTCTCACAGATGTATTTGTAACCTCTTCTGTCCATTCCCACCACCACCTAACATGGAAGTGACCATGTTCCTACCCACCTCCCACGTGCAAGTTAGGAGCACAAAACAACCTCAGCCTGTTCCTAATCAGTTGCTGTGAGCCTGGGGGAATTAAGTTAAGTTCTCAGGAATGGAATCTCTCAGTCAGCTCAGGTTGTAAACCTGTAATCCTCTTTGGCTCATCTCTTTGGTCTAGCATTACTAACCCTTACCAAGTAGTCTTACCTTACTTTCATTTAACTTTTCCTTATTGTTGGCCTCCACATAGCCTTTGCTCCAGGGAAACATGTCTGCCATATTAAGGCCTATTTATAATTTTGGTCTTCCTGTTGTTTCCCTTTATTCTTCTGCCTCTAAGACCTATCCAGTCCTCCAGGCCAAGTTCAAAACTAGCCTATTCCATTAAACTATTCCTGACCACCCTTAGTTCACAAGTATTTTGTTCCCCAGTTTTCTGAATCAAGAGAATAGTTTGCTCTAAACATCTTGTTTCAGTGCAAAACATGATTTAGATGGTATAGGAATAACATGTCAATAAAGAATTAACAGACCAGGACATTGTAACTAAAACAAGAATAATAATCAGGAAAACAATGAATGATCCTGAGTTTTCAGAGAGAAAAGGAAGACTGGATAAAATGAAGATCACCTCAGGACTCAGAGGTCAGGATTGGCCCTAGGAATCCTAACTTAGGGTCCATGGACTCTCAATGAGAAAAAGAAACAAAAAGAAAAAAAACTGATTCAAAGGACATAAAGATCCCACTGGGGATCTACAACTGTATTGTTACTAAGAGAACACTTAAAGGCAGACACAAGAGTTTAGAATTGATCTTTCCATGCCACTTTGCCCAGGTGCCAATTCTCATATTCTCTCATGACTCTCCCTTCCATTTCTACAAGGGCATGTGGAGAATACATTCTCTAGCCAGTAGGCAATCTCTGACATGGTCACAGAACTTGGTCAGCCAAGGTGGAGTTGGTAGCTGGTGAGGAAAGAGTGCTCTGTGAAGACTATGTTCACAACCTTTTTTTGTTTCTTATATTCTTGGGGTGGGGGAGGGCACTTCAGGGCTCTAGAATATTCAAACTGGATACCTGAGGGCATTTCTGAGTCAGCACATGTAAGTACAGAAGGGTACCACAGAAGAGCTCATAATACTCAAACTAACCTATTTTCCCCATGTTATGTCTTTCATGTGCTCTCAATTTCAGATTACCCTTACTTGGAGATACAGGAAAAGGTCTAGAACTAAGGAAATCTGTATAAAGTATGGATTTTAGCCAATAATAATGATCTTTCTTAGTTCAAAATTACCCAAACGTACTATCCAGCCTTAGACTTTTCTTTTGGTAAATGTAAAATTGTCCTAAAAATAAAGTTTATTTATTTTGTTTCAAGGCACAGTGCTTTCTGAAGACTGGATGTGTCTGGGACTCTTGGGTTATCCAAATGTCACTGATTCCTCAATTTTTCATGGTTTCAGTTATGTTTACCTTCACATGTTTGAAGATAAGTAGAAACAATGGGATGAAGAATGACCACACGGATTGCCCTGCAGGGAGGCGGCCTGGTGAGAAGAATGTGGTAGAACAGCACGGAACATGCCAGACGGCGGCACATAATTTATGATAATATCCTTGTTTATTGTCAAAGCAACCTACTTGCCTATAAAATAGCTAAAAATTATATAGCTTCTCTCTCTTGTTAGCGTATTAGTTCCTTGAAGGTATAAACCATGTCCTCTTGTTCATTTTTTATAGCACTTAGAACCTCATACATAGTAGAATTTCAACACATGGCTGTAGGTAAATGGATGCTATAAATTGGGAGGGTGATGAACATCGGTTACTTGACTCCACACATGTAAGAAGCTATAAATTGTCTATTTAAATTCTTATCAGTTAAATGATAACAAATGCTTGTTACATCCTCTAAAAGGTAACCACTATTAAAATTATTAAGTCAATTAAGTCTGCCTCGTGAATTCACTGCATTGAAAGCACTTCTCTCCTCAGAAGAAAATAAAAGATTTTCAGTTCAACAAGCAAAAACCATATTTTGAAAGATTAATTTCCATCTTTTTGACATCCTTGTCATTCAAAGCCTGAAAACTTGATTTAGGGGCTTCAAACTCTGTCACTTAGAACAAATTTCAAGCTGTGGATGTCTATGAAAAATTTCAGTGGTAATGTTTTCTTGGCCAAGTTACTGTGGCCTTCAAAACAGAATTTGCAGCACTGTCTCTGGCCGCTTCTAAATGGAGCAGATTGAATATTGATGTCATGTCAAAAGAGATCCATAATTAAAGGTGTTTCTTTATAGCATCTCCCTTCATCCATTCATTAATGTAACAAATATTTATTGAGCACTGCCCACATGCCAGTCACTGCGACAGCAAGACTTTTCTGTTTTCTGAGTCAGATAATGAATGAGTGAATGAAGAATGAAGAATGAATGAATGAATGAATGAGGAGCTGCCCTCCAAAGCCACATTACTGCCATGCTCCAGAACCCATTCAGGGTGTTTGCAGACTAAAAAATTAGAAAGTACAAAAGCTCACTGACTTCTTTTCCTTCAACAGTCTCTAGTCCCTAAACATTTCAACCCAGAATGGGAGCCCAGCTATTTGTATCTAAAAACAAAGCAAAAACAAATAAATAAGGAAAATTATAGGCAGGAATGAAGGAGAGCAGAGGCAGGCAGAGAGGCTAGCAGAAGAGAGGAGGAAGAAACATTTATTTACTTTATTTCATTGTACATATTGGTTATTCCCCCAGCTGCGGAATGCAAACCCATATTCTTGGGATACATGTGGACTGTGTTGGCCGGAGGTGGCAGACATAACTGCTACTCCACCAGGGCATGCCAGCTTTCTGAAATCTTCCTTCAGTCTTCTCCTCCAAGCAACAAAAGGGCTTCCCTTTGCATTTCTTTGGAACTGCTCCAATATCCTATGTTTCACCTTTTAGAGAAACAAGAAACTATTCATAACCCGGGATTTGTTTTTCTTAATGTTGTCACTGTTTGTTTATTAAACTTTATACTATGAAGAATTTAGAATATAAAAAAACTTGACACAATAGTATAATAACCCTTGTGTACCTATCACACATCCATAAAAGACCCCGTCAACCCAGGGCCAATCCAATTCCATCCACAATATCCTCCTCTACCCCATCCCAATATTACCATTATATAAAAGAAAAAGAAAACCTTTTATTTAGAAAGACTGCAATTATTTCAGGATAATTTGAACAACTGTTTGTACAAGAAATGAATTGAAAATCCCCTTTTTTATGTCTTGCAGAATTGGAGTTTATCATAGGTGCCTTGTGCTTTCTTTAAAAAAAAATTTTACAACCGATTTTTAGCAAGTTATTTAATCCTTCCTTTCCCGTGTGTAGAAATCTTTACAATCCCTCAGACAGTTCCTTCTGGAACAATCTTTCCTCTTCTCCCCCAGTCAGCCCCAATGGGTTTGTCTTTACAGGCTCTGGGACTAGGACAGGAGACGAGACATGTGAAAATTTATTCACTGGGATCTTATGTTATTTTTAAGCCAATGCTCAACATCATATATTTTCATTTATACTCTGAATTAAATGACAGAAAGAGTGGATGGAAAAATCTCAATTTTTGAAGGTGAGGGTAGAAAATAGTTTAAAATTTCTATTTTCACTTCTAGCAGGCCTAACCTGAACAAGTGAATGGATTCACACAATCACCAACTCTGAAAGGGAAGTAGCTGAATATAGACCTATGAATGGCAAAATTTACAGACCAAAAGCAGTCTCGACTTTTTGGCTTGTTCTTATTCTCTTTATAGCCCCTAATGCTGCATTTCTTTTTATTGATTTAGTTAATCCTCAGACATATTAACTCTTTCCACACAGAGGGGATTATGATTGTGGGAACCACTTGTGAACTTACATCCATGATTTTTGAGAGATGAAGTAGCATCCCTGCAAATGTCAGGCTGAAAAATCCCAAGATACATTCTGATTGGTTCACCTAAGTCATACGCCTTTCCCTACACTAATCACTGAGGTCAGGAGAATGTGATACTCCAATGCATGCAGATTTTGACACACCCACCCCTTCTTCACTGGGACTAACAGGGAAAGGTAGAGAAGGAAGGAAAGACATACAAAGACTGCAGTCCTTGCAGGAAGGACTGGTTTTCACATTTGTTGTGCCTCTGGCAGTATCGTAATTTATATAAATAAGAATTCCTAAAAAGTAAGCACAGTTATTTGCCTTTTTTAATGAAAGAGGGGAAACCCAGAAAAGTTAGGTCGGTTGCCCGTTTCCAGCCTTACTCAAGATATTCCTGAGTTATGTGTTTCAAAGCATATGATGAGTATTCATTGAATAAAGAGAGCATTTGAAGAGAGTATACAACTGATTTGGTTCACTGTGAACTTAGACGTAAAACACCATGAAATTGCATGAGAATATTTCTTAACTTCTCTGTGCCTCAGTTTCCTGGTGTGTCAAATCATGATGATAATATCCAGGTTGGCGTAAGAATTGAGAAAAGAAAAATACATATAAAGTGCCTCACAGAGGGCCTGGCTTTTAATATGAAATAAATGGTTGCAATTATTAGTAGCGTTGCTACAGCACGGTCCTCCAAGGGAATACATGAAGGTATTATAAAAGCAAAAAGAAATCCAGGGTCACCAGCTATGATGAATTGCTGTAACTGTGAAATGGAAACGCCTTGACTTTATTATTTCTTGAAAGGTAAGAGCCAAAAAAACACAAAGGTGTTTGTTATTCCCCATATCAGTTGAATGCACTTTCCCCCAAAGCCGGGAACTTACAGAAAGCTAAACCAAGGAGGGTAATTAGGTTACTAAACCAGAAAAAAAAATGAAAAGCACAAAAAACTCCTTGACCTAAAAAATGAAATGTTTGAGAGGGTTTTTTCAAATTAGGATCGACATCATCCCATTTCTGATTCTTGCTGAAAGGGAAGTCAAGCAAATTGCCTTAAAGAGGAAAATTGTCCCGATGGATGATTCTAGCCTTTTGAATCTAACATCTAATGACGTTACATCAGCAGCTCTTTTGGCTGAGTGCGACACAACTGCCAGTGCTATTGCGGCTGGGAAGGACTGACAGTGAACGTGAAAGACGAGTCTAGGTAACTACCACCCTAGGAATATACTCCAACTCCAGATAAAATCGTCTCTGCTTCAACTTGCAGCTTGCCAAACATGTATCATGTTCTGAAGGTTACAGCTCACTCTGGAAGGGGATTATGTAAGAATGGATCGGAGAAATGTGAGCCAACAGAACACAGAAATTTCAGACAGCTCCATCATGAGGTTCTTGTAACCCCCGCCAAAAAGTGTTCAGTTATTGGAAGATGCAGAGAGTCTGAGGGGGAAATGTGAGGCTGCTTTCCTTGCTATAAACCCTTGTGCAGTCCGTGGACTTTGTATCATCTCTGGGATTAAGTACTGACAATTTACCCAGCAAACTAGACACAAGCAAATAGAAAATCTGATAGGAGCAGTCAGGTAAAGCAGAATGTTTTCTATTTTTCGGTCTTGACTATATTTCCCTCTTGTTTTTTTCTTTTCTTTTTCAGCCTAAGGAAGGGAATGGGATGAGCAGAAACAAACCCAGCCTTGCCAAACCACAGAGGCATCCTTTGAGCAAAGAAACATCCTCTGTTTTTGCAATGTCTCAACAGCTCCAAGACACCATTAGGATTAATCCATAAGCACTTGGGGCAAGAATTATATTTCATTCAGAATTTTATCCCCAGAGCCTAGAACCAAGAAACTCTTAGTCAGTACAGATTGAATGAATACTTGAATGGAAGACATGCACGAGGTCAGAGTCAAATTCTAAACTGCCTCCAGCATTAACCAGAAGCTGGTATTTTCAGCACTTGTCTGTCTGACCTGCCAAAATCTGAAATAAATCTCTATTTCTTAAACCAGAGAGACAGACTAAAGTTGGGAAACTTGAAAGAGCACATAACTAAAGATGGGAATCCTCCTTTTGGGCCTAACATCTTGGATTTACGTTGAACTTTTAGAAGAACTAGGATTCCTGTTTTAAAAGTTTGCTTAGTGGCTTCATTATTTTTATAAAATACTTAGGTGATGTTCAGTCTGAGGAAATTATTAGTCTATTTAAATCCATGATTCTTAAGGGAGCAAATTACTTTAGACATGGTAGGTCTGAGTAGGATGAGCTTGTATCTCTTGACTCCATGCAGGCTTTTAGTGCTGCTCATATGATGAGGAACTTCAATGCAATGTAACTAAGCTCTAAGCTCTAGTGGGTATGTAAGGAGGGGTAGAAGAACCTGAATCAGTCTTTCAATCTCTGCTAATTTTGTCATAATCCCTCACCTCTCTGATTAGTCTCAGTCCTTTCTCTCCTGTTTCTCCATTACTACCAACCAGAATCCCCAATCTTTAACACATTTGACTGTGCCCTCACTAGGTGGTCAGATGACTTCTCTTGTTTCGCAGGTTTCCCCTGATCTTTGCAATTACCCACTCTGGACTGACTGGGCAAGGTGCTCTATGCCACCCCCTCTTGATGAACCCGTGATAGCCTTGGAAACTGCGATGGCTCCATTTCAAATCTCTGTTGGCCCCTGGCCCATCACGTGGCCAAGAGCGAAACACAGCTAAACGAGATCAGATTTTGCTACAAATTGGTAAGTCCAAATGTGCATTTTAATAGTCCCTTTATTCAATCATGACATTGCTAACAATTCCTTTAAAAGTTTTATTATGGAAAATGTCAAATGTATATAAAAGTAGAATGGAATAATGAACTCCTATGCACCCATCAGACAGCTTCATAATAACTTTTTAAGTTTATGACTATAAAAATAGTTGCATAACTAGCAAATCATTTCAATGCTGCACAATGATATTTTGACTAAAGCCATATTTGCAGCTTGGCAGTACTGGCAGCCCTCCCTTTCAGGATCATAGCCTACTTTGCTCACTTGTAAAGTCGAGCAGACTTAGTCTTCACTACTTCAACAAATCTACTCAAGATACTATGTTTTCGCTCTTAAAAATAGAAGGTGATTTAAAAGGTCATAAAAGTGTTCATTCTTCAGGTCAGTCTGCGCAGTCATCCTTTCTGTCTCTGAGACAAATTTGGCGGGAGAGCATATTGATTGCCTCTGATCTCAACCATAAAAAGACTAAGGGGGTTACACAAACCATGCCAGCCTCCTGGATAATTAATCACATGGTCCATCCATGAGTTTATCTCAACCTTTTCAAAGCTATTTCTATTTCTAGCCTGTACCAGCCCCGAAGAAGCTTGGGGAGGCCATGCAGATGACGGAGAAGAGTCAGAAGGTGGTGGGCAGATAATAAAGCACACACACATGCAGTTTACTCCATCAGATACAATTTTGGTGCAATGGAATCCAAAGTCAAGCAGTAGGATTAGCAGTTCAAGCAGCATCATGTTCTTATTACTAAAGAACTTATCACCTAAACCACTAAATCTTCACACAGTCAAAGGTGAATATATTTTTTAAAAAACACCTAAAGTTAATAGGAGGTATTTTACCCACAGTACAATCTAGAATTGTGGAGATAAAGGTGTGTATATATAAGAATTCTTCCGGTCCTTAGTTCTAGTAAACTTGGTCTGGATATTTATCTTTATTAAAGCTAAAAATGAATATCATGTGTATATGTGTGTGTATATGGACATAGATTAAGTATATGGACATATGGATATATAAATCAGACCTGCTTTCTGGGTTCTATCACCTCTTGAAGTTAACACGTAATGTTGAAGATGATGAATTTTCATCTCCAAACATTCTCCTGAGTTTTACAAACAATCAAAACCTTTCATTCTGCCACCAGTGCTGATTTGTGTCCCTTTCTCTCTCCCATAGTTTTCCTACGGTATCATGAGCTCACTTTTAGTAGGACAGGATGGAGCAAGAGATGGTTGCCAGGAGGTAAGACTGGGTGACCTGTGGGCAGAGTTCAACAGTATCTGAGCCCAAGAAACACACAAACATGGGGGACAGAGAACTTCGATAGACATCACATATAAAGGACAGACATTTGTCTATGCTGTGGAGTATTAGTTAGAAAGAGTATGATATCAAAATACTAATAAAACATCACTTTAAGGACAAATGTTTTATACTCCAAATTTCTTAAAATGTCATTGATTATAGCTGTGTATATGCTATTATTGTTTATCACTGGTGCTATGGGATACATCAAAATAGCCATCGCCCGTCAACAGGTGCAGTCTTGAGTTGGAATGAAATACAAAAGCATCCCTTAAAACCAAATGCTGTTTTATACCACTAACAGATGCTTTTTCTTGAACAGTGCTTGGTTTTCTTAGCCGACTTACTATATTGTCTTCTAGAAGCTGCAGGTCTTTCTTTAATGGTGAGGCATTGTCCATTCAAGTTTTAACGGGGGCTCAGTGAAGCAGAAAACAAAACAGAGAGATGAAGGAGGCCGCAGAAGGCAAATTGACTCTGCAGCTGTCAGGGATGCAAGAACTGAGTCTGTGCCCCCAGAGAGAGAAGAAACCAGGGCCCTGTTCCTTTGTCCCTGGGAGACTTGCTGTGACCTATATAAACATTTGCTTAAGCTACTTGTAAGGCACCACCCTTCTCCTGTTCAGGGCCAGGGCTTTTCACATGCTGTACCCTTTGCCTGGAATGCTGTCACCTCCAAGGCTACTTCTCCTCACACTGTAGATTTTGCTTCTTCCCCAGGGAAGCCACTCCCCGTCTGAGCCATGTTTCTTTAATCTAGACCCACGTCTAGAGTTCAGCGACAGACAATTTATGTTGTCCATAAATGACTTGTGAATGCTTCAGCATACACAGTACATTTGCATGTCTCTATCTCCATGTTTACGGGTGTTTAATTCATAGGTGAAGGGTCTTCATCAGAGATAGGCATTCCAGGTCAACTTAGTGAGGATTTAAAAACTCTAATATGCTGTCGGTGGTGAATTTAAGGTGGTATATGCAGATGTTGATTTGCAATGATGCACACTCTATACCTCTAAACGTTGTTATGCAATGTGACTTTGATAAAATAAAAAAGGAAAAGCTCTAATTAAAAAATAGCCTCCATTTCAGAGTCTTCAACTAGCTCCATGTTAATCCCCCATGGACTTTGTTGTTTTAAAAATAAGTTTCCCTTGGTATAATGTGTGGCCTTTGGAAATGTGACTGGCTAGAAATCTCATACCCTCTCTTGCTTTTGCAGGAAGAGGGCAAAGACTTGAGCAGGTCTGGTAGCATACACTTTTAGGGTGTCTTGGGTTTAAGGGTTCATTTGATTCTGGGGCCAGATACTTCTAGGAGATGTGAGCGATGGTGCGGTTCTATCAAATTAATTAACTAATTAATTTCAAGTGAACTTTCAAGAGTGCATATAAAATCTCTGCCACTCCTAGTGCTGTCTGGAGACAGGGCTTGTAGTCATACCTGGAAGTTGGCTGGAAGGGCAGACTTTCAGGCCCCACTCTGGCCCTCCTGCATTTTATAAGATTCCCATGACTTCTTGCACATTGACATTTAAGAAGAACTACCCACACCGAAGGGCTGAAGGCTGGAGTCTCATCAAGCTTACAGACCAGGTGGTATGAATGCATTTTTTGTTTTTTTTCTTTGGATGTCAGCTAACTGGTAAGCATTTGTGTGACAGAATGCCACCTGAGGCTTCCTGTCACCTGGTTGTGAGGCCTGGAGAGCTGCAGCGCTGACCAGCATTAATTTTTGAATGTCGCCTTTCTCTGCCAACAAAGACCTTAGCAATGAGCACTCTCAGATTGATTGAGTCAGTTTGTAGCTCTTTATTTTTCCAGTCTTTCTCAATTTGTAATCTTATATCCACTCTATGGTTATTTACTTCATGTGCATCTTCTTAAAAAAAAAAATTTTTTTTTTTTAAAGAAAAGGTGCAGGCAGCAATGAAGGAGAGCAGGTAGACAGGCAGGAAGAGAGAGGAAGAAGCAGCATTTTATTTATCTGTTCGTCTTGCTTGCTCCCTGGACTCGGGACATGAACCCTAGTCCTTGGGATGGATGTGGAGTGTACCGGCCGAGGGCTCAGACCCAACCACTATGCCTCTAGGACATGCCATGTTTTCTTTCTTTACTGTTGGCTCTAAAGAGTCGAAACAGGTTTTCTTTTTTTCCTCGCTTTTACTTCTCTAGCCAAGTGTCTAGTATTGTTAGTGATAGACACTCAATAAATATTTGTTGAATGAATATTGTTGAAGGGAGGGGATATTTATGATTTTCTGAGTAGGCAGGGGAACTACATTTCAGCTTTTATGGGCCTTAGGACTTTAAACTGACTCTCGAGTCTTGAATGAAGAGCTTCCATTGTGATTGGTTGCCCCAAATCTAAGGACAGATTTCCCAGGCTCGTGTCCTGGTCACCTGCAGCGTCACTGCCAAAAGCTCGGGATTTGGAAAATTAGTGATGTCAGCTTTCTTTCTTTTCTTTTTTCTTATCTTTATGTGGTGGAAGCCTGATAATCAGGCATGGACAAGTTTAATAGTCATGCAACGCATAGCCACAGTGTGAAAAGGAACACTGACAAATGATTTCATGACTTCAGTACATTGTTCTGGGCTGAGGTTGCAGAAAGCAATTTCACCAGAGGGAAGAAAACCAGCCAGGGTTGACACAAAGATGCCTTCTCTTAACTCCAGTCTTGTGAAATAGAAAACCTGATCAGAAATATATAATCAATTTAAGCTTGTTTTATGCAAATTATACCGTATTAAACAAGCCGGGGAAAAAAGTCCCTGAAAACAAGATTCCGCAGGCATTATTTGGCACTGCTGTGATAGACAGTACTAAATGCCAGCAGATTTGTATATTTAAAATATTTAATGATGGGGAGAAAATATAAAATTAATTATCCTAGTGAGAAAAAAACTGTCAGACAGATAAGTTATTAAAAACCGTTTTGGAGAATTGTTACATAAAACATTTCTAAATAAGAGCAATTGATCTAGTTAATAATAGGAATTGGAGCAATACCAAAATGGTACCAAATTAAGATTTATGTTGCACTCCAATCCAAACAGTAGATGGAATAAATTGTTCCTATAATACACTGTTGATTGCTCATGGCAATGAGGGATTTGCCAGCCCATATTTTCAACTTCTAATCTCTTCTATGGGTTTTATTTAAGGGAAGTCAAAGACCTTTAATGTTCTAGCCATGCTAGCAAAGGATATGTTTCAAGAGTGTGCTGTGGATCATATGGTGATGGTTAATTTTCCATATGACTGCGACACTGGCTATCCAGACATCTGATAAAATATTATTCTGTTAAAGTGTTTCTGGATCAGATTAGATATGATGTCATAGATGGAGTCAAGTAGATTAATGTAGATAAGCCTTACCCGATGGATTGAGGAGCTGAAGAGAACACAACTTGGGTAAAAGGGAATTTTATTGACCTGGTTAGTTAGGGATGTGGGGTCTTCTCCTGCACTCACCTGTAACTTACAGCACTGACACTCATAGTTTTCATGCTTTGGGACTCAGATAAGGGCGACACCACTGGTTCTCCAGCTTATAGATTACAAATCTGGGACTTAGCCTACATAATTGTGTGAGCCAATTTCTTTGCTTTTCTTTTTTTTTAATTTAGTTGTTCACATTGTTTTAAGTATGCTTGTCAACAAATAATGAAATGTAGCCACTAAAATGATTATAGATTTCTTAATGTAGTTTCATATAAGATGGTTAGAATATGAGTCTATATAAGATATTGGGTTACAGAAACAATTTCTTATTCTCTCTCTCTTCCCCACTTCCCTCCCTGCTTCACCTCCCCTCTCTCAGTCTATTCTACAGATAGATGATAGATAATTGATCTATTGATAGATAGATGATAGAGAGAATAAGAGAGAAAATGGTTCAACTTCTCTACATATGGTTTTTGCATGACAGTTCTTATTCCAGGTTACCTTCATCATTGCTCTATTCTTAGAACTGGAGATTTGCTCCTATTTTCAAAACCACATGCATAAGTAAAGAAATACTCAGGAAAGAAATCCATATACTGTAATAACATGCGAATGAAGTGGTTGAAGAGTTAAGTAAGACTGTATTGTTCAAGCATAACATTTTTCTTAGAACTTGAACTTCACATAGGGAACTTATCATTTGAAAAGTATGAAGCTATAAGATTTTATTGCTCAGTGATATTTATGCACATAGATCCCTGAAATAGAAAGGCACATATTTTATCACCCTGCTCCTATAACTCAAAACTGTTGAATGGATTTAGTATTTTTTAAATGAACTAAGACCACCCATAGGCAACTGAAGCCCCAAAGCTTGTGATTTCAAGAAGGAATGGGCAGAATAAAATAGTGCTGATGGAAAACCTTTTGCAAAGTCCTAGGTATGTGCTCTTATTCTGAAGAGGATGTATATGATTAAGGCTAAAGAATGGGAAAAAAGGAAAGAAAGCAAAATGAAAAGACGTAGAACGGAAAGGGATCTTTCTTATTTCTAAAGCCCAGGTCTTTTGTTTCTCATAGTAGAGGTGGTCCACAGTACAGACCACTTCTTGGAATGTTAAGGTGGATAAGACTACCTTTGTTTCAATTCATTCACTATTTCTGAGCTTGCAAATGCCATAATCACAAGTCTTCATCCTAGATGTCCAGATAACAGAGTGGGTGGTTTATTTACTTTACTGCTAGGTTAATGAACAGCCACAGAGACCAAAGAAGTGGACAGCCAGCTGATTTCCCTTGTTTTTCCTCCCTCCACATGTGCATCTTTTATGACCCAGTAGAACATGTCTGCTCTTTGGGGATATTGCAAATAGGTGTTTCAGAACCTCCATGGAATCTCCACTCTGTAACATGAATTATTTTCAAGCCAATAAAGTAGACTTAGAGAAAGAAAATTGAGGTTCTCACTTCATCCACTTCACTTAAACAATTCATATAATTTATCTTTTTATAATGCTGCCAAGCACAAGATAGGAACACAGAGACCAAGCTGCTACAAATGTTAAGATGACACAGAGAGCAAAGAAAATACATTAAATAATTACCAAACCATGAGATACTGCAGGTGTGCACTAGATCACATGTGGAATCAAGAAGAAAGCAATCACTTCTGCTTGAGTCAAGAAGACAGGCTTTGCTGACATAGATACAGCTGAGCAGGATGTTAGTGACAGCCTCTAGGCCAACATGTAACATGAAGCTGCCTCTGGTCTCTGGGGCATTTCTTCTTCTCTCCTTTCACTTCTCAGACTCTTCCAGATCTCTCTCTCCTCCAGGTCTTCCAGTCCTGATGCCTTTCCCTCTTCTCTCATACTTACTTCTCTTCAAAAGCTTGGGTCAACTTTAAAGAGGCATTCTATATCTAAGATTATAACTATTTTTCTTAAATGTTTGCCTGTTTTTTCACATATATACAGATATATAATTTTACAGACAAGTAAATGTAATCAAATTCTAAAATACAAATAAATATAGTTTTTTTAATCCACTTTAAAATAATTTTGTTGCCTCCATTTTTTTGCTTACCCTCCCATTCCCTAACATTTTTCCCAATCCTAGAGGTTATTCCTACTAACCTGCAATACTACATATTTTCCTTAGGACAACATAATCACACACACACACACACACACACACACACATATTGCCAGGTATTGCCAAATATTGCCAGGTAGATTGCTTTAAAAAAAAGTTTTAATTCATACCACCAATGTGAGAGAAAACACTTGTCTGTACCTCTGTTAGTAAAAGATGTGTACAATATTTTCCAGTCTCTAGGAATTGCTGTCTTCATTTTTTGACTCTTTTAATTTTGAATATGTAAAACATGAACATGATTTCAAAGTTAAAACTATATAACTGACAGCATCCATAGAAGTCACATTTCTCACTGTCTTCTCCATTCTGTTCCTTCCTTCTCCTCTAGGCATTAATTTTTATTCATTTTAATTAATTCCCTAGTATTTATTTTTCAAATATACTTATTTACATTTACATTTATAATTTTACCCTTTTATTATGCAAAAAGTAACACATCGCATATATTTTCCTGTTCTTAATATTTTCCTTTAAAATGTATCCTGGTTCTTAAGCTCCATGCGTGTTTAAAGAACTTCCTCCTTTTCCTGTAGCTTCGCGATATTCCTTGTATGAACACACAACATTTACTCAGCCATTCTCCATTTGGTGAACATTGAGGTTGATTTCAAATTTTTGCTGCTAATAAAAAGTGCCACAGAGAATAATCTTAAGCATAAGTCATTTTATATTTTTCCATTGTATGTTCTGCCAGATTCCTAGAAGTGATATTGCTGAGAAAATGATAAATACATATATGTTTTTAGATATTACCAATGCCCCTCCACAGGGATTGTAATGACATTGAATTCCCATAAAAAAATATGAGCACTATAGCTTCCTTATAGCTTTGCCAAAATTTTCTATTTCCAATTTTTAATTTTTTTAATTTTAGATAATTTGGGGAACAATACAAACGTGTACTTTATTTTATATTTTAATAATGCCATTGAAGTAGCTTTATATTATAGCATGATGTTTCATTAAAAATCAACATCTGTGTGTACTACAGTAAGTTCACCACTAAAAGTCTAATTCTATCCTTCCCCATACATAGATTTTCATGAAACTGATACATAATAAATGCCAATATAATTTAATTTGCATTTCTCTCTTTTTATTTTTCCTTAAGGAAAAGTGCAGGCAGGAATGCAGGTGATCAGTCAGGCAGGCAGGAAGAGAGAGGAGGAAGAAATAATCATTTTTTTAATTTAGTTGTCCATCTTGGTTGTTCCTCCCTGGCCCTGGATCTTGAACACAGGTCCTTGAGATGTATGTGGACTCTGCCTGGCAGACTTGTCCACTAGACCACCAGGGCACAACTGCTTTTCTCTTATTATGGATGAGTTAATGAGATATTCCTATGTTTAAAGGCCATTTACAGTCATTTCTGTGAATTGCTTGTTCATATGTCTTGCCCGTTTTTTACTGGAGCTCTTAGTCTTCTTCCCCTCAATCTTAGTGGCTCTCTGTATTTCACTAATTCCAGTTTTGGTAAATAGGAAAATTTTTTAAATTTTTATTATGATAATATTTATCATGCATTTTTTCCTTTTCATGTAATTGGACCTAATTTAATTTAAATTCTTTATGGAGTCAGAGTCACTGTTGGTATCTGTACTTTCAGTTTATAAAGGAGTCATTCAAGCTTGCTTTCAGGAGTTGAGTGCTTTAGAGTTTGCATTTAAATCTCTAGTCCAGTCAATTTGGAGTTTATCCTGTCATATGGAAGTGTGGAAGATCTAACTGTATCTTTTTCCAGATATCTCAGTACCGTTAATGTAAAAGTCCAACTTTTCCTTAAAGATGTGAAACACTATTTTTATCATCTACCAAATTTCCATGTGCGTTGTGTTCCATTTTGGACTATATTTCATTTGCCTATTTATGCACCAATATCATACTCATAAAGTTTTGCAACATAACTGACAGGAAAAATCACCACCCCACCACTGTTTATCTTAATTTTCTGTGGATTTTGTTTTTGGTCTGCCTCTCTTTGCTTGTTTATATTTTCATGTCAACTTTAAAATTAAATGAGGGTCATGTCATTGAAAACTGTTAGGGTATTTTTATTGGAATTGTGGTAAATTCATAAAATAAATTTGGAAGAATATGATACTGTATTATCTAAAAAGATTTTTGATTTTCTCACTTGTTCAAATGTCTTTCAGGAATATTTTAAAGTACTTCTCATTTAGTTTTATATATTTTTTGCTAAGTTTATGACTGGATAGTCCATATGCTTTATTGCAGTTTTTAAGTGGGTCTTCTCTTTAATGACATTATCTAACTTTATATACACAAAATTGTGCTGATTTCTTATACAGACTGTTTTTTAACTCATTCTTTTATTTGTAATAATTTTAATATTATTTTCTTGCGTTTTTCATTTGTAGTTTTCAAGTCTACTTCTTCTTGCTAATTCTTATACATCTAATTTCCTACTCATCTAATTTATTGGCACATACTCTTAAAACACCATTAAATTGAATTCTCAATATTAAGGCAAATTTTAGAGATGGTATATGTTATATATAGTTATAATATACAAATATCTATGATTCTTGTTCTGTTGATTGGTTTTAATCAAGAATGGGTGCTGATTTTTGTGAACTGTCATTTACAAATATTTTTAATTTTTCCTTTGATAAATTTAGATGACGAATTGCTTAGATTTTTAATATCATATTTATAGATATTTCTAATATGAACTTTCTTTACATTTTTGTAATAAACTCCATTTGCAATGATATATTACTTCTTAATGTTGAAATCTATTCATTTATTTTAAAATTTTGCTTTTATACTCATATGAGATTAGTTTATGGTTTTCTTTTTTGTGTAATCTTTATCAAGTGCTAATGTATATTTGCCCCTTATACATATTTGGAAGTTTTCCTTCTTTCTGTTTAGTCAACAACATTTTAATACTGGGGTTTCTTCTATAAAAATTTGTTAGAATGTTTTTATAAAACTGTCTGGGCCTGGTGCATTTTTGTACTAGAGTCTTTTACAACCTTGCACATTTTCCCCCCTAAGGAAATTGTTTGTACAGTCTATCTCTACTGGTGTCATTTATAGTAGACTATTTAATTTATCATAAAATTATACTTTCTACTTATTTTTCAATTTTTTTTTCAGAGTTGTACACATAATCTCTCCTGACTTACCCTTCTTTCCATCCTTCCTTTCTTCTTCTTTTCCTCCCTCCCTTTCTTCCTTATTTTTCTGATGACTTCATAGTTTTTGTTTCCTTCTCAGTTATTTTTATCTTGGATTTTGTTATTTTTTCTGTGAGTCTTCTTTTTACTTGCACATGTTCCTTATATTTAGTTAAGGATGTTTATAACATACTCACTATTTTATGTTTAAACAATGCCAATCCTTTATTTTAATTAATTGCTGGATTGGGGATAGGTATGATCCATGTTTCTAAGCTCCAGAAAACACTGCTTGTACTGAAAAGCTATCTTATAATATGTCATTGTTATATTACAGTTCAAAATATATCTTTCAGCAGCTTTTACATGTAGAATGTGTATACATTTCCTATTGCTGCATGACAAATTGCCACAAATTAGCCTACCACAACACCCATCTACCAACTCAAATTCTTTTAAGTCAGAAGTCCTGACGTCTCAACAGAGCTCTGTGCTGTAGGTAGACTGGAACCAAGGTGTCAGACAGGTTAGCTTCTTATCTGATGTTTTCTGGGAAACAAATTAATTCTCAGTTCTTTCAAGCTGGCACAATCCAGTTCCTTAAAGTTGTAGGACAGAGATCATTATTTCTCTGCCAACTGTCAGCTGTTGCCTCTCACAGCTTGTAAAGGCCACCCATCTTCTTTCCCATGTGACCTTCAAATGAGCAATCGCACATCAAATCCTCCTCACACTTTGGATCTGATTTTCTCTTCCACTGCTTTTAAGAGCCCATGGGATTAGATCAGGACCATTTGTATATCTCCCCACCTTAGAATCAACTGTGTCATAAGACATAACATAATCACGGAGGACCAGCTCACCGCAGCCACTGGCTCCAAGAAATAGGGTAGCACACATTTGGGAGGGTGATGACCTTTAAGAAATTTCAGCTGCCACAGTCCATGCTCTAGACTCCAAAGAATCCCATTACTCCCAAAGGTGAAATACATTCACATCGTCTCAAGGCTTTTAAGAGTCTCATACCATTATAGTAGCAATTCAAAGTCCAAAACTTCATCTGTTCAAAAGTTCAACAGCTTACCAGTTCAATATTCCAACTTTGCCATTTAAATCGAGTTCATCTAGGCTCTTGATCACAATTTATCCTCGTTTGTGGATTTGTGGATTTAGAGAAGCAAGTTACCTGACTCTAGCATACAATGGCGGGGCAGTCATGGAATAGCAGTTATTGGCATTCATATTAGAAGGGAAAATGGCAAATAAAATGTCATCACTGGTATAGTTTTTAACTCCCACTGCTCAGATTTTTTTAAGCTACTAAATTTTCCGTGGTTCTCTGCTCAACTCTGTTCAAATGCCTGTGCTCTAGGTTCCTGGCTCTCCCCTCACATATCTTTCCTTTTTCATGAAAAGGGTGACTCCCTATTTCAGCAGAGTAATTCTGTGATTGTTTCCTCTGAAGGATGTTGGGTCTAACAGCCCTTGTAATCTTTCCATGCCTTTCAGTCAAAATGGGCAATATTTCTGCTAAGAGAAAATTCTCAAATCCCTTGTGAGCATGGATTTTGGAGATGTTCACCTCATTAGTTTGGTCCACAGATATTCATTGTATGATCTCTTCTCTGTTGTCAGCTTCTGCTGAGATGACTGAAAGACCTTCCCTTAACTGCCCAGCTCCCTCTGGTTTGATTGAGAAGACCTATGGTTTCTAATTTCTTGTTATTGAGGACTCTGAACTTCTGATCTTTCAGTTTCAATAAAAGGTTTCAGTGACATGTACAGTCACATCTTTGGTTTTATCTCATGCCGTGCTTTCAGAAGAATTTCTCAATGCTAGCTGGAAAAATTTAGAATTTGCTTAATTATAAAGTCCTAATTCCTAATGTCATAAGAAATGTAAAACTTATTTGGTCTTAGATTATTAGGCAGTATGTGAACAAGTGATTCTCTACTGGGGTCCATCCCTCCTCCCCAAGGAATATTTAACAATGCCTAACTACATTTTTGGTCCTCATAATGCAGGGGAGGGAGGAGTGACTGCTACTGATTCTAGTAGGTGGAGACCAGAGAGGCTATTAAACATCATACAATGCACAAGGAAGCTCCCTACCCCAACAAAGAATGATCTAGCGCTGTGTCAATATTTTTGGAGTTAAGATACTCTGATGCAAACACACTTAAAGAGGAAAGTGCCTAGATGTGGAGACACAAATAATTAAAGTCACAGTGCTCCTCTGTAGCAGAATTAACATTATAACCCAATATCTGGTCTTTTTGCTGTTACATTGTGGTTCTCAATGATTTTATACCTATAGATTCCCTCAATCAACATACAACACATGGACCACTCATTTTAAGTACATTTTAAATGTTTTTCACAATCAAGACATTGACTAAAAATATAATATTTCAACATTAAGAACAATGACCATAATCATTGCTCATCAGTGAGTGAATAACACTCTTGAAATTCTTCTAACAGTTTTGTGTCCAGTTTAATGATTTAAGTCCTTGGTCCATTTTCGCATACTCATTCAGCTTCTTTCTTTACATTTTATTTTTCTCACACCAGACAATCCACAGTCACAATAATGGGGGTTTAAAACATCAAACATTTCTATCTATTCAGATAAAACATAGATCCAGAAACTACAGAGATAGACCTTTCTTTTTAAACCACAGTCCATTTTTAACCAAAGCATATTATTCTTAAAAGCTGGCAGGTTAATATTTCAACTTGGAAATAATGCAAAATAGATTATAAATCCTCTTTTTGTTGCATTTTCTTGATTCTGTTGTATGTGAAATGTGTGTGTGTGTGTTTCCCCTAATGTTTTCAAGTGAGCCTCTGTGAATATTTTGGCACTGAGCTTTTAAAAAACGCATATGAAAAGAAACAAAGTATTAATAACTAAGCCCTTTCCACCAAGTCTCTGACTCTTCAGAAATCTTGATCCCTGCCCTGGTGAAGTAGTGGATGGTCCTACTGCCTCCAGACAGCACAAAAGTCACACACATGTCAAGGACCAGAATTTGCACCCCGGAGCTCTGGGGCCTGGGATGGGAGGAACTGCCAAAATGAACAACGAAACAAAATTTAAAAACGCTTCTCTCCTCTCTCTTCCTACCTACCTGTTTGCCTTTATTCCTGCTGCACGTTTCCTTTAAAAAATTAAAAGAAATCCTGATACATATAACCCAACTACAATGGGTGGTATGTCAGCATTGAAGACTGGGATATCATAAGTAGTTGATATGACTAAGATACACAATTTATACAACTCACAGAAAATAACTAGAATCTTAACTGGCTCATAATTATTTAAGTTTATGCATCATTTGTTTGACAATCAGAACACTATGGGTTGGAAAAGCAAAGGACAGATCTCACTGTCCATTTTTCCTTACAGTACCATAGTGAATGCTCTAGCAAGAGACCCCTTCAGTAATGAAGGACTTCTATCTCCACCTGTTGGAAGCACTGTTGGAAAATGACCCTCAGGGAACAAATCCTCCCAAGGACAGACCACATCCAATGTCTGATCTACATAGTTATAAAAACCTGACCCCTTCGCTCAAAAACTTAAAGCCATTTCTGCTCCTCCACAGTCCTCCAAGAAGTTAGCAGAGGTCTTCAACAGAATTATTCGATACTCTCATTGCCTGATCCTTCTTCCTTTCCTTCTGCATCATAGATGTCAAATCCAGAAATGTTTTCTAATAGATATTCTGAATGTTAACTTATTCCTACAAGATTATGTTCTGGAGAACTAAGTTAGAAACATACACTTAGGAACTGGAATTTGTTCTATGATGACTTATTTTTTCACTACTAATCTCAATGTGCCTTTGCAAGTCTTCTAATACAATGAATAATTTTGCTCCTTTGGAATATTTTCCTGTGTTAATCAAAACAAAAACTCATAAATCCACACCCCAACCCCAGCAGTGTTTGGTGATCATAAATCCACACCCCAACCCCAGCAGTGTTTGGTGAATGCTTAGGCTCTGGAGTTTAGTTCTTAGTGGTCAAGAAACTTACTGTATATCTAATCTTCTCCAAGCTATTATTTTCCATGCGATCAAGGAGAGATAAAAATAGTGCTGTCTCATAGGATCAGTGGGTCAATTAAATGAGATGAGGCACTTAAAGCACAAAGCATAGAGAAAATGCTCAGAAAGTGTTCCATCCATTTTCTCAGATATCTTATATTTTACAATGGTGAATTCACACACTCTTGACATCTTGGTCTCAGTAACCATAAAGCAAACTACCTGCTACTGTGCCATTGGTATTATCTGACAATCAATAGCATCCTTTGACAAAAGTACTGCTTCCTTTCCAAGCATAATATTTGCCATTACATTTTTTAGGATTGTCGATCACATTGTGTCTGAAATTGGGATTTACTTTGTTCTGATTTGTTCCCTCCACCTCAACAAGAAGAGTAATTCTGAATGACCTTTTCTCAACCTTCAGAGTTCAATTCTGTCCATTGCGTGATGGAAGATATTATTCTATGGTTGTCCTGAAATGCACATCAACACACTTTCCAGTATGTTCTGTTGTGTTGATTATACTTCTGAATCATTTGAAAATGTGGTGGCTCTATGACACTACTTGGTAAAGTTTCATATCAGACAGAGCACTAAAATCTTTAAAGGAAATGGAAGCTTGATCCAACAAAATCAGATTTTCAGACAGCCATGTTCTTGTGTGCACTTTCACAGATTGTGAAAATTCATCACTTTTAGAATTCAGTTATTTCATCACATGCAGAATTGCATTCCATATTTGCATCGAAGCCCTGTTCACTATTTATATTTACAATGCTATTCCAAGCTGGGTATTTGCTTTACTCTTTCATCACTACTTTCATGCTTCAGTTAACAACTTCTGAACCACTGATCCATTTCTGTGAATCAAGAATATAACACCTTCGAAAAGAACGAGGAATGGAAATTTAACAAATGTAAACAAAAAATATGTAAATGAGGCCTGAAAGTGTCAAGATAAACTATATCTTGTTTACCAAATAAAGGGACAGGGAAGGAAAAAAAGGCTACCACAGCCTTTGTTGAATAAGCAGAAACTTTCAAAATATAATCATTCATCGGACCTTTCAAATTCAGCAATGTCAGTGAATAAATCATTTCTTTGCCTTTCCTCTGAAGCCATCAAAATCCCTGTGTACCTTCTGATGAACTTCTAGAATAGGGGAGCTTTAAAAACCCCTCTGATTTATACTTGTTCTGCCAGTGCTATTTCTGTATAACTCCCCAGGTGGAGGCTAGCATCCCTCTTACTCAAACTCAGGTGTTCATGTTGAATCATATTTGCTTGTTTGCATTGTAGTTAAGGCTCAATTTTTAGTTGAATTTTATTATTCTCTTTGGAAATATTTAGTTCTACACAAAACAGACTATATGACATCAATCACTCCTTGCCTCATTTGGTGTGGCTTGTTAAGTGGGTCAAAGACTTTTTCTCATATTCCTGAGTTGTTCACAGGTACTATGATAATTTGCATGAAATGTTTCCATACTTGAAGGATCTGTTTAAAATGAAGACTACCTGGCCTAATGTCTTGTATAAATCAAAGTTTTTTAATTTTAGCATTGATTGAACACTCATGATAGGGATTTAAATATATGATTTAACCTTTTTTTTTTTTAACTCTATTTGCTCCTTATCTATGAGTAAAAGATACATATTTCTGAAAAAAATGTTAAGGAATAAAAATAAAATAGATTTACTGAAGACAACTTCTGTGAAACAAAATCCCCCAATGCTCAAATAGATTATTACTTGAAATTCTAAAAATAGCTTTGACATGTTATTAAAAAAATTCTAAAAATAATAGCCTAAACTCATGGCTACTGGAATGAAAGTTAATTCCCTAAGTAAAAATATGGTTTTTCTCTTCTCGCCTCCTCCCCCAGTTCCTTCTTGTTCTCACACCTGGCAGGAAGGGGAATGTTTTGTCTCTAAGTTAAACCCTACATGAAGAAGAAGTGCCTAATGAGAGGCTGGTTTGTCAATCTAGTGGATAGTAGGAACCACTAATGATGGTCACCCACATTAAAACTGGAGGAATATGTGAATAGACATTTTTCCAAATAAGACATACATATGGCCAACAAGGACATGGAAAGATACTCAACACCAATCATCAGGGAAATGCAAATTAATACCACAATGAGACATCATCTCATACCTGATAGAATGACTATTATCAAAATGGTAAGAAATAACAAGTGTTGGTGAGGATGTGGAGAAAAGGAAACCCCTTTACACTACTGTTAGGAATATAAACTGTTACAGTGACATGGAAAACAGTAGAGTGATACCTAAAAAATATAAAAAACAAGACCGACATATAATCCAAAATTTTCACTTCTGGGTATTTATCCAGAGAAAATGAGACACAACTCAAAAGATATATGCCCCTTTACATTTTATTGCAGCATTATTTACAGTAGCGAATACATGGACATAACCTATGTATCTAGTGAAGGATAAAATTATGTATATAGGTTTTTATACATATATGCACAATGGAATAGTATTATTCCATCACAAAAAATGAAATCTTGTCATTTGTGACAACATGAATGGACCTTGAAGATACTATGCTCAGTGAAATAAGTCAGAGAATAAGACAAGTATCATATGCTCTCACTGAACAAATACACACAAAAACAAAAGAAAACAAAACAAAATGAAAATTCTTACTTACATGGAAAACAGATCGATGGTTGTCAGAGTTGGGGGCGGGGAGTGAAATATGTGAAGAGGGTCGAAACGTACTTAGTACTTCCGGTAATAAAACAAGTCATGGGAATGCAATGTACAAAGTGTGGTGATTATGGTTAACAATACTGTACTATATGTGTCAAAGTTGCTATGAGAAGAGGTCTTAAAAGTTCTCATCACAAGAGAAAAATGTTCTAACTATGTATGGTGGCTATACATTTCGTAATGTATACAAAAGTTGAGTTATTATGTTGTACACCTGAAACTAATATAATGTTCTATGTCAATTATACCCCATTAAAAGAAAGTAAAAAAGCCCTGGAGGAGAGATACTCGTGACAACATTGAAAGACCTGGATATTATGCTAAATGAATTAAATCAGTCATGGAGAGAGAAATATTACATAATTCATCTGATATGGAGCATCTAAAATCGTCAAATGTGTAGAAGTAGACGACAGAATGCTAGTTAGCAAGGGTTATGGGCAGGGGTAAGGAGCTGTTATTCAATGGGTATAAAGTTACAGTTGTACCAGAGGACTTAGTTCCAGAGATCTGCTATGCATTATAGTGCTTACAATTCACAGTAAGGTATTATGAACTTGAAATTTTGTTAAAAGGGTACACGTCATGCAAAATGTTTTTATCACAAAACAAAACAAAATGAAGACAAAAAAAAAACACATGGAAATTTTTGCAGGTGATGGATGTTTGTTGCCTGGACTGTGGTGAGGATAACACAAGAAAAAATTGTATATATATCCAAACTCAACAAGAAAAAATTGTATATATATCCAAACTCTCGAGTTTGTACATATTAATTATATTTAGTTTTCTGTATACCAATTGTATTTCAATGAAGCAGGGTGTGAGGGAACCTGGAAGAGAATAGACAAAAATGCTTTCTCAGGATCTAATCATTGTAGGATCCTGAACAATTGGATCAGGGGTACCCATATGTGGGTTGAGGGTTTAGGGACTGAGAAATAGAAAAGGATAGTGGAAGAAGATCAAGCTAGAAGGAATTTCAGGGTTTCTCTGAGTCAAGACCAGCTCCCTTTGGGATGAGGAGACCAGATGAGCGTGTGGTGGGAAGGCAATTGTGGTCACTCCTTTGAACTTTGTTTTCATAACCAGGTCATAGGGCTAGGATCTTTCTAGAAAGTAAGCTGATGTGGTGTCCAGTGACTGAGGCATAGGGTTCCATTTATTAAGATGCAACATGTCTTTGAGGAAATAACAACTTGAGGGCATTGATTTCCCTGCTTCCTCTCCACAGACACACTCTGGGTCAGCTCTCAACCTCACACAGCTCTTTCCCTCACACCTGTGCTCTGTTCCCATTCTGGAAAAAGGAATTTGGCCTCCACTGGAGACCATGTTCATCTCAAAGGGCACACAGACCAGAACCTATGTTTTCCAAAAAGATTTCTATCTAGGTTTTGAGGGTCATTTTTGGAAATTGGATGCCTCAATATCAATACTGGAGTCATTAAAAAATATATCTAGACCTAAAGTGAAAGACAAAACATCCTACTAGAGTGAACACTTAAAGCACTTAGCACAAATAAATGATATTCAAACATTTTCACTTTGGAGACAGAAAAAGTTATCCTTACTTCTCTGGCAGAAGTCAAAAAAGGAAAATTCGCTTTCTGGTTCTATAAACTCATCCTACAAGCCTCCATTTATAAATGTGTAATAGAAATAACTATCTCCATGTCACATAAATATGAACTTTTTTAAGGTGAGGAATAGAAAAAAAAAAAAAAGAGAAAATGACTTCTCTCTCACTCGTGTGTGTTTTTAAAACAGTCATCACTCTGGTATGAAAGTGTCACCCTATCTGTTGTGCAGGATGACAAATTTCATTTTAGCTCCCTTATCTAGTCATATATTCATGTAGTGTTAACAAGTCATTGCTACTCTGACTTGATAAAGACAGCCACACAAAAAGTTCAAAATAATCATAAAAATCAAGAACTATGTGGTTGCAATATCCATATCCCTGACAGAGCACCCTGCTGCTTTGAATGGATCTCTTACATGTGTTCTTTCTGCCTCTAGCTGCACTGATACAAGCAGCATACATTCTAAACAGTCAAGCCACGTATTCAAAGTTTTCCTGCAGGTCATGGCACATCAGTGGCAATGTGATCCCCACCCCACCACCTCATTCACACGTTCCTTTTGTTCGGCTGTTCATATGAAAAATTATCAGATGCCAAGCAGTTTGGAAAGGTTGAAACAGAAAAAGACCATTGAGACCTACGAAAGCCTTAAAGTAGAAAATCAAAAATATCAACTGATGATGAGTTATTCACCAGTATCATCCTCTGCTGAGACTGGCTGGGTGTGTGTGTGTGTGTGTGTGTGTGTGTGTGTGTGTGTGTAAGAGAGATGGAGAGTATGGGAGGGGACAGGGAGAGGAGGAGGAGATGAAAAAGAAAGAGGAGGAGGAGGAGAAGAAGACAGAAGGACAGGGAGGAGAGAAAGGACAGGGAGCGGGGAGGAGAGGTAGGTGGAAGAGATAGAAAGCTGCTGGAGTCTAAAAGCAAAAGGAAAGTTATTTGTAGAAAAAAGATCTGACCTAATTTGAAAAAGTACAATACCAGCCAAAAAGTCTATTCATTGATCACTAAAGTCAGCAAGAGTCAACCAGAAAAAAATTGAATATAAAAAAAAAAAAAAAATGTGCCAGATTGACAGAAAATCCCCAAAGAAAAGGAGAAATTCAGGGGAGTTATTCCCTTCTCATTGTGGAATGTCGGCCATGGAAAGTAAGAATACTACGTAAAAGATACTACTGGCTGGTCCAAGAAAAAACACTGAGGAGCCCAGATCGAACAGAATTTCTTTTGTTTCTGTCAAGAAGAAAGAAGAGATACAGGAAACAACAAGAAAACAGGCAAGAGGAGAGAGAAGAGATTCCAGAGACATCTCTGTGCCAGGGCTGAGGACACATGTAGGAGGTAAAAAACAGGAAACTGAGGTAAATTTGAATTAATGAATGACACTCATGCTGAAATATACACCAATATTTGGGTGTCCTAACTACCTCATTCTGGGAAAATATGGGACTTCCCACTAAACCCTGTGCTATTCTGAAACAAAGCTTGTGGGATTAAAATGTAAAAATGAAGAGACAAAGCCAATTTCCATTCCAAATTCTCATAATTCTAAAGAAATTTTTTTCCCAAGATCTGGTTATTGGAGGAGAAACTCCCGAATCCTCCAAGGGTAGCTGTGCAAAATAACGAGCAGCACAAAGGGGTCCTTCCCCAGTGCTCCAGGCCCCCATGTGGCTCCATGGAGGGGATATTCTTTTCTTCCACTAAGGCAACATTGGAAGTCTTCAGCAACAGCAAGTCCAAACCCACGTTTAATGGATGTGGGGATATTAGAAGCAGGATAAGTAACAGAAATGGTGCTTCTATATCCAAACCACAGGTGCCAGACCATTGCCTGCAACTCATCAATCAATAAATAAAGCTCCATACTGTTTAATATTCCAAGGATTATGGACTGCTACGTGATACCCATAGCCCAGTCAGTCTGATACATCGTCTGTGTTAACACACTACAGGTTTATTCCACAGGAGGAGACCAGGCCATTGGGGTCTGCAGTCTTCTCCATTTGGATGCCTTTCAAGTCATAACCTGTATTTTTATTTCCTCAAATATTTCATCTTCTTTTCTCTCCATCAAGCCAATACAAATTAAAATCATTTGACCAGTTATTCTCACTGTCCAATGACTTAATTTAACTTATCTTCTTTAAATTTCACTTAATAATGTGAATCTTAGCTGTTCTTCCGCTCAGGCCATCCCATCCCCTACTCTTGATGGTTGTACAATTAATCACTTAGATGGGGAATTTGAGGAGTAACTCAAAAATTGTTGCTGCCTTTGGTGCTTTCATTCCTTTGAAATAAACTTCCTTATTATATTAAACAATATTCATTTAATTTAGCTGATTAGTGCTTTATCCATGTTCCCATGAGATAATTTAGTATTTTCACAGGAAATCCATCTAACATCTGTTCGAGTAGAAATCTTTTATGCAGAGATGTAAAGAAACGTCTCCTGAATGTCCACTGCAATGTTACTTTCATTTGGTGTTTCCTAATTTTCTTTTTTTCTCCCATCCACATCCAGATAGTGGTGACTCCACAGATCATCTTTACATCACCTGTCAGAAAAAAAAATGTTACCAATGCTTTGTAACATCTTTCCAATACTGACAAGACAGAGCCAGTTTCTTAATACTCCAACTTTCTTCCTCCACAACTCTTCTCTGAGCCACCTTACATTTTTTTTGAGGATTTTTACTTTAAACGGAAAAATGCCAGCCCTACAAATTGTCAAGCCTCAATTTTGATGGCACTGTAGGAGCAAATTGAGGAACGTGTTATAAACTGGGAAGCATATATCCTTTTATGTGTTGAGTATAATGAAGTTTACTGATTAGTCTAACTCATTGAAGCAAATCACTATAGTTTTCAAGGTCTACTGTTCAATGCACTGTAATTAAATTAAAGTAAAAATACTGCAATTATTTAGCACTAGGACGTCATTTTTTTTTACTGACTTGGTGAACTCATATGCGCAAATGAATGCAGAGATAAAATAGCATAACATAAGGTGGCTATATATTATCTTGTCCATCTCATACTTGGAATTAAATTACTCATGAGTACAAAGGTTAATAAGAAACATAAAACTATTCTCTATCTAATGAGAGCTTTATGTTGGCTGAATTTAAATATATATGGAGAGCATTAATTTGAGTATTTACATACTGACATTCCAGCTTAAATGTGTCCACATACATACAATGGCATATTCAAGTAGTCTCTTCTCCTTTACTGAGGGCCTATTATGTGACAGGAACTATTTTACATAAACTGCCTCTTGTAAAATACAATCATCTTGTAAGACAGGTATTATTAGGTTCATTTAAGAGGTGATATAATCTTGGCTTGACTGACTCAAAGACAATGAAAACTCTAGCATGATCCAATTGAGCTTGTTTATGACCATTCCCATTATCACCCCATTTTCCTTCATTCTAGTCTTTCCCATTGTTGCGACTTTGCAAATGTTCACATTCTCAGTTCAGTTGCAAAAGCCAGAATCTAGGAGTTAACCTTTACTTCTTCTTTTCCCCTTCTTATATTCAATTCATTTTTCAATCTTATGCATTTTTATCTCCTATGTATCTTTCAAGTCTTTCCCTTCATTCCCTCACCTATACTACAAAACTAGGTCAAATAGCTATCATTCTTCATCTGGACTATGACAATCATCACTAATGCATCTTCTAGAATTCATTCATCCTTCCTCAACTGATGCTTTTAAAGCCAAAGAGATGGTGCTACTTCCCTGCTAAAACACATATATGGATTTTCATAACACTTAATGAAAATTTCTTTAATGTAATGTCATTCTTTAATGTAAATAAAACCCAATCTGATTTTATCTTCATCTTTTGGGGTTTATATTGTATCCTTGCTATGTATACTCTCAGTCCTTCAGACACACTGACTTTTCTCTGCCTCTTGAAAAAATTTTCCATGCTCTGATCTTTACACAATCTGGTCCCTATGACTGATTTGGCCATGATTCCATCCTCTTTGCCTAAATTAATACCCACAAGAACTATCTTATCTTTATTGCTACTCACGGCCTCAGGAAGCTTTTCTTGACAGAGCTCTAGGATAGCTCCCCTGTTAGATGCTCTAATAATATCTTATCCTTTTCCTTCATAGTCTTTAGCATAGTTCACGAAGTACATTCATGCATGCTGATCTTTGATTATTGCCACTCTCATTTGATTGCAAATTCCTTAAGAGTGGGAACCATGTCTTTCTGCATTCCACCATAGTCCTTGCACTTAGCAAAATGCCATGGTTACCAAATATTTGGCCTTATATTTGATGTGATAAGTCTTTCTTTGACTTATCTTTAACTGATTAGCCTCTCAACGAATATCAAAGGAGACAATCTTTTAGAAGAAAGAATAGGCACCAGAAGTTAGAAGCAAATACATAAAATAGAAACGACTTTCAAGTTGATGCATTTTGATGGTTGAAGTGAAAAAAGTAATTGACAAGTCATGACACCTGAAATTTCCAAAATTGGAAAGTCTTTTTTGAGTTGAATTCTATTTTCTCTAAACTCAAGTCAAAAGAAAAATGTGTCATCTTAATTGTAGCCATTAGTCCAGATGCATTCAACAGGTAGGCATCAAAAAGAAGATTCTCAAGGAAACTGATCAAAAGAGAGACAATTTTGATCAAGGAGAAGAAAGGGTTTGCAAATCATTGAAAGGGTCACAGCTTGAGAGAGTAGCACTTGGGTGAGGCCTTGCTAAAGCATGCCTAAACCGTAGCGTCAAGCTCCCCACAAGAGGGCACTCACAGCCATGGTTGTGTAATCTATAAAGTTCAATCAGTAGTCCCAGTTCTACCCTGGGATTCTAAGATACATCAGGTCAGGGTCAAAATAATTTTAAGACATTTAATTTACTCCAATAACTTTTTTAATGATCAAAGGAAAAGCACATTTATAATGGAAAACAAAACTTGAAAAGCTTATTCCCACTTTTCTTACTCTCCTGTTCACCACATGCACAGCTCCTCCAATACCCAAAGCCCACAGCTCCAAGTTACCGAGCTTTTTCACTAATCGAGTTCTTGGAAAACTTCTTGTTTCACCCATTTCTCTTCTCTGGCTCATTTTTGTTTGTTTGTTTGCTTGTTTTAATTATGTGGATGAATTTATCTGGCTCTCTGGCTACTTTTTGCTCAGCTTCCTAAATGTCAGGAGCTGACCCAGACAACAGAAATCTTACTTCTTATAGTCAGAAAGCAGGGAAGTACTGAAAATATGTCTAACTTCGTAATATTTTGTTAAAAATTGCTATGTTTGTTCCCTAGTTGAAAAATATGCAATTTTATTCTATGGCAAAACAATTAAACCCTGATTTCTATTTCATAATTTTCTAGATAGAATTCATGTGCCATCATACTTTGAATTCCTCCCTCTTTGAGGCTTTCAAGATGAACGTGAAGGGGTACAGACCTCCTTGGCGCCCTTCAACGGATGTGCTGCTTGGATGACATGTTTCTGAGGAGGTCATTATATTGAAGAGCTCTGGGGGTGAAAAAGCAACAAGAGATACTAGGCACCAAGCTAAGAAATCGGGGGAAATGTTATGGAGAGGAAGGAAATGAGTAAAAAAAATAACACTAAAGAAAATTCATTCATTGCCCACTGCACTGTGGTGAAGAACACTTGGTGATGTGGTGGAGGGCAGGCTGTGTGGACATATTTGTGAGGAATGGGAAACTGCATATATGGGTTAATTCAAATTTGTAAAGTGAAGTTACTGCAACAAAATACTGAAAAAGAAATTATAAAAGATAATTCATCCTAATTGTCTTACTTTCGCAAGGCCCTGGCCTCAAGGTATAAGAGAGGAAGATCTATGAGTCATCGATAATTAATAGAGTTCAGGAAAACTGATAATTAATCCAAAATTGGGGATCCGAAATTTGATGACCATCAGTCTGCATCCATGAACCACATATAGAAACAAGAGAAAGGCCCAGGATGACCTCCCTACTGGCTAAGTCTTTCTGGGCTCTAAACTCAAGTCCTCCTAATAAAACAGATTTCAAAGTCTGGCATGCTTTGTGCAGCAAACACATAGAATGATTTTCTCATTTGATATCTAATGAGATTTTTCCAATTAATGGCAGGCTTGCAAAACTTTTTGAAAGAAGACAGAATACCATTAGGAAAAGAAATGGTGGCAATGATCACATGCTGTGGATAATTGAATAACATATCTTTGGTTCTTGAAAGCTGGTTTTAAATAGGCTGGTAAACAAAGGGTGCTTCATTAAATTAACTCAAAAAGAGCCTAGACACAGAAATGATAGACCATAACAGAATTTCAAAACTGCATCCCTTTGCAGACAAATCCAACCACTATAAAGACCAGTCAACAGCAAACCACCCTGGCTACATCTTAACTTAAATTTCCAGTAACACTTCTAACAAAACACAAACGAGATGGTCTCCATTACAGTCATGAACTTTCATTCATGTCTGTAAAATATATCCTAGCATTTCCCTAGTTTAATTATAGAGTGTTCTACTATGTACATACCCATAATGATTTTTGACATGATGCTCTTCTATTACAATATCTTTGAAATAAATAGCATATGTATTATCCCATTCCATTCTAAAGCCTCACATTAACATATGAAATGATGCTATTCATTTTCACTTCCTGACTTATTCTTTAAATTATTTTTTCAAAGAGAGAGAAAAATGAAGGGAAGAGAACCTGCTAATAGTCTGAGATTAAATTTAACAGCTACTGAGAGGCCATGGCAGCTCATCTCTCTACCCTCGTAAGGAGACTCCACGTGGATGACTGCACAGCCAATTGTTTTTATTCTTTAATAGGATGCATGTGTCAAAAGACAAACTGTTTAGGTTCAAAGGGCAGTGAATTCATTAGAAGAAGCTCCTAATAAAAGCGATTCAGGCTTTGTATTCAGCTTTTAATTCAAAAAAAATTAATTAGCATTTGCATTATGAGGTCTGACCTCTCTAGGGAAATAGAATCAATTCCCCAATACAGGATGGATTCTGCAGAAGACATAATTTCTTATTGTGGTGCTAATCAATCATGTCAGTGGTGCAGAGAAAGAGTAAATGATGCGCAAAACTATTAAACTCTAGGTTCTTTAAAAGTCAGTTGTCAATGCCATTGTATATACATAAATACTTACAGTGGGGACTGTTTAATTATAATATTGATTAAATTATTGCCAGTTCCTGGCATAATACATGATAGTGGTGGGCTCTCTGGAAGGAATACAAGACAACGAAATCATATCTTTAGTTTTGCAAAAGTAACTTCACAAGGAAATGGTGTTAATTATAGCAGTGCAATGCATACCTCTGCTGAAAGAGTGGCATTACTGAGGACATAGAGATTTTAATTCGGACTATAACTCAAGATTAAAGAATCTAGATGAGTTGAGGTCATTTTTAAACATGCTTTTTTTTCAACTTTTGTTCACTTAAAGTCATCTTTATTTCTAAGGCAATCCTGACTGTTATTTTTATTTAGGTAAATGTGACATAGCTTAAAACTATCATTATAAACTTTAAAAAAATGTACAATTCACCGGCATACAGTACAAAGTGTTGTACCACCTTCACCACTGTCCAGTTCAGACACTTTATCACCTCCCTCAAAGATACTCTGCTCACTAAATATAGTCCCCCTTAATGAAACCTGAATGGAATCATATATGTGCCTTTGTAGGTTTGCTTGTTTGTTCATTTGTTTGTTTGTTTTGGTATCTTTCTTCTTTCATTTTGAATACTGTTTTCAAAGTACATCCATGTTCTAGATACAACAATATGTCATTCCTTTTTATGGCTAAATATTCCATTGTGTGTCTGTAACATATTTATTTGGGTTATTTCCACTTTCTGGATTTTTATGAATGATGCTACTATAAACATTCACATGTATGTTTTTGCTTGAAGAGACATTTTTAATTTTCTTTGGTATACCTAGGAGTAGAATTGCTGGGTCATAGACCAGTAAGTCTATATTTGACATTTGGTCCTAGACTTCGTTGGAAGATTTTTGATTACTGATTCAATCTCTTTACTTGTTATAGAACTTTTCAGATTTTCTATTTCTTCTTGAGTCAATTATTTTCAGTTTGCATGTTTCTAGAAATTTGTGATTTCTCTAGGTTAATGAATTTGGTGGCAAAGAATTGTTTAAGTATATTCTGATAATCCTTTATGTGTCTGCAAAGGTGGTCCACACTTACTCCCTGTTTTAGAAAGATGAAATTTTTCTTATTTTTGGTCAGTCTTTATAAAGGGCTTTTCACTTTTGTTGATCGTTTCAAACAATCAGCTTTGGCTTTATTGACTATTGTTCATGTAATCTATCTCTGCTCTAGTATTTATTATTTCCTTCTGTTTGCTTTAGACATAGCTTGATATTCATTTTTCTAATTTCTTAAATGGAAGTATCATTTTTGAAAATGAGATAAATAAAAATAGATTTGAGGTTACATGCCAGATACTGTTCTCTAAAAATTATATTTAATCATTATAACAGATTATAAAAGAATTCCTTTTATATTCCCATTATATCAATAAGGCAATGGAATCACAGGGGAAAATGTAGATGAAATTGTTAAAAGTCTCATTTCTGGTAAGTGGCAAACTGGGATTTAAATCTAGTTAGTTTAATTGCAGAGTTCACATTTTTAAACACTACACTAACCACATAGAGTTGACTTTATACCTATGAATTTATGGACAGAGATTTTTGTAATTGTGGATTGTCTCCCCCAGTGCTCCTCCAACCAGGTATGAGCCGTGATAATACAGATTTCCAGACCTAGGTTTTTGTAGGTAGGTGAATTCAAATGTAAGAGTAAGATGAATGATAAGACAATGAATAAAGTAATTGACCCTAGACACTGAATATAGAATGAAGGACAGAGAGGAGATGGTTGGGATGGGTAGTGATAAAAGAGGTCGTGAGATTTTAGAGGTCTCCTTAAGATCTGAGAGCAGGGGCTGTGGGTGTAGCTAAACAAAATAACTTTTAAAACAGCAGCTAGTGGTCAGACAGTAGGAACTTTAATGCAAGTTCTCATATGTGGAACAATTTGAAATGATTCTAAGCTGTAATTTTGACCTTATGTGTGGATGATTGAAGAAAATTGGAGATGATGGTCAACTAGAAAGAATTCGTACTTGAGAGTTCACACTGTCAAGTTGAGTACCTATGTATGCTGAAGCAATATCAAAAGATAGTGGAATCTGAGGAAATGAAGGTCTTTGAACATCTTAGGGTCAAGCTTTGAGCTCATTCACTTTCTTATTGTTTTCCTTACTTCCTAGTCATTTCACAGGTTTGTGCTTTGTTTTAGTGGCTTAATTAGAAGAACCAAAATGAAATTATCATTGAGAATTCCTGCAGTAGGGTATCTGTGATCCCAAAGATTTTTGAGCACTCCAATTTAGGGAGGAAAAAGAGATATATAGATTGCTTATTCACAGCATATTCTTAGTAATATTTTATTCTTAAGCTTGTCACTTATGTTTCTGAA
Source organism: Solenodon paradoxus (assembly GCA_004363575.1). Taxonomy (NCBI): domain Eukaryota; kingdom Metazoa; phylum Chordata; class Mammalia; order Eulipotyphla; family Solenodontidae; genus Solenodon; species Solenodon paradoxus. The sequence goes on from RJWH01001086.1 coordinate 162,544, forward strand.
TAAATGAAGAGGGATATGAGGGATCTAAGATATTTATTCACAATTTCATTACAATTTGTTTATTTATTTTCTTTCTGCCCAGATTCAGATTTCTCCATTGCAAGGTTTATAAGGAAAATTTGCTTTGATAATCTTCCTGTTCCCCCTGCCCAGCCTGACATTCATTACTTACAAGTCTTTGCTTTTAATTCCAGTGGCTTGTCTTTCCCATAATTGTGAATTACCAGTTCTGTGCCCTCCCTGGCACAGAGAAAAAAGTATACACATTGCAAAACCTCAGTTCTCATGGAACTGTGGCTGGCGACTGAAGAAATCTCTTATGTTCTGGGAAAAGTGTCAGTTCAATCAATCTAAATGAAAAGACTTGGCAAACATTTTCTAAAGCACTGGCACTATTGATGCTCTGCCCCACTTCCTCATACCCTCTCTTTGGAGAATTATCCAAGAATCCATGCAAACTGTGTGTGCATTAGCAAGCCCTAAGGGGACAGGCAAACCTCTCGCAGCCACACGCAAAGCTGATGGGAACCATCTGACAAGCAGGATGCACATGTGCTCCTGAGACGAGAGCCATAAGGTAAGAGCGAAGGAGGTGAGCATTACTCATCACTCAGAGGCAAGATGACAAATCAGTTGGATCCAGGATAATATAGAAGGAAGCAAGCCAAGTCAGTCCCCGCAATCCACGACCCGTCTGTCCTCATGAGACCTCCTCACGCAGCAGATTATCATTCTTAGGTAGCCTGATTAAGCTGACTGCGGGAGAGTATTCAACAACTCAGGATTCCTCATTCCAAAAGTACGGTGGCACCTTAGAAACATCCTGGGAAAAATTCACAAAGATTACCTGAGTGGATATCTTTGGATGATGGACTTATGGGGAATTGGTATTCTACCTTCCACCTTTTTTTCTTTTTCTTTTTATAAAAGGCATGTGTATTATAAAGAAATAGAAACTTATTAGACTTTATTCCCACTTAGCTTAAGAGAGGTCCTCATATCATTTTATGTATAAGGTAGAGTGGACTTAAAAACTCTTCTAGTAATTCCTGATCCAGGATTTCTGGACAGAGCGGGTAGAGATTCAGGAAAACCTCTTCATTCTGTTGAAGTACTGGCCATCACAAAGGACCACTTTAGTAAAAAATGGCTTGTTCTCAGCACAGGAGAGAAGCATGAGAGAGGCATAGCACCAACATCTTTAGAAAAATTTACATAATAGTATTTCAATATTTAGACATTTAATTTTCTTTTATCTTAAGGTAAGGTGCTGGCAGAATTGAAAATGAGTAGGGAAGCAGGCAAGGAGAGAGAGGAGGAAGAAACATTTTTGTTTGTTTTTACATAGTTGTTCCTCTTGATTGTTCGCACCAACCCTGGGACACCAACCCAGGTCCTTGGGATGTATGTGGACTGTGCTCGGATAGGCAGCAGACTTAACTGCTACTCCACTGGGACATGCCAAACATCTAGACTTTTAAAGGAAATAAAAAACTATATGCAAACTAAAGTCTTCTCCTCCCACTCCATCTCCACCAAATACTCCTCAATCACAGGATAATGATACCCAACCCTGTTGTGACAATCAAGCATTGAAGATTATCAGTTTATGATTATGACATTGACTTACAACTTGATCCTGATATCCTGAGCTCTGTAAAGAAAACTACTTGCTGCTTGTTGTACATGTGCAGCTCTGACTTGTCAAAAAAAACCGATGCCTCCATTTAAAAGAAGAAAAAAAGAGAAGAATCATTGGAATCTCCATGTCACAGCTTGAGGAAGAGAAGGTGAAAAGAAGCTAGAAATAAAGCTTAGTTAGAAAAATATCTAAAGTAAAAAAAGGCACTCGTTCAGCATGAATTCAAACTTCCTTAATCTAAAGAAAGCGACTCACCTGCAATTCTGATTCAAATGATAAAATAATGTACAACCTGATCCTATCCTAGAAAAGGGATGTGAGGAGAATCAGCAGGTGTGTAGACTGGATTATAAGCCATGAGATATGGAAAGTTTGATAACGTTTCAGTAGAAGGAAACCTCCACAGATCAGTAATGCACCCTTTTTATTAATTTAGTGGAACTTCATTGTCTTTATCTCTGCCATCCAGGGTTGTTTCTCTCTGAACTGGGACAAATTTAAATAAATGAAACTCTTAGTTAAGTTTCAGGAGAAGGGAACTGGCTCTGTCAGTGATCAGTTAAGTACTAGGTATCTGCTGTAAGCAGACATTGGGTATTTGGTTTATGTACCAATCACTCATCATTTTTCACTAAATTCTCTCTGAGTAAGGGACACTGAGGTTCAGAGGCCAAATAACTTTTTGAACTTATACAGCTGCTTAGAAGTTCAAAGTTCAAAGTTTCTTTGAGTGCACAGCCTTCAACTGCACATTCCAGTACAATTCTCAAGACAATTTGTTTCCATTAATTCCAATAATTCATGCAAATTCTGAAGTGTGCCTTTAGCCTTATGAAAAAGTAAAGGTAGATAATAGAAGAAAATTAAGACCAATGAATATGATAAATTCATTCATCATAGTAGTTCACCTGGCTTGGTGACTGTCTATATTCAATATAAAGTTCTCTTTTCAAATGCCCACAAATAATCTATTTCATTATTTGAGCACTTGAAAAACATTCTAAATCATTTCTCTTATGGCTCTAGCACCATTCGAAGGGACTTTCTGATATTTCTTAGAACACATAGACTTTCTCCTTCAGAGTTATAAAGACTTATATGCAAACCAAATTCACTCACAGGCTCCTAACTAACCCCCTCACTCCCCATTTTCATTCATTTAAAGAGAGCAAGACAGGTTTCCAAAATGGATGCTTCTAGTTTTTCATCTTCTGAGATTTAAATTTCAAATTTATGTCTTTGCTACCCCAGGCCTTCACATTTCCAAATTTGTTTTTCACTTACTTCAAGTCTTCAACATATCCCTGCCATAAGATTCGATTTATCTTGCTCAGGAACATAATCCTATCATGAATCTTTCTTGGGAATGCCAACATGGCATGAGCCTGTTCACTGTAATGATAATTCTAGAGCAGAAAACGAAAGGCAAAAAGATCAGTGGGCCTTTAGAAATATTACTGCACAAACCCTTGAAGCCTGTAGTAATATAGGAAGCTTTTCCCTTCCCTGAACCCAAAAGTGAAAGTAACAATCCCTTTGTCTAGTGCCCCTTGCTATTCTTTCCTTTATTGAAAAGCTGAGGTTATAAATCAAAGATTCTAAATAACCACATATTTATCTCAACTCTACCCCAGGTCCTGTGTGCATTCCATGAAACCCAGGCACTTTCCATTTTCCCTGAGCAGGTGACAACACCTGGTCCCTTATGTTATGTCTCACCACTAAATTATCATAGAGACACCTGAGTCTCAGAGTATTGGTGTTGGTTCTTTGGTTTGCCAGTTGTAAAATGAATGACACAGCCTAAGAGGACATTGGGCATCTCCCAGGCACAAGCAAGTCTCAGCTAGAGCAGGAATCAGGGAGGCTCCAGGGACATCAGCTGTAAAAATTCATAGATCCTTGAATCAACATTCTGTACCTAACATGACTCAGATTCAAAGATTTTCAGATTTCACGTCCCTTTATTTTGTGGTCAGATTCTTGAGCCAAAATATTTCATTAGTCCAAATAGCTTACTAATAATTATCTCATTAGTCCAGCATGGGACAAGTGAGTATCCAAAATCCCACATCTGGTTCAGGGTCTCTGAAGACATACATAGCTATGAGGAGCCAAACGTGGAGTTCTGGGAGTGGTGCCCTGAGAGAAGGAAAGTTACTGTGCTCTGCAAGGCATCCCAAAGAAACAATCTGTAGATAGAATCTCCACTCCAATACATAGCACTTCTGAATCTTCTGAGTCTTTCCAGAAGGGTGACTCTCCAGAGGACACCCACATTTAAATTACATAGACTAACTTACCAAGCACAAAATTAGCACATACGACATCAATCAACAGAAAGCTCTATTTTCATTTAGTTTAACTCAGCAAACATCAATAATACGTGCACTGTGTAATAACCACTATGTTATAGAACAGAAGTCTATTAAAGAGGGATAAAAACAAAAGATTCCTACCATCAAAGCAAATACTTTGTGAAATTTAAATGGAAGTCTAAATGGTCATTCATTCATTTATGCAACATGTATTTACTCATCTCCAGGTATTGTTACCTTTCTAGAGTTTCAGTAATAAATACAAGTGGCAAAAACCCTTGACTGCATAAAGACTCATTATTATATAAACTAAGTCAGGAATGGCTAAGAAATGGGTCCAAATCCACAATCAATCACTTACTAGATTAATGGCATATTTCTGAATCTCTTCCTTGCTTTGTTTTCTCATTTTTGAAGAATTATAATAGTATCTGTTCTATAGCATTGTCATAGAAGTATATCACATAGCAAGAGTTGTTATCATCATCATCATCATTATCTCCATGTGACTCTTCAGCCAGATTTTCATTCCTTCTGACCCTGAGGTCAATATCCTACATTATCTTTTCAGCCCAGTTATACCAAGAAGCTTTATTAAATCAGATTGATGAAGTTGAGGATAGAAGTATTATGTACTTATTTATCAAGCCTAAGTTACTACATTTGATGCTGGGTTTGCTAAAAGCAAAAACAGATGGAGCTTGAGATACAAAGGATGAAATAAGAGGGAGGAAATATTGCTGAGTAAATAGAGAAATTAAATTACAGCTCAGGTTCAACAAATTCTCAGTCAACCTTCATGATATTCTGAAAGTAGCATTACCCAGTGGAATGCCCTTTATTGGGTCAGAATATGTAGTTCTTCACAGCTTCACTACCACCACTCACTGGGGAATATGGACTGTCTAACAAGGGAGTCTCCAAGTCTACCACAAACTGAGTAGGCCATGAATAAGAAAAAAACTGTCATCTTAAACCCTAGAAAACTAACAATTTAGTAAGCGAGAGTAGGTGGCATGGAAAATGATAACAGAGAATGTGTTCAGGCAGAGTAACTAAGTGTTAAGAGAGTTCCTTTAATAGAATAATTACTTCTGGATGAGATAAGAGCACAAAATAATAGTGTTTAACTCTTCAGGCTAAGAAAATGTTCAAAGATGAATTGACCAAGAAATTAATAAACTCATATTATCAGTATATTAGTGGTTCTCATTTCACTGAATGTTATCTCTTCAATTAAAAGAATTGGATGAGGGTATCTGAGAGTCTCTATCAATGCAACTCAAAGTATGGTTCACAGAATGGAAGATCTGCAAACCATTACCAGCTGTTAACTATATGACTCTAGAGAGTAAGAGTAAGCATTCTGAGAATTTTCTTAGCAATTTAATGTAGTAATTTCCTATCTATTGGACCTTATAATAAAAAATGGGGGGTATATTTTGTACTCGGGTTTTTCTACTTCATTTTCATGGAAATTCATTTTTATTGCTCTGTAGAGAATGTTTTGTCTATAATGGATTCAATTTGTTAAAGAAAATACATGTTCCTTTGCCATGTAGTCAACATCATCTATGTCTTACTTTTTGTTAAATGCATTTAAAAAAATTTAAATATATCTACTTAAATCAAAATCCTTGTCATGCTTATAATTGTTTATTTGAAAATAACAATGTATCTCATTTAATGAATGAATGTACTCCTCCTATAAATTGCCTGAAAACAAGTTATTTTGGTGAATATATATATACATACACATGCATATATTTGTTTTTTATCTCCCCTAAAACTTTTAGCTTTTTCTGGAGTAATTAGAATGTCGTGTCCATATGAGGTGACTGGTGAATGGAGGTCACCGGACAACTTCAGGGATAGGAGTTTGTCACCAGAAAGACCAAGACATGATTAAAGTTGGAACTTTTAGCCCCTAACTTCCAAAGAGAAGAGAGGAGCCAGAGAATGAGTTAACTACCAATGACCAGTGACTTAATCAGCCATGCCTACATAAGAAAGCTTCCACAAAAACTCTTAACAGATGGGGTTAGGAGAACATCCAGGCTGGTGAGCATGTGAAGTGCTGACAGGGTGGCGGACCCAGGGCAGGCTTGGAGGCGCCACACTCACATACCCCTGTCCTTGTCATTTCTTACACTTGAGTTTCCTGAGTTGTACATTTTACACTAAACAGATAAACAGAAGGATATTGTTTTCCTGAGTTCTGTGAGTGATTTAGTAAATTATCAAGCCTGCAGAAAGGATGGTAGAAGCTTCCAAATCTCTAATAAGTCAGGCAGCTAGTGTGAGTTGCCAGGGTAGCTCATTTGCAACTACAACTGAAGAGGCTACAGACCTCTAGGACTGAGCTCTTGACCTGTGGGTCTCTGCTAACTCTAGGCAGTTAGTGTCAGAATTGAGTGACATTTTAGGACACTCAGTTGGTGTCAGGGACTCAGAGAACTGGAGAATTGGTTACTGTCAGGTAATATACATTTCATGTGAAGTAATGTCCGAAAAACAGACAAAACAATTTTATGAGTCTCATTTCCTGCTAACCTTTATTTAATTATAAGAGATATTCACATGCCTGTGAAATTCCCAGAATGAAATGAAACCAAATAAGAAGGCATTCACGTCCTTAAAATAACATCAGCAGAGAAATAATTTTCTGACAAAACATGAATAATCCTCAAAACAAGTTATCAAGCATAACAACAGTAATATCATGATTTAAAAATCTTTCAAAAGGACCCTCAAGCTGTAAAAGACAGGCAGTGAAGGATGACCAGACCAAAACGCACTCAAGCTGAAAAATGGTTTTTTCCACAGAGATTGCCACGAGATATTTTACAATAGACCACGCCACCATGAGATTTCCTTCTCTAACTCTTATGAAAATGCTCAGCCACCAGAAGTTATTATTCTCTGTTTTAATGTGGAATAAAGGAAGGCGCTCAAGCCTTATCAAGGAATTGAATTAAAATCCAGCACATAAATCATTTAAAATAAGACAGTGGGAAAATATTTGTAAATAAAGACTGACATTTTTCAAAAGTAAAGTATTTTTATTGATAAAATAACAACTTAAACATCTAGTTCGTCATTGCTAAAATAAAGAGCAGTTAGAAATAATGATTCATATGACAAGATTTTTTCAAATCAATAAATGGAGACTTGAACATTTTAAAGAAGCTTTCACATATTTAAATAATATTTTGCAAATCAATATGTGTTGGGGGATACAAAAGATTCCCACCTGCTTAGAAGGCATAATCTAGAGTGGAGGTGATGTGGTTTGGGAGACCTGGGGAAAGATATAAAGAAAAGAAGTCTTTTAATAGCTGATGAAAAAGAGATTAAAGCAAAAATCATCTCTGCACAGATATTGTATGAAAATTGAAAAAATATAATTCAATTTATTAAAGTAAGCACCAAAGGCAAGTGTGTAATATATGAGTAATGAAGATGAGAACTGAAGGCGCATCGAAACTTGAATATGGGAAGGAGATCATTGGAAAGAAGCAAGTCTCTAAAACCCAAGTTAGTGAGCCTTAGTACCCAATAAAAGAATTAATATGTTACTTTTAAGTTGTGATTTGGATACAGGCAATTTTTAAATAAATGTTCTGCCTCACTTTTATTGTTCCCCACTTAAACTAAATTGCAAATAATGGAAAATGTATCAAAATCATAGCTATTTTAATAAATCAGATTATTTTAATGGCCAGGATATGAAATTTGTGTTTTGAATTGAGAACAGAGAAAGAGAATAAAATGCTAAGTATTGGTTTGCGAGTCTCAAGCACAAGTGGATAGAGATCAATATTTTGACTCCATAGGAAAGATTCTTTGAGAGTGGATAACAGATAATAAAATGCTTGTTGATTGACTAATGTGTGGGTGAGCTAGTGAATAAATGAATTCATACTTCTAACTAGGCCATCCTCATACAGGAATGATGTCTTTACTATAACTGTCTTACCCACTTCTGTGATTCAGGCAGCTAAGGCACAGGCTGTGAAAGCCACGGACCTGGGTGCAAGATCTAAGGTGGGGAACAGAAGGCAAAAAGGAGGTATCTCTCATGATATAACTGTCTTCTGGCTACATCTTATTTTATTAAGAGATGATTCTTGACTCATTAGCCAAGTCTCCAATGTACAGTTGGGTTTTTTGAGTGAAATTAAACACTGAATCTTTCCATAATGTCGAGTCTACCATACTGACTTCTTGTTTAAATTGAGATTCTTATGAGTTTGGGGAAAATCAACTGATTCCCTGAGATCTGATCAGTAATGAATGAAAGGACAAAAACTGAATGTTGCTCTAGAACAAGCAAGTTCAAACCAGGAACCCTAGAGAATCTGAAACAGAAATAAATTTGTGAGAGTCATTTGTGAAAACTGAAATCCATTTGTGAAAGTCTGGAACAAGCATCTAGATTTTTCTACATTGTTTACTCAGGGTCTTCACCACTAGTGTCTTTTTCCACACATGTGTACACAAAAGCACATACTCATATTGGAAAACATTCGTAGGCAAGTTTTTCCTGTTTGCCTTTCCCTTTTCTAATCCCCTTTAACCTCTAAAGAGGTTAAAGTCAAATGTGCTTCTACTCTCCTGAGACAGAGAAAGAGTTAAGAAGTAAGACTGACTGCTTGCCACTGAGGAGTGGCAGAAAACATGCAATCACATCACCACTTCTCCACGGGTGCCCACCCTGCAGACTGATGACATGTATGTGCCCTCTCCTGAATAGTACTTTAATCTCTGGGGTTAAAGAAATGATAATTTTGAGCCCCCAGACCACCACCTGTTCCCGCTTTCCTTCCCTTCCCGCTTCTAACGCTGGTGGTGGGTGTGGTGTGAAATACGTGAAGACTGAGGTGTGACTTCAGTATCCTAAAATGCGTATAGCAACATAACCAAAAGAAATAATAATAGTATTCTTTTTAAAAAAAGGAAGTAATGACTGAAGACTCACGCAGATACTTCATTTTTGAAGACCAATGGAGTTATGGATCTTTAAAAAAGAAAAAAAAGGAAAGGTTTGTTCATCATTCAGAGTGATGTTTAATTTTAATTCTTTTATAGAAATTGCTTAGAGCAATCTTTCATTTTAAACGCCATGAAGTTACTGAAGAAGGATAGATATCTTAGATACCTTAAGTTGATGTGTTAATTCCAAAGAACTGGGTGTTTTGGAGTAAATGCAGGTGAAACTCTGAATGGTTACTGGCGGTTTCCTAGAGTATCAAGGCATTAAAAAACTCATAAACACCCAGCATACTGGTAGTGAGGTGAAACTTGGTGATCTACTGGGTCTGGTGTCCTGAAACCGTGACCTTAAAAACCCTAGCTCAGCAGATATTGTGAAACGTTTGCTGACAAAAGTATCAAGCAGTCAAATAAGTTTTGGAAGTGCTGGTTAAATAAATGAAAATCACATCTATTTCCTGTTATACTTCTCACAGCCCTTAGCGCTTTAACATACATCTTTCACCTCCCAGAGGGCATATACAAAGCATGCCGCTCTTGTCTCAAGATCTGGGGAAGGAAGGAAACAGTTCTGGGGTTACTTGACAAGAGGACCTCTGTCTTTAAGAAAAAGCTATGAACATTTCATGAAGTATAGTTTGGAAAATGGTGACCTAGTTTAATTTCCGTATTTTAAAAGTGAAGAAGAGACACTGTGAAAGGAATTTATGCAAAATTACCAAGCAGTGACAGAACTGGAACAAAAGAAATTCCCAGTTTCCTACACACTATATTTTACTTAGCAAACTTTAGAAGGATGAGGGAAAATTATGATCAGACGTCATAATTTCTGAGGTACACTGTAGATCTAATGGCGAAAGTCATAAAGAATCAGAGATAATTTGCTTTCATTTTGATATTAGTGCAAACTTTGTTTTAGAAAGCAGAAAATAATTTAGCAAACACAGAATTAGAGGAAATATAGGCACGGCAACTACTAACATGCCCCTTCAGTGGGGTGACTACTTTGATTAATTATCACATTGATCTAATCTTCTCACTCAGTGACATAGAATATTAGTTGATGGCAAACAGCAGAAAATTTAACAGAGAAAAACAACAAACGGTGGTTGGAAAATAATCCACCTGGAGGGAGACAGTGAGCACAGCCAACTGCAGGGAAGCAGCAAGGTTTTAGTCTCTTAGCATCTTCATGCTTCTCCAGCCTCAGTGGATGATGCTGATGTTTATGGTCTCAAACTCACCACAGTCCATCTAGATGATTCATCTGAGTTCTAGTATATGAAATGAGCTCAAAAGGGGCTGAAAATTCATCCCACCTGAGTCAGTTCTTGTTTTTAAGAAGGAAAATAATATACTTTCTGGAAGTAAATGTCTGTTTAAATCTAATGGACTATCTCATAACCATCCCTATCGGGAACCCTGGAAAAATCTAATCTGATGGTTTTCTGTCTTGAAACTAGACATATTACTGACCCAAACCAAATCAGGGTACTATTAATGAAGAGGAAGAGCTATTGATAAGGGGGCAAGAAATGTTTGCCCACTCAAGAATTATTATTCCTATTATCATAGGAGGGGACTGAGATTTTAAGAAGTTAAATTTTTGGTCAGTTTCACATAGATAAGAGGTATACATCACATAATGAATCTAGACTGAACTGGGGAATCATAAGTAGTGTATTTTCCTCCAGAAGATAGCTTTCACGTGGAACAGAGGCAACCAAGACATAATATTCAAATGCAACTGCTGTGAAAAAGACCTGCAGAATTTAGACAAGGGCAATATGTGCCTTGCTTTATAAAGGGAAAGAAAAGCAGAGGTGTGAAGTCCCTGCTTGTTCAATTTATTAATCCCATAAAATAAGCCGTAAATTGGTGAATAAGCATTGTTTGTCTTGACTTCTATTTGAGAACACGTTTGGATGAGAATACACACTCCTAAAATGCTTCTGGGCCCACTACCATTTTTATAAAGACACTTTTTTCTCACCTGTTTATGTCGTTTTTCCCCTGTCTCCCTTCTCTTCCTCTTCCTCATCCCCCTTTCCAGATGTACCTATACACCTTTGGATATCCCCTGACATGTTTTTCAGTACATCCTATGTTTAGGGAATTTTCAGAACTAATTTCTTCTTAGAGTCCAAGAGAAAATGAAGAGAAGATGCAAAGATGACCCTCTGTCCTAGCAGCAGGAAAGCTTTGTGTTGCTAGGAAACCAAGAATAGGTGCTAACCATCCTTCCTTAAATGAGGGCAGCTCCCAGAAGAATCATTCCTTTTGTGGAAGAACTATGACCATGATTTCACTTTCTACCTCCAGCTGGCTCTGTCTACATGTAGGCTTTTGCTCTCCAATAACAAGCATCATAAATGATTAAAAATAATTTTAGGTAAGTGAAAATGCCCTCTGAGGAAGCTCAGAGGAGTGATGTAACATAATGCAGGACTTAAGAATGGAAAGTTTTCGTATTCTTCACATATTTAGACCATTGTTTGGGGGTGGGGGTACTTTATGCATGAGAGTCAACTAATTCAGATTTGGGTTAAATATATGATTAAAAAAATACTTGACAGAAATGTTTACATTCCAATAGAGATAGGCATACAGGTAGGTGTAGTTAAACATGCTGCTGATTCTATCGTTACTTATCTCATTAACAAGGTATGTCCTCTGAATTAATTTTCTTAGAGATTTTGTTTGTTTGTCACAGACATAAGCATTATTTTTTGGCTCCATTCTGGCCTAAAGGTAGCTAGACTTAGAGATCTAAGATCATATCATTTCTGACTGAGTAAAGCTAAAGGAGTATAAAAAAAGACAATTTAGAAAGAAATGATCTATTTATTCATTGAGCAAATATTCACATACCAATTATGTGATAGGCTCTTTCTAGATGTTGCAGCGGAAAGGTCTGACATCATGGAGGCTAGATTTTGGGAGAAGAGATAGTAAACAAGCTAATTAAGAAAAATACATATGTTGGGCAATCCTATTTCTAAGGGGGAAACCACAGCAAGGAAGGGGATATGAACTGCCAAGGCAGGTGTTGAAAGGTAAATTTTGAATTAGAATCAAGTGAAAGGCAGATGGAGGTTTGGGGGAAAAGCATACGGACAGACAACCGACAGACACAGCAGGTAAAGGCTGGAGGGCACTTGACATGTACAAAGAACAACCAGGAGACAATGAGGCTGAGGCTGATGGAAGGGATGGAATGGCAGTGTGCCATCAGCTTGAGGGTTGAGGTGGGAGATGGAAGAAGGGGGAAGATCTGAAAGGCCTTGCAGTTAACAGCAAAGACTTTGGCTTTTCTGCTGAAAGAAATGGTGTGACCCAAAGACTCAATGCAGGATAATCTTGTGCTCTTCTATATATTCCCCTCTCCCTTGCAGCTGGGCTCATGCCATGAGCAGAAGCCATATTTATCACTTCTGGGTCAACACAACTCAAAAGGGGTTGTGTCTCTTCATCTCTCTCTGCCCTACAGTCAAGACCTTCCAAGTCAAATGTTCCAAGTGGAGTGGTTAGAACTGCCTGACTTACATCAGAATCCACTTGAGACAGCACACACTGTGCCTCCCACCACCACAGTGTAGGCTATGAAAGCTGCAGACCCAGTTCAAGACCCACAGGGTGAGGTAGAAAAAAAGGAAGATGGAAAAATGGTCAATGCAACCACATAAAGTCTAGAAGCAAACTCACGTGTTTCAACAGTTCATTTTTGGCACATCTGGTCACTTAATGGTGAAGGCCGAAGAAGGTCTGTGCAGTCCACACACATCTCAAAGACCTGGTTTCATGGCCCTAGGTGTTGGGAGCAGCCAGGATGAACAACTAAAATAAAATAAAGTGCTTTTTCCTCCTCTCTCTCCCAGACTGTGTGCTCTCCTTTGTTCTTGCCTAAACCTTTCCTTTTAAAAAAAAATCCACTTGAACTTTCTTGTCTGCACCACTACGATAGTTGGGGTTCCTTTATTTCTGCAGCAGAGTCTGGCCTTCCTGACTAATACAGAGGGGATGTGAACAGAGGACTGACCACATGATCTGCTTGCATTTTAATAAAATGATGGTTGCTGCCATATTGAGAATAATCTATGAGGTTGGCGAGAGCAAATGGAACCAGAGAGGGACCAAGGGGGAGTCTATTGCACCGGTCCAGGTAGAATGCAGTGACAGCTGGGCGAAAATTCTATCATTAAAGTACTGAGACACAGTCAATTTCCAGGTATGCTGCTGGCAGACTGAAGGGGAAGTGTGTGAGACAGAAAAGAAAAAGGTGTTGAGCTAAGTCTGTAGAAGGATGGAGCTGCCTTTGACTGAGATCAGGACAACTTGGAGAGAGGGAAAGACCAAAAAGTCTATCTGAAGTAAAGACACTTATTTCACATTCAGTGTAACGGTCGAAAGCAGACAGCTGGATATAAGCATCTGAAGTTCAGGAGAGATGACTTGTAGAAGATATTTAATAGCAGCACATAGATTATTACAGCCATGAGACCAGATGACCAGATAAGTTTCCCTAGAAATAAGTATCATAGAAAAAAAAAAGAAATGGATAAGTATAATAGTTTAAAAAAATATACCTATTTGCAAGATGGCTTCTAGGTTAATTGATGCTGATATCTGTCACCTCAGAAAAAGCAGACAAATATTACGTTGAAAAATACTTCAACAAATCTTCAGTGTTCTGAAATTGGGAAGCAAGGTTTATGGTGACAGTGGATTTGGAGCAATAGTTTTCACCTGTGTCTTGAGACCAGCCTAAAAAGAAGTTACGCTAAGATGATGATGAGGGATGAAAAAATCTATGTGGAGACAAGGGTGAAAGTGGAATTGCAGATAAAATCAGCATTCCTGGAAAAGAAAGCACATATTAAAATGACACTGTCCTTCACAGTCATTTTGGCACTTGAATCTTCCTTAAGCTCTGTCAGCCATATTCTGGTCACACAGCAGTATCGCAAGAGTGGGATTCTTGCTAGTCTGACATCTGTAGGGAAGAGGTGATGTGTCCACTGACTCGGTTCTCTTTGCACAACTCCCATTGTTTTTCTCTGGTGAAAGACCTCCGTGACCATTAGCTTAACTAACACAAAACAATATGTGTTTGCAATTATGTGTTTCCAGAATAAGCTAAGTGCTGCAACACACAACTTCATTACCTTAGTGGCTGACACATAAGATGTTTGTTTTTAACTCTGTCACAGCTCAGTTGAATATTCAGTGAGTGCCTGTCCAGGTGTTGGTTTGGTTATGCAATGCCACGAGTTTCTAGGACTTCAGAGTTTTCCATTTTAACTTCTGCATCCAGGTAGGGCAGAGAGAAAAGGTGAGTATGGAACATTTCACAGGAAATTTTGATGTGTTAGACCTGGAAGTGACCTTTGCTGCTTCCACTCATCTTCCATTGACTGGGCTCAGTCCATCGACTGACCTAACTTCAAAGGCAACTGGAAAAAGCAAGTCAGCTGTGCTCAAGAAGAAGAGGAATGGGGTGGGTAAGGCTCTAACCAGTTTCAGCCATTGTTGAAAGACCATCTTATTTTCTGAAGTCTTACCCAGATCTTGGGCAGGCTTTCAAATACAAGTTTATATATTCAGCACAGGTATGGGACAATGTAGACCCAGAGAGAAGTCTCACTGAATTCAAGCTTAAGCATATCCATAAGACTGAAATAATGTTTCTTTAGAATATTGTCTCAGAACTAGTCCAGAACCTTTATCAAATAATTGTTATCAAATAATTAAACAAAGCTATTGACCCGACCACAGTTGTGAGCAGTGACTATCTAACGAGGACTAAGAAATGGTCCCTGTCTTCAATAGGTATCAGAGGAAGGTAGAAAATTAATTCTAAATGGGGTGAGTTCTAGGAAAACATAGAAAAGGAGATAACGCTTAAAATGAAAGTTAGAAGATAAGAGAGGATTTCCTCTTATAGAGCAGACAAGAATGACGGGAAGAGATTATACCACACATTAGAAATGAGCTCCGGGCACAGCTACAGAAGTAGGTTATTGTGAGAGACCATAGATGCTGAACTAAGGAATTTAGACTTGATCCCAAGAGCCAAGAGAAGCCATAACAAAGATGAGCAAGAGTGACAGGTTTCAATTCATGTATTAGAAGATCATTTAGACAAAGTATGGACTGGAGCTGGGAAGGCAGAGATGGCAATCTGGAAGCCTTTGCGATCACATACAAAAGAATGGGGAGAAGAAAGATTTAATAAATAAAACTATTTTGAAACATAAAAATCAATAGGCTTTGATAACTTTGAAAGGGAGGGGGTCAGGAAAGGAAAAGAGAACATAAAGTCTAATGCCTTTTTACTTTTGTTTCCCTGGACAGTGGCACAGTGCCTGTAACATAGCAAGTATTGCTTTGCTGTTTCTACCCAAGGGAAGTGGTTTTAGAAGACTGAGAAGGTTTTTAGGTATAAAATGAATTCCTTTCCTAAAAGCTCTCTAATCCTGAAAATTTGTTTAAGAAGTATTAAAATGTTTCATTATGGCACAGTTTGCGGCAGGGAAATAGTCACCCGTGGGAGAGGAAATGGGTACAAATCTAACTAAAGGGGATTTGGCAATAACTGCTCAAAGTACAAATACATACACCCTTGAACCCAGAATTTTCATTTCTGGGAAATTTTCCTACAGATATATTTGTGCATGTTCAAGATGGTTTATGAAAGTGTTGATTGCAGCCTTGATCTTAGGAGTAACCAATCAAAACAACTCAAATATTCCTAAGTAACAGATTGAATTACTTCTGGTATACCCATAAAATGAAAATCTATATGGTAGTAAATATTTTTAATCTGTGTATTTTCTCTGTATTGATAAAGCTCTTCAAGATGTATAAAGAAAGTAATGTGAACAATGTACATACTTTCCAACCTTTTGAGGAGAAGGGGGATCAGAAATTATATTTAGTTTTTTTCTTTTACTTTCATAAAAAGTTCTGGACTGATAAAAAAAGGAACCATAAAAATATTTAAACCAGATTATTATGTTACCAATTTCAAAAAATTGAACCAAAATACCCTCTCATTGCACAGTTTTTTTTCAAATGTAAAACACTTCCCCAACCTAGTCCCAGGTAACACACTGTCTTAAATTTGCATGAAGATGCACTTACTATCATATCCTTTCATAAGAGCAGTCTTTGAGAGGAGGAAGTTAGAAGGAGAAAAGACTACAAGTTTTGGGGATTCTGAATGCCTGAAGAAATGAGATAAGGGGTGCCACACTCGAGAGAGAAGTTGGGGGGAAAGTGGGTCAGCAGAGAGGATCCTTATCTCCTTTATAATACTGCAACATATTTAAAATACATGCACAATGTGTTGCGCTATTTATCACAAAGATGCTATTTCTCCAGGGCCTTTTCAATGGCCATGACATGGCTATTACTTAATCAGAATTATAGGCAGAGTTTTCTAGAATTGAAATATTAATAAACCTGAGGTTTGTGGATCCCTGAAATTTTGCTCAAGGTGTTTCATAAAAATTGGATCACTCTTAAAAACAAATACAGATTTATCTGGACTCTGGCAATTTACCAAACTATGAGGCTCTCATTTGAAATATTGATAGATGATAGAGAGATAGACAGATAAATAGATAGGTATAGAGATAGAGAGATGGAGATATGTAGACAGATATTTGAATGTTCGGCTTTGGCCAATATCTGCAGACCCAAGAAAATTAACTATTGTTGCCCCATCAGTACAATTCCTATAGAAAACCATGAGCAGCAGAGTAATACATCCATCTCATTCTTTTCACTTGCATTCTAGCCATCACTTATATTCCTGAAGTCTCCTCCAAGATCCTAGAGGATAATATAAAATATAAAATTCTTAGAGCCCGAGAATCATTCTATATGTTCAATTAAAAAAATTGCTTATTCTCCCTCCAAGCTAAGTTGCTCACTTTCTTCATCCACAAAACTTTATAAGTAACAGTGTGGCTTGCAACTGAAAGTGTAGTTGGAAGCAATCAGGATATGGGGAGTTGCATGGTTTGTCTCCTGACTACAGTCAGGAAACCTTGGGAGAGCAGTATGCAGATGTGCTCATGAATAATCCTAGATCAACATCAACACCAAAGTATGTCAGGCACCTGGTTTTAATGACACCCAACTTTTCCATCACTGCCAGCACTCATTCAGGAGGCACAAAGGGAGATTTTGTTATTTGCCCTGCACCATAAATTTGCCTTTGCCTCCTACCAACATGCCCTCTTATCGCATCTATTTTCTACCATCCTCTCTGACATTTCTCATGGGTTTCTGGATTATACTACTGTCACCTCCAAGAAGCCGGGGAGACCATGTCCTTAGCACATTCCCTCAGACCACAGGAAGGAGATCAGTGAATGTCATCTCTACAGATGGCCTGGAAAAACCCACAAGCCTTGACAAATGACTGTACTCTTAGAAATTATGGCAGATTTTAAAGCCTCCAGTTTTTCATTTGCTGCTTCTGAATAGAAACTACCCACCACCCATCTGTCCACACTGTAGCCTTTACTACAAACCAAAAGGAATTGCCAACTTCGAGCAGAGTGTAATTTCCTTGAGAAATTAGACTGGTCTGGAAAAAGGCAGGAGGGATGAAAGGAGGGACAGAGCTTTAACTTGTTGAATTCTCTCTTGTATATGCTTCTCTCCTCCAGAGTCCTCTACCCAGTCAATCCAACAGCTCTTGATAATATTCCCAAGCAGTTTCAGTTTGCTTTTTTTCTGCTGCTAACCATTGGGTCACTTCAAAAATTTCTTCATGCATTTTCTACAGTTGGGTAGACTCATTCAGCCATGCTCCCTCCTCACAGGACTATTTTTCACTCTGTCTTCTAACAAATGATAATATTGCAACCAGTCTAGTCCACTGGATGATAATGTTCTCCAAGAAAGAGAGCACACCGTATTCATCCCTAATCATCCAAATTTCTCATACAACCCAGGCATTTTGAAAAAAAGAAGTTCTCAGGAAATATCTGCTCAGATGTTCAGAAATATGCATCAAAAATCATTCTTCTGATATCAGAGGTGCAAAAGAACTTTGAGATAATCAAGGCTTATAAAACTCCTTTAGCTGTGATTCAAGTATATCTTGCTATATTACAAAGGTCTGCCTTTGTAACATATGTTTCTGGCTTTAAATGTGATTGCATTTTTATTTGTCATATTTATGTATGATATAGTCTTCAGAACTAAGGACTACTGGACCATTTTTAAAAAATAAAAATCTCTGGATTGGCAAGTAATTCTTACTATGCTAAATTATTTGGTTGAAAAAAACAAGTTAAAATATCTTTAGTCTATTATAGCTGTTCCTGTGGTTTTTAGTCTTATCAGAGAATCAGTTTGTCAAACCATAAAGTTGATTTTGCAAAAGTCAGGGGAAGTGAAGAAAATCATAAGCAAAGGTATGGAATGGAGAGTGAAATTTGTATTTAGGAGACCATTCATTTTTTTCATTTAGCAAGTCAGAAATGAACACTTACTATAGGCAGGAAACGCTCTGTAAACAGAAATAATAGTTGCAGATTGCTGAGTTATCACATAATGTGGAGGCTAAAAATCAACAAAAATGTTCATAAAAGAGACTCAAGTGAACTTCATGTTTACAAATTGCTGTAGGATAGAAAACAAGATAAATATATGACTACATGTCTGGATTGTAGAGGTTGACCCTTAAGTCTGTAGGGGGTCATTCTTTAGAGGGAAAAATTAACAACTTGTTCTTTCATAATTTCTCATGCAGCTAGCAAACTTGCCTTTAACCAAGAATTTCAGAAATTAACCAAACGTCTCCCTTGACATTTTGTATTTGATACAGAATGGTTAATGACCTCTTTCACTGTACTTCACCTGTCTATACAAACTGTATCAAACTGCAACCATATCGCCAAAGGACAGAGTGCATTCGCACAGGGCACTTTCCCCAAAGTTTAAGCCCTCCAGGTTTAAATCCTTGAAATGACCCTGAATAACCTCTTTATTAAAGTTCTCTTCATTAAATTTGACTTCACCTAGCAGCGATGATTTATTTCAGTCAACAACTCTATGGAACTTTTTGTCAAGAGACACTGACATTAATAAATTATTAAACACATTTCGACAGAGAAAAAAAAATTCTTTTAACTAACCACCACTGAACAGTTTGAGTCATGAACCAACACCCACCATTTGCTCTATAAAATTTCCTGACTAATGCTCAGAGCCTGCCCATTATTCCTAACAAGATATCCCCCAACTCTGCACCCCTGAATTGTTTCATGTGCTTTTCAAGACTTCATCATTTTTGTTCCCAAACCTAAGGTGTAGTTGCATAGCTTATTGTAATCAACTGAATTAGATACATCTTCTACAAATGGATGAACTATGAGTGTGAAAAGAGTGACTTCTATGAAAACCACACGAATGTTATAGAAAGATACAATAAAGACAAAGTACTCAAGAAAGTGATTAAGTGTGGGTTAGACAACTGTGAAAGATTGGAGAGAAAAGCATAAAAGATTCTACTTTCAGATTGCCTCTCAAATGTCTTAGTCTGGGAAATGGGTGTTTTGTTTGCAATTGATACAAGAAAGAAGATCAAAGATGTCAGTCATTGGACCTAACTCAAACAGAAGGCCAGGTTCTATAGCATAAGAATGGAAAAACAGATGTAAATTTATGGCATAGTTTAAACTATAATACTTAGTTTCTTCTTCTTTTATTTTTTTATCCTAACTCACTGCTTTACAAAACTGGATGAACCAACTTCCAGTCTTGGACGATTCAGATGGCAGCGATCCCTCTACATATAAAGTGGTTTTTCTATGTTTCCTTCATGCAAAGCATCTGCACTCAGTGACTGGGGAAATCTTACCTGCAGATTTATAAGTTACAAGTGACAAAGAAATTTTAAGAATTACCTGAGATTTTCAGCATACCTTAACACAAACCCTTTACATTTTTTCATCAAATATTCACCATAAGCACCATTCAACAGGTCTCACCTACTTGGAATTTCATTCAGGAAAAACCTCATAGAACTTTATGAGCTGCTAAGTTGGTTATAAGCACAGGCCTTTGACTGAATTTTCTAATACATTCCAGAATCAGGCAGCAAGACCTCTATGCTCTTGTCTCGAGGACTGTATCTCTGAAATCACTGCTCTCTCAAAATGTTGATTTGTCATAAAACACAAGACTTGTGATTATTTTTTTACTAACAACTATCAAGGTCTGCCAGAAATATGTATGTCATTCTGGAAAGTTTTGGTATTTGCTATAAAGGAAAAACTATGTGAAACTCTCTAGCAGGAAGGTTCCCACTGCTCAGGGCACTCAGACTTCCTTTTGAGAATGTAGTGCTACCTTGTGGCTGGAGAAATGAGTGGGAACGCCTAGTCATTTGGGAAGGAGCAGAGGCTTGGAGAAGAGAAGTTCTGTGAAAGACACAGCATGTGCAAAGGTCCTGAGACAGGAAGATGAAACTGAATCTTTAAAGAAACTGAATAATGTAGGTGAGTTGAGTCCAGATTGACTAAGCAGAAGGGAAACACTGCAAAACAAACAACAAGAGGGAAGAGAAGGACAACAAATGGCAGTAAGAGTTAGATACAGAGGGTGATAAGCAAGAGGTGGTGAGAGGAAATAGATCTGCTCCATAGTTTGTAAGTTATAACCAGGTTCCCTGCAACTATAGGAGAACTCAGATCATCACACATGAAACTGAGGTCAGATGAACAGCTTTCTCTCTTCTGCCATAAAATAATTCAATGCAGTCCTATTTCCTGGAATACCAAAATAATTGTGTTATATGCCAAGTACGACCCCTCTGCAGTCAAATTATTCCTGTAGTTATTACATTATCATTCAGCGCCCTCCTTACACCCACATGAATAGAAGTATTCTTTTAAGCCACTACAGAGTCCCGGATCTCACTGCCGCACAGCATCTGCCTTCCCTGAAACACAGCCCCGCCTCCCTCCCCTAGCCCAGGTCCCTACCCCCATCACTTCCTGGCCCTCCCACCATCCCATAAAAAAAAAAAAAACCAGGCCTCCAGCCAGGAAAAGTTGTTAAACCCTGTCCTCTACAACTTCACAGCACATTTGCTTTTATACCAAAAGAGGATTCATCTTGGCCAATGAGAAACAAATGAATATGCAGTGATTCTCCACTTGCTGTAAAAGCCCTGCCAACAATTCCCGCTGCTGTGTTCTCTTCTGTTTTTATAATCAATTAAAAAGGTTCCCTTGTTAGGGGCACTTCTCCCCTCCTGAAAATGAAAAGAAGATGCAAGCCACCCTCAGAAAAGGCACAAAGCTCTTCTGAGAAACGTCTAGCAGACTGAGCTTCTTACAGTAACACTTCATTTTAATGGTTCTTTAATGCAGAAGTGACCATGGCAGCCCCCTATAGCCCTCATAGCAGCTCATTCCCCCTAAATAAAAATGACTATGTTGCAAAAGACAGGTCACCACCAAGATATCAACCTTGCACATTCCCCCAGGAGAGAGAGAGGCCCCCCTCCTGCAGCTTCTGGTGTAAAGTCCGTCTTCATCCCTGCGCTCTCTAATCCAACTCGCCATTTCTTTATTTAGATGAGCATCCCTTATACATTTAGGAAATTATTCCTCCGCAGAGACTCCATAGGTATCGACTTTCTGAAAACAGGATTGTTCTTCCCAGAAACCAAAGGGGGCCTGGTTGGCTTGAACGCTCATCTGTGGGTGAGCCAAGCAGCAGCGGAAGGCCGCCGACTAACCAGCACGACGCAGCTCACATAAGTGCTCAGCCTCCGCTCCTCACTAGCAGCAGATTGAAGGTAATGTTTTAAGAGGTTTTCAAGCTGCTGGGAAATTGTGGGTTTGAGAAATGTTCTTTAAACCTTTTGAAATTCAAATTCCATTTCAGCCAAGATGTGGAAAGTGTACCCATAGGAAGGGACAAAAGACTGACACTTCGCCCATTCAGTGCCGCCCTCCTGGCTCCTCCGCCCACGCATGGCCCTTCAGATGGACCTTAGGGTTGAATGGAGAAAATCCCACCAAGAAGCGGGTGTGGGAAGAAGCCACAAGGGCCAGGGAGAGCTGACATTAGGAACAGCCTGACTGAGAGTCTGCTATCCTGTGGCTGCGGGGTGGGAGTGAGGGTACCAGGCTGCTTGGGAGCTGGAGCCAAGAACAAATGTGGGTAATGTTAACACTGTTTTATTAAGCAAGGGAAGTGTAAGGAGCAATGGCAGAGCAGTAATCGCACAGAACAAAGTCTAGGATCTCTGCAGGCTTGGCCTCAGGGTATAGTCCTTCATACTAAGGACATTGCATACTAATATCCGGTGTCCACATCGTGAAAATAATAGGGAATATTAAGATCACAACTACACAGGACTTTGAAAAAGTTGTGAATCAAAATGTTTGTCTAGCCCCATTAAACAGAGAAAAGGTAAAGGGTCAAGCTGGTAAGAGAGCTGGCAAGGGTCGGGGCTACCGGAATGTGGCAATAGATGATCAAGAACATGAGCCCTGGAGTTATACAGCCCAGGGTTCACAGTCCTCCTCCACCATTAGCCAGTCTGTGCAATCTTCCAAGAGTGACTTCTCTTTTCAGTGGAGCCAAGGACAGCATCTTTCTCCTAAGGTTGCCTATATTATATAAGATGACCCACAAGAAGTGCTTAAACATACTGCAAGCACTTAAAATGGTAGCTATCATTTTTTGTGTTAGAGTAGACAGACACTACCCCCGCCCCAGATGCATAGGTTTCCACAAGCTCCTGTTCTCCCATGTTTGGTTGTTCTAAATATACCTTTTAAGTTTCCCATGCACCTGCACTGATTACACAGATAGCTTATTCCCTGTCTTCATTGATTTTTTTCATCCTCCTCCAAAGCCTTCTCAGGCAAGCTGTCACTTGTTATTAGATGTTGATTGGAAAGAAAATGGTGACTCTGGATAAACTGGTATTACCTGGGATAAACAATAAGGCCATCTGTAATGACTGATGGATTGTCTGGATTTGAGTCTAGTCAAATACAGAGTTCCAAGATAAGATGGAAACACACCAGATCCAGTCTTATCCTGTCTCTGATTAGGCAGCATAAAGCAGAAGGTCTAGAATTGACGAAGAAATTTGATACCTTTTGTTGAGAGAGAATGAAGAAATAGAGACACAGACTCCAAAATCTTTGGCATCACAGTCTTTTTCCAGTGTTGCTGTGAACCCTAGGGGAACTAGCAATGTACTATGCAACTTTGCTTTCTCCCACATCGAAAATGACTAAAATAAGTCACACTCTTAAATACCAATCTAAGAGAAGTGTCAATTACAAAAATGAAGTATTTAGTAACTGCATAATTATTTAACACATTTCTCCAAATAACTCAAGTTGTTTATAAACAGGCTAAAAAACACCAAAGAGAATATTTTACTCTAATCAAACTCAAGTGTTTTACTGCTAACTTTTAGCTCCTTTCTCTGATTTGGCCTAATAGTCTCTAGAATAAATCCATGCTAGAAATTATCATAGATGCTACAGAATTCTTTATCAAAGTCCCAACCAATTTACTATGTTTGTATTCCCCATCCCAAGGATATAGTATCTAAATTTCCTTTCATTAGTTATCATAGGGATGATCACCTTTTGGCACAAACTATTTTCTGAAGACCAAGTTAGAAAGAAAGGAAAAGAGGAAGGGAAGGAAACCAAATGCCTAGTTCTTAATGTAGAGCTCCAGCCAGTGAGGATATTTGGAACAATGACTCTCAGTCACCTCCAGATGCCTCAGTTTGCCTCTGTGGAGAAGTAGAGCGTCCTGGACTGTGACTGCAGGGAAATGTCTTCATGTGGGATGATGAAGTATGAGATTTCCCATCACATTCATCCCTATCAACTAGACCCAGATGATCTGAAGAGAGTATTTCTGTATTTACTCTTCCATCCCCAACTCTTTTCCCCATCTTATTCCCTTTCATTACCTGGGTACTCCTGTTGATCCTTCTATGTTCAATTTAGATATCTCTTCCTCTAAGGTTGTTCTCTTACCTACCAGTTAAGTGGCATTGAATACCCTTCATATATGACTCTTTGTCCAAGTTTACATCTTCTACCTTAGTAACTATAATAAGTCTATTAAAGACTTTTGGTCATATGATATGGAAATAAGCTTGAGAAAATTAAACAATATATAGATGTGGTGTTATCTGACATAATTCAAGGACAGGATTGAAATCAGTCTTAGGAAATAACCAGAATCAGATAGCTCATAGGATTCTTCCTCAAGTTTTTTTTGCTAAATTCCATGAATCTACTTTCTTCCTGTTGATTTCTACAAACCAGCTTTCTCTGCCTTCTATTCATATAGAAGAATATGGCAGGTCACACCTCTAGTCTCACATATAAAAATAAATATGAATGAGAATTCCAAATTTACATCATGATCACATTGGATCTATTAAGTTGGTCATCTAACAGAGGAGGACCCATCTTACAGAGGAGAGCAATGACCGTGGGTTAAGCTGCTCTCCCAAAAGATGTACAGTGCCTTGTATTTGTCATTGCCATTTTGCTTGTCTGTTTCCTTAAACAAGCTCTGTAAAAGTCAATCAATCCACCATGTCTATCTTATTCACTATTACATTCTCATGAAATTGTCAGATGCATTAAGAGTGTTCAACCTATGATATAAACGGTTTGTATAATATTCTCCCATGTCAATGACTTCCTTCTTTTTAGCCCCCAAACCCATGCTCGGCCTGTGTACACACACACACACACACACACACACACACACACACACACACACACACACACACACACACATATACATACATGCTTACAAATTGTACCATCCTTGACACCTACTTTGGATGGTTATGTCTCATATTCCTTGTATATTTTAACCTCTAAGAAATCTCCCTTATCTTTCACAAACACTCCCCAGGCCTTTACACTTTATATGTCTCTCTTGCTAGAAGACCAATAAGAAATATAAATTATTTACATCTTTCTACGTTACAGATATAGTGATAGGCTTATCACATACTTTTTACATAATCTTATAACACTCAATATTTTCACCAGATAAAGCTCTGAGATGTCTGAATAACTTGTTTGAGGTCACAACTAATAAATAACTTTACTCCATCTGACTTGATATCTTTTCTCTCTCTAATCTTTCCATTCATATAATCTACCAGGCCAAAACCTTCTCAAATCTAGTAACCATTGCTCAGCTTCTCAGTCCCCAGAGTCTAAAATATTTTCCATCTTTAGTAGCATATTAAATATGTTCAATGAATATTTCCTGAGGGAAGAAGGCTGGAAGGAAGGAGGGAAGGAGGGAGGGAGGGAGGGAGGGAAGGAAGGAAGGAAGGAAGAGAGTGTATCGATTCTGTTAGGGGAAAAAGATTCATTCACACAATGAGTAAAGTATTTCTTCCAACAACTTTGGAATCTTTGTACATCAACTAAATGATTAGTTCAAATGAAAACTGTAATATTAGTGGTTCTGTAAATTTGACATGACTGTAGCACCACAGTTCACAATAGTCAAGACTTGGAAACAACCTAAATCCTATCAATGTATGACTAGATAAAGAAGCTGTGATTTATATTCTCAACTAAATTCTATGCAGCTATAAAAAAAATGAAAATTTTGCCCTTTGCAACAGTCTGAGTGGAACTGGAAGTGGTCATGTTAAGCGAAGTCAGGGAAAAAAAGAGAACTATGGGATGGTTTAACTCATATGTGGAATATAATGAAATGAAACAAATAAACAGATATATCCCAGCAAAAATTCACAGGACACAGGATACTGCCTGATAGGGGTGTGGGGAGGGGGAGGGAAAGAGACTGGGAAGATGGTGGTGGGCACAGGGCATAATGGGTATCACAGGATGTAATGAGTAGTACACTGAGAAGTGAGTTCAATATTTTAAAATGAGTATGGATTTTTTAAATAATAAGAAAATTATTATATAAAAATTTTACTAACTGTAGGAAAATATTCAGATAAAACCTCTTGTTAAGAAAAATATAAAGTTTCATATAATATAAAACAAAACAAAATAAAGCAACAGCTGTAGAAATCTTTGGAAAGCAATAAAAAACATCTAGCACTTAAAAGCAGACATATCAAAGAAACGAGAGTCTCAGAGAAGTTGCCTAACATAGCGTACACTCTCAACATTTGAGAAATTCTCATAGTTTGGGGTGCAAAATGTCAATAAATTAAGACAAATGAAGTTTATAAGAGGCTATAATGACTAGACAGAGCAAAAATGAATTTTCAGGCAGGGGAAATATTCTGTATGACACTACAATGGTCGATAAATATCATATATTTTCAAAACCCATATAATACACAATATCAAGAGCAAATTCTACTGCAAATTGTAGACTTTGGATGATAATGACTTCTCATTGTAAATGACATGTTAGTTGTAACAAACGTTACTGGTTCAGCATCTGATGGGGGAAGTTGAGTGGGGACACAGAGTGTGTGAGAAATCGCTATGCTTTCCAATCTTTTCATATTAATATGAAGCTTCTCTAGGAAGTTTATTAATTAAAAACAAATAAGAACTTTCAGCTGTCCCAAGATGAAGAGAAAAATTAGTGTTCAGGACCTGCCAAAGAGAAGAGACGCTGGTTAACATTCTAGTTTTTAATTAAAATTCCTGAATAGCAAAATCTTAGGAATTAGGGAAAACTGAAAAATAGACAAACCTTATAAAACTCAAAGTATCTCAATACCTAATTAGATTAAGATGACCTACATGTATGACAAAATCCTGAAAGAAATAAATTATTCAAGATTTATATATATATTTTATAATATAAATTATCTAAGTCTCTGAAATATTTTCACATAAACTGTCTAACATTCAATCAAAAATTACCAGTTATGCAAGGAAGCAAGGCCAAATGACCAAAACACAAAATAAAAATCAGACTGTAATATCACAGAAAATCCAAATAATGGAGCTATGACCCTAAAACTTTATGTTCCATAAGTTCAACTAAAAGTAGAAACATAGATGGCAAAATGGCTATTTTCACTATAGAAGTAAAATTCCTTTAAAAAAAAAAAAAAGCTAACTCAAATTAGAATTAAGAATTCAGTAAGCAGGTTATTATTAATAACAGAATAGACAATGGGGGAGGAGAAGGAAAGTAGCAAACTGGAAGACAGTTCTTTACAAAAAATCTAAACTGAAACATAGAGCTATTTAATGGGAAGTAGCAAAACTATTTAAAAGATGTAGAAGCTATAAAGAAAGTGTCCAACATATGTGTAGTTGGAGTGTCAAGAAAAGAGGAAAGAGAAAATGAACAGATGCAACTTTTAGAGATATTGATCAAAGATATTTTAAAACTGGGAAAAATCATCAAGCTACAGATTCAAGAACCTCAACAAATTCAAGCAAAATAAGTATAAAAACTTCTAAGCATTTTGTCAAATTGATGAAACCAAAGACAAAAGAAATATCTCAAAAACTCTAACCTGTTAGAATTAGAGAACAATTCTACAATCATACTTAGAAATTTTGACACATTTCTTTCAGTACCATAAAGCTGCTCTCAGAATAATTGAAAAAAATGAAAAAAAGAACAAGTAAATATTCAGTGGAATATGTACAATTTGGCCAATTCCATGAATAATTTGGTTGAACTGACAATTATAGAACAGTAAATAATAACTGTAGAACATATTTTCAAATGCACATTGATTATTTACTCAAAGTGACCATATACAAGGACTTAAAGTGAGTTTCAACACGTTTTGATAGGCTGATTAAATATATATGTATATATATGTATGTGTATATATAGAGAGAGACTTTCTGAATTCAAAGTGGTTATTACAAAATAAAAGAATATTAGAAAATAATGATAATAAAAGCAGTAAATAAATTACCTATGTAAATTTGTGGGTACAGTAAAAACCATATTCTTTTATTTTATTTTTATTATGATTTCTTTCATTTACGTTATTTTATGCTTCTCAGGATAATCAATTCACACTTCCATCAATGTGTATATCACACCACATTCACCACCAGACTTCTAGCGCCAGTCATCATGATAATTTTTATTCTTTCAAGCCTAGGGTCCCTTCCTCACTTGACGTACCCTCCCACCCTAACTCTCCTCTGAGCTATGTTTTGCTAGTTCCTTCATAGGCCACAGATGAATGAAACCATCCAATAATTTTCTTTTACTTTCTGATTTATTTCACTTAGCAAATCACCTCAGTTTCCATTTGGGCTGTTGCAAAATGTGTAATCTTTCATATTTTTTAATAGCTGAGTAGAATTTCATTGAGCAAATATTCTACAACTTTTTAAAACCAGTCATCTGTGATGAGCATTTAGATTGTTTTTATGTCTTGGCTATTGCGAATTGTACTACTATGAATATAGTGGTGCAAAAATCTTTTCATATTACCTTTTTTATATTCTTCAGATATATACACTGAATCAAATGGTAGATGGAGTTTTTTTAGAAATCTTCATACTATTTTCCAAAGAATTTGCACTAATTTACATTCTCACCAATAGTGTAAGAGAATTCCTTTTTCTCCACATTAAAATATTTTGGGTTCTCTTAATGTTTTTTCTTGCCTAATTGCTCTGGCTAGGATTTCAGACTATGTTGAACAGTAGTGGTAAGAGTGGACTTCCTTACCTGTTCCAAATCTTAGAGGAAAACTCCGTTTTTCACCACTGACTATTATTGGTTATAGATTCGTCATATACAGTCTTTATTATGTTAAGGCATGTTCCTTTCATTCCCACTATAGTGAATTTTGTTTTGTTTTGTTTTCATACATGGCTATTGAGACTTACTGAATGCTTTTTTCTGTTTCTATTGATATCATCATATGATTGGTGTTTTTCCCTTTGTTGATGCGATATGTTTCATCTATTGACTTATGCTGAATCATCTTTATAGCCCTGGAATAAATTTCATTTGTTCATAAAAAGATATAATTCCTTTAATGCACTGTTGAATTCAATTTGCCAAGACTTTGTTAAGGATTTTTGCATCTTTCTTTATCAATGATATTGGTCTACAATTTTTTTTTTGGTGCTATCCTTGTCTGGGTTTAGAACCAGAGTAATGTTGGCATTATAAAATGTATTCCCTCTCCAATTTTGGGAGTATTCCCTCTTCAATTTTGTGGAATATTTTAAGAAGAAAGGTATTACATTTTTTGAAAGTTTGTCAGGAATCATCATTGAAGTCATCTAGTCTCGAGGTTTGGGGTTTTCTTGGAGATTTTTGAGTACTGTTTTAATTTCTGTGCTGGTGATTGATCCATTCAAGTGATCTACTTTTATTTCAGATTCAGTTTTTGAAGGTTGTCGTATTATAGAAATCTGTCCCTGGCTTCAAGATTGACAAATTTGTTGACATATAGATGTTCATAGTAGTCTCTTACAATTCTTTGTATTGTTTTAGTATCTGTTGTAATCTCTTTCAATTTTTATTCTTTGTATTAGGGTTTTCTCCCTTTTTTGCTTCATGCTAGAGGTTTATCAATTGTTTGTCTTCTCCAAAAAGTAGCTCTTGATTTTATTGATCTTTTGTGTGCTCTGTTTTCAATTTTCATTCATTTTGACACTAATTTTTATTATTTCCTTTTATTGACTTTTGAGTTTAATTATTCTTTTTCTAGTTTCTTCAGAT
This sequence comes from Solenodon paradoxus, assembly GCA_004363575.1. Classification (NCBI taxonomy): domain Eukaryota; kingdom Metazoa; phylum Chordata; class Mammalia; order Eulipotyphla; family Solenodontidae; genus Solenodon; species Solenodon paradoxus. The sequence continues at coordinate 192,202 of RJWH01001086.1, forward strand.
GTAAGTTTAGGTAATTTACTTGGGATACCTTTTTTTTCTGCATTGCTATTAACTTTCCTCCTGCGCTTTTGCTAAATCCCAGATGTCCTGATAGCTCATATTTTCATTGATTTGTATTCAGATAATTTTTTATTTAACCTTTATCTTTCTCACTGATTCAAAAATTATTCAGAAGCTTGCTGTTAGTCGCCACATTTGAGGTTCTTTTGGTTTTCTTTTGCTACGTGATTTCTAGCTTCACTCCCTTGTGATTAGAGAAGATACTTTCTTTAATTTCAGTCTTATATGTACAAGATTTGTTTTGTGTCCAAGGCTCTATCTTTGAAAATACTCCATGTACACTTTAGAGGTGTAGGTGTGTGTGTGTGTGTGCATGTGCGCTAGGGTGGAAATCTCTTAAAAGGACTGTTAAGTTCACATGATACGTTATCTCACTTAGAATTATTATTCTCTTGTTAATTTTCTGTCTGGATGATCTCTTTATATATGTAAGCAGAGTATTGAAGTCCTTGCTATTGCTTTCCTTTTCTTTGTCTCCTTTTAGGTCTATTAATATTTGTTTTATTTATTAGGTTACCCTGTGTTGGGTGCATGAAGATCAATTACACTGTATCTTCATGGACTGACCATTGACCACTGCATAGTGCTCATCTTTGTCACATATTACCCTTCTTAGATGAAAAGCTATCTTGTCTGATATTAGTATTAAATTTTATAGTTTCCTTTCTGCAACATTGCTTTGATATATCTTACTACAGGTATACCCTACTCCTGTTTGCCTTTAGCTCTGATATGGATTTCTTGAAGACATAATATACACATCTTTGATCTATCTAGCCAGTCTGTGTCCTTTCATTGGTTCAATCCATTAGCATTTTGGGTGATTATTTACAATATGGAGCTTTATCATCGCCATTTGATCATTTATTTTCTTTTAAAAATATTTCTGTTATTTATTTTTTCATGTGTTTCTGTATCTTTTGCATTTGGATCATTTTCCATAGTGGTTATCTCAGTTACTTCATTTTCCTGCTATGTTTGCTCATTGACATGAGAATTATCTCCAACTTTATGGATCTCATTTAGTCCTTTCTGGGTTGACATCAAATAATTGTCATTTGCCTATATAAATTCCGTGTTTTTCCTTCCTCTTTTAATATCGTATTGTTGATTTTGTTTCCTGTTAAGTCTATCAGTGCTTCTTATTCTATTTTTCTAATAGTTAACTGTCTTGAGATTTAGTGGATGTTAGTTTTTGCTTTCCATCTTCAGTGGTTTTTGAAAGGCAGATCTAGTCATGCAGAAGTCCATGAACTTTTGTTTATCATGAAGTACCTTTATTGTTCCCTCATATTTCAATGATAATTTTGCGCGGTAGAGTATTCGTGATTGTTAGATTTGTCTTTTAATATTTTGAATATGGCATTCTTTTCTCTCCCAGTGTATAAGGTTTTTACTGAGAAATACGATAGTACCCTGAAGAGGTGCCTTTGTAGGTTATGCTTTTCCTTTCTCTTGCAGTATTTAGTGATTTTTCTTTATTTTTGTTTTTGATAATTTTGCAATGATGTGTCTTAGTGCAGATCTGATTGCAGTTAGAAACTTGAACTTTCTTTTTACTTCCTGGAATTCCATTGTAGTTTCTTGCAACAGGTTTGGAAAGTTCTCTGCTATTTCTTGTTTATTTCTCTGCTCCCTCTTCCCTCTTATTCCAGGATACCCATTACGTTCATATTATAACTTTCGTAGAGTTTTTAACTTTTTCCTAAATTTTGTTTCTTCTCCTCCTCCATTAGAGTCATCTCTCTATTTTATCTTTCATTTCTGAGATTTGTTCCTCTGCTATATTAACCTTGTTTATGGAAAATTATATATTTGTCTTCTATCCATTGACTGTATTTTCAAATTTAGCATCTTTGTTTGGACTTTCTTTATAGTCTCAATCTCTTTGGTAAGGAATTCCTAGCAATCTGTCACTTTACTGACGTCTTAGGCTTGCCTTTGAGTGGTTAATTGCTAATCTTGTAGTTCACTTCATTTCTTTATTATTATACTCTAAATATTTTGTCTGTTAGACTGTCCCATTCATTGTCTTTAGATTTGTCCTCTTGAGAAATCACGGTGTCTTCCACTCTTTGAACCATTCTTGATCTATTTTTTGTTTTTGTTTTTGCTTTGTGATTTTGTTTTGGACATGGTTTTCCCTCTTTATCCAGTATGTGGTGCAGTATCTTTAGTTTTTTTTTTCGGTTTTTGTTTTTGTATTTCTTGTTTATCTGGGCCTCAAGGAGAGATGGAGAGGGTTTTAAGAGGCAGGGTCCCTGGTTACTATCTTAGTGGGAGGAAATAGCTCCCTGAGCCCTAGGTCTCATGCTGCCTTCTTTGCCCCTGTGAGCAGGCCAGGCCCTCTCTTGTGTCATGAACTCTACCTTTGCCAAAAGGTCTCAGCTTCTGGTAGCCTAGTGCTAGAGTGCTGTTGGGGGAGGTTTCAGACTTACTCCTCAGAATCGCTTTTGCCAACTCCTATGTTTCTGGAATTGAAATCACAGTCCACAGTCTCTGCAGTGCTTTGTCCTCCTAGTGGTATGCCTTACAACTGGGATGAGTGACTCCCCCATCAACCCCTGCTGCAGCTGAACCACCAATAGCTGTGGTGAGTTGCCAGCCCAGTTGCCTGCTGTGCCTGCAGTCTTTTGTACCTCTTTTGCCCCTTACTCCACTCATTTAACTCCCTGCTTCTCTGACAGCATTTACCATCTTTCAGAATAGGTCACTGGATCAAACAGGTGACTTTTGAAGAAGAGTCAGTGTGGACTACCAAATAGCATAGTTCTCTAGTTGTTCTAATAAGAGAAGTTCTGGAGAAGTCATTACTCCACTATGTTGTGACATCACTCTCCCCAAAGCAATTCTTAAAGAATGCAGTTTGAACATTTACACACATACATGGTAGATAAGTGAATATATTTTGATATGGATATAAATAAGGGTATTGATATAGATAGATAGATAGATGTCTATAGCTACATATATTATTTTTCAAAAACAATTATCTGTTTCCCTCCCAAGGAATAGCACAACTACTTTCAAGGAAGGAAGGAGAATAAAATCAGAAATAAATGAAATAGAAAGTAAATTTACAATAGAAAAAAAGATGAGTTACTTCCAAAAAAGTTAATGTAATCAATAAATGACAAGTAATATAGAACAACTGATGAAAGATAACAAAGCTCAAATAATATCAAGAGAGTAAAATAAAACATCACTGCAGAGCCTATATAAATTTAAAGATCATAAGTAGATACTCTGAACAACTATATGCCAATAAATTTCAAATTTTAAATAAAATATAAATATTTCTTGAAAAAACTACTTGAAACTGAAACACACAAATTAAAAAGCTATACTGATTAAGTAAATTTACTCTGTACTTTCAAAAGTCACGCCATAAAGATAACTGCAGGTCTATATAACTTCATTGTTGAAATTTCTAAAGAAGAAATTAAGTCAATATAAAAGAAAGAGGATACAGACTCATAAAAATAGGAAAATATTTTTAAAAGACTCTATAACTTATTTGATGAAGTGAGATTAACCTTGACCTTGACACCAAACCTGACAAGAAATTACAAGAATGGAAAATTATAGACCAGTTTCTCCCATGAATTAGGAAATGACAATTTTAAACAAATATTACACAATTGTACTCATCAGAAATGCAATTAAGATAATACATCATTACCAATAAGAATTTATTCCAAGAAAAAAAAAGGTGGGGAGAGAGGGGGATGCATTAACATTTGAAAATAAATCGATGTAATTCACCATATTAATAAAATAACAGAAAAACTTTTCAGTAGATACTGAAATACATTTGATGGTTTACAATACACATATGATATCTTAAAACTTTTAATAAACAAGTAACAGGTTTTTTTAAAATACATTGTTTAATACCAAACATCAGCTAATGGTAAAATAGTTAAAATCCCTATTGCCACTCCCAAGATTGAGAATAAAGTAAGGATACCTGCTGTCACCACTATTATTCATCAATGTAAGGAAGATTTTAGCCAATGCAATATAATATGAAAAGAAAAAAGTGAACATTTTTTAAAAAAGCCTTCTTATTTATAAATAATATAAATGTCTAAATGAAAAATGGTAAATAACCTATACACTTAGTAAGACAACAAACTCGTTATCTGCAAGGTCAATATACAAACTTAACTTCTTTTCTATACACCAGAAATGGATTATCAGAATATAAAATTTGAAATTGAACCTTTATAATACTACAAAAATAATCACCTAGATAGGAACAAATCAGACAAAACCTGTAAACACGGTCTACCTATAAATCGCAATTTTTGCTGAGATTAATTAAAGAGTATCTAAACTAAGAGGAGAACAGACCATACTCTTGGATAGAAGAACTCAATAGTAATGTTCAAACTGCCAGTTCCTTCACATCAATCTATGATCAATAAATCCCAATCAAAATTCCAACAGTATATTTATGTAATTTGTCAATCTGGGTATAAAATTGCATGAAAATGCCAGAAAAGATGAGAAAATCTTGAAGTAAAAGGAAAAAATTGGAAGAATTAATTACTAGATAGCTAGAATTTTCAAGTTAAGCAATTAAGCAAATACAGTATTGATTCAAGGATATACAAATAGATTAATGGCACAAAAGAGGACATCAAGAAATATACCACATGATTTATGATAAAGTTAACAATGCAGTGCCATGAAGAAAGAATGGTCTTTCTAATAAATGATGCTGAGTCAAATGGGTACCCAGCTATTCAAAAAATTAATCATGATTCCTACTACTCATTATACAAAAATCAACTACAGGTAAATTGTAGACCTAAAATGTGGAAAGTAAAATCTTCTAGAAGCAAGCATTCACAGCTAGTTTAATGACTGCTAGAAAGATGAAAATTTCTTCACAGTTAAAAAACAGAAACACTGAGGAGGGAGAAAAAAAGATCAATTGTGTTATGTTGAAATTAAGAACTGTGTATCAAAATCACCATTTAAATAGTATAAAAACATGGCAGAGGGTAAGGAACGGGAGTTAGAAGTCATATTCAGAATACATCAAGAACAATACGTCAATTAGAAAATTATAGGTAAGTGTTAGGAAGGTGTTCAAGTTCTGGCAGAGTAGTGCCCTGCCTGGTAGACAGTATGAGAAAATCATGAGAAGACACAGGTAGCAAGGACCTGGCCTTTATTGCACTCATGATAGTGACCAGTGAGACATGTCTTCGCCTCCCTGGTGATGTCTGTTGGGGAAGATTCTGGAAAGCTACCACACTGTCAGCAAGGGAGGGGGCTCTTTTAACGTGGGCACCAGAGAGGGAGGGTAATGAGTGGGGAGGAACAGCCAAGTGGGCAGAACAAAGAACAGCTGATCAGGTAGCAACATTCCAGGGCAGGACATCTCAGGTACAGTCAGTGCTGGTAGAGGCATCCATCATCCCAGAAAGTCCATCTGCTACATTTAGGTCCATGCTGAACACTGGCCAGTAGCCAAGCCCACTTTCCAGATTGGGTATGGGTCATGTTCTCACGCTACCTTGCAGCAAGCAATAGAAAAATAGTCACAATTGCACAGACAATTTGCATAAAAGAATAAACATGTGAGCATGAGTATGTATCTAAATGACTTCAAATCATTAGACATCAGAGAATCTAAGTAGCTGAAAATGTTTAAACGGACAAATGTGGGAAGGTTGTAGAGCAACTGGAATTTCCATATCCTATTGTCAGCAACGTAGATGGGTGCAATCATTAGGTGAAACTCCAAAAAGTCATCTGCTAAAGTTAAGCCTACATATAATCTGTGACCAGCAATTCCAAACTGAGTCAACTGATTTCATACAAATGTGCACCAAAATACATGTACAAAAATGTTGATAGCAGCAATCTTCCCAGTACTCCCAGACTGGAAATAACCAAGATGCTTATTGACAGCAGATTGAATATATAGCAATAACACCCTTGTTTAGTGCGTATTAGTTCTTATCCTTGGGAAACATGATTAGATAGTTATGGGTGCAGGCTACTTACTGAGAGGAATGCCTGTGAAACAGATGGAGCAGGAGCAGGCAGGGTTAGTTCTAAGGCAGAGTGGGTCTAACACATTTGAAAGAGCAGAGGAAGGAAGGCAGAATGGGAAAGGAAACCTCAGTCTATGGTGTGGCCCTGAGAACATCTCAACCAGTGCATAGGGAAGCCCTCATGCAAATATTGCCCATGAGCAGAAATTCTTTGCCCTTACTATAAGCACCCTCTTTACTGCTGCTCACAGAGAGTAGGTCCTGGGGTTGCATGCTTTAGCTGGAAGCTTTCTGTTAATTGCCTCCTCCAGGATGACCCTCACACCTCCATGGCCATCAGACAATGGATCAATCAACAACCAATACAAATAAATCAGCCATTATAAACATGGAAAGATCTTACAAACATATTGATCAAAAGACCCTAAGGCCCTCAAATAACTACTACATGATTCCATGTAGACAGAATTCAAAAACACCCCAAAATAATGTATAGTGGTTGACTATAGAGTGATGTCTATCTTTAACCAGGACTAGTGATGGGAAGAGGTATGAGGTAGGCTGTTGTCACCTACACATAATGGTCTGGGCCGCTGTCACCTGTGTGCTTAATTTGTATGAATTCATTGAGACATACACCATGATTTTTATCTCCTTCTGTCTATCTGTCTGTCTGTACTCTATTTTTTTAAAAAAATAAGTTACTTTTAAAATAATTGGCATGGGCACACCTGGTGGCTCAGGTATGAAGCCCATGTCTGGGATGCAGTCCACACACAGCTGAAGGACCCAGGTTTGCAACAACTAAAGCAAACAATGAAATAAATAAAATGCTTCTTCCTCTTCTCTCTTCCTTCCTGCCTGCCTTCCTCTTAAAAAACAAAAACAGCGACATGGCCAGATAGTGGTATTAAAAGAAACATATGCCATATAAATCCAGGGAACAAAAGCCTAAGGGAATAATAGCCTTGTAGAATGTAGTGAAATATGAAGAGAATAAAATATATTTATTCTGATATAGATAACTCAAATAATTTACCAAAATATGCCTATAATTACTAAGCCTCTAGGATTAATAGGGAACAGGTGACTCGTTACTGTTTTCTTTTCATAAACAAGCTACTGTAATTTTATTTTAAAATGTCTTACGCAGGCCAATATTAGCTTAACACAGCATCCTTCAACTTTTTCCAGGCTAACATCATGATGCTCCCTTTAATTGAATCTGTGCACTGCTTTGCATAGTAATCAATGTCTGTATTAGACAGATATCATCTTTATAAAGTGTGTCTCTGTACCAGACATGCTATTTCCTTTTCCCCTTGGCTAAGCCAGAAGTAATAATATTTTCTAAGTGACAATAGAATGGTCAGAGAATTGGCAAATTATATAGACCATGGGGTTTCAGGAATAGAAAAGTTTTTGGGGGGCATGCCTTTGTGGTTCAGCAAGCTGGGACGGCAGGGGTGCGAATCACGTAAGTAAAACCCAAGGACCTGGGCTTGCAACCTGGGGCTGGGGGTGAGGACAAAACAAAAGAAATAAATGAAAATGCTTCTTCTTCCTCTTCCTTACTTCCCTCCGTTCCTCCCTCCTTCCCTCCCTCCCTCCCTCCCTCCCTTCCTCCCTCCCTTCCTTCTTTCCTTCTTCCTTCTTTCCTTTAAAAACATTTTGAAACAAGTGGGAGTTATCTAGATTCATGTAAGAATATTTTTTTGTTTAAAACCTGCTATGTAGTAGGCACTAATTTGGATGTTTTTTCTTTCTATATATTATATATATAAAACATAGATAATATATTATATAATGTATATACTACGTATGTCAAAATGCTGTTATCAGAGAATCTAGACTTCCTTTTAAAATTAGCTATTTTCAAAACTTTATTTAGGAAACTACAATTTGTTTGAAATTGCTCCCCCACCACCACATCACTATAACTACTAGCTACTAAGAGAAACTGAACAATTATTCACTCAAAAAGTATTTCATGATCTTTTCTGGTCACTGAGTTTAGAGAAAAAATATGCCAGAAAAGTCACTTTATTCTAGGAACTGAACACGCATATAAAGTAATGAGAAATTATTGTTGGATAGTGAAGCAATAAAGAAAAGCCAAAATCTCTGAAAGATTATTTCAGATGACATGCATTCTACAAACTCAGAAAAAGTGGAGATTGCAGTGGATTGGGGAATTAGCTATACGAATTCACAGGAAGGCGATCACCAGAGGCATATAACTCTCAAATACAAATTTGGATCTCTTAGTCCTGGGATATATTGACCTCCTTCCTACTATCTCTGTTGAATGTGCAGGCAGTAATGAGTTTAGGCCAGGATGACACTCTCAGTGGTAGGATAATGGAAATACATGGCCAAGAGTATTTATGTTCTGGTAAGAAAACTTTCACAGCGAACAAAGATGTTAACAGATTAGTTTGAGATATGAGCCTCCACCCCCAGCACCTCAATAGTCATCACCTGGTTTAGTAAGGAGCAAAACCTGGCAAACACCTGAAAATAAGAATGAATGGTTCTCCTGTCAGTCATCAGATAATTGAGTTACAGTACTACAATAAATCTAAAGAGAGAAATGTGACTTCTTTCCAATGTGTTTATCTGCTGGTTTTGCATGAAGTCAAAAGCATTTGGGCAGGGACTAAAGGTTTGATTATGAAAATCATCACACTCATAGATTTCTCATACTGATAGGAAGTGTTTCAGGGCCACAAAAATTATGAAAGAGACTAGTCAAGTCTTTAGAGATGTACCTGTCATCACTAAAGCTTTACTTTCTCTTCAGAAGTAATACATGGACCTTGCTTCCTTATCATTGTCTCTCTGTGGTAATGTGGAACTTAGTTTATATCTTTTTTAAATAAATGGCACCACAGTAAATACTGAAAACACATCAGGGAATATCTGGTCTACCATATTCTTTCATTTTAGTCCCAAAGTCATAAAGAACAGAACTTTCCATATACTGATAGACACCAAGATAACTTCCAGTCACACTCTCTTCCACTGTCAAGAAAGTGACAAGTTTTGATGACTGGTCATACACACTGCTTATATAATTTTAGAGATAATAAAATAAATATATTTGTACAAATATATATGTATATATATATTATTTCATTTGAACCATAGCCCTCTATTCTGCCACTATTTATTCATCAAACTTTTTTATTTAGAGAAGAAGGAAGAAAGGTAGGAATGAAAGCAGACAGGCAGGAAGGAAGAGAGGGAGAGAGAAAAGAGAGGAGAAAGAAGCAGTTTAAATTTATTTGTTCATATGTGATTATTCCTCCTACCCAGGATTATGAGCCTTGATCTCTGGGCTTTATACAGTCTGTGCCTCAAATGCCAACTTAATACCGAAGCTACCAGGGTGTGCCCACACTTTCAACAAGTGTTTGTTGAATACTATTCCCAGGGTACTGTCACCCATTGTGGTACAAGAGGCTTGGGGAGATCATTTTAGCAGGTATACTGATAAATACTTCTAATTGTATTGATTATATATTTATATTAATATGCATATATATTATATGTGTAAGGGACACACACACCCCTAGCACATCAAATACACTATATAGACTTTAAGCAAACATATTTAAGCTTAAAAGATTAGTTGACTGAAAGGAAAATTATTAATAAATGTGACAGGCAGAGCTCTCAGATGATCCTCAAGATTCCCAGCCCCTGGTAGGTGTGCCCCCTAGAATGCCCATGAGTTCCCCATGAGTGTTGGAGGACACTGAATATGATGGTGTTGTCCCTTCTGCATTTCGTTGTGTTCTATCAGAGAATGCCTGAGCAGATGAGGGGAGGTTTGCTGTTGGCCTTGAAGAAGTAATTTCCATGCTGTGGACAGGGCCTTGCAGAAGGAAAGGCAGCAGCATTCAGATTGGAAACGCTGTCAGTTGACTGTCAGCAATGAAGTGGAGACTGCAGTCTTCTAACCGCACACACAGAAAAAGAAACTTTGAATGACCTGAATGAGTTTGGAAGAGGATGCCAACCTCCAGATGAGACACTGAATATCTGTGACACTGTAATTTCATCCTGTGAGACCCTGAGCAGAGAATCTAGCTAAACTGAGCTAACAAAGTTGTTAGTCATTTATTATTCAGAAATAAAAACAAATACAGTCGATGTTAGAACAAGTAGCATGAAACTATGGCCAAAATCAGGAAGCTGTTGACTTTAATGACTAAGGATTGAAAACACTACCTGCCCCAGGAGACAGAACTACTTTTAGACACTGTCAAGAAGATTCTTTGGGCACACCCCAGTGGAGTGGTGATTGCGTCCACCTCTGGCCAGCACAGTCCACACACATCCCAAAGACCTGGGCTTACTTCCTGGGATCAGGGCAACAGCCAGGATGAACAACTACACAAAAATAAACTACATAAAAAATAAAATTTAAAATGCTGCTTCCTCCTCTCTTAGCCTCCCTGCCTCTGTCACCTTCATTCTTGCCTGCACCTTTCCTTTAAAGAAAATAGAAGATCCCTTGACTTGACTCCTGCATAGTAGAGGGCATCAAATATCACAAATACACACAAAATGAGCACACCAATAGGCTTCTCTGTCACTTGGGACCCAACACTCAGTGCTTGTCTTGTATAATCTAATAACCTAAACATTCACTCTGATGGCTACCAACCTTTATGTTATGCTGGTCCTGACAGCCGAGACAGGCAATGCATAGAGAATGGACTGCAGGGAGCTGGGGTAAGAGGCAAATCAAATAGCTGGGAAATCTTTTCAGCATGAGCACTGTAACTATTTGCATAAAGAAGTATAACTCCCCAGGAATGATCTCCTTTCTGGCTTCTCTTCAGGTTTTCATTGCTGATTCTGGGGAGTACTGGTGAATTTTCAAGGTAAGTATAAAATGTACACAGTGACTGAGGAAATATTTATAATATTATGTGGTCATCTTATTTTTAAATGTGTGAGTATACACACATCCATGCACAAATTCTTCACGGGGGCAATTAATGGGGTATTGGATGCTAAAATTACAAACACTAGCAATTTTATAAAATATTAAATACGGTTTAATAATTAATGTCAAAAATGTTAAATAACACAGCAGGGATACAGTCAACACAATTCAGACTGGAGAAAAGTCCATACAAGGTGTTTCCTTCAACAAACACAAGTTAAAAAGAGAGAAACAGAAAGGAGAGAAAAATCCAAAGATCAAAAGAGACTTAAAAGACATTTCAACAAATTGCAACAGGTGATCTTTATTTGGCATTTGAAGCAAACTTAAAAAATGTATGTAACATTTGAGACAACTAGAATATTGAACATTTGCCAGATGTTAATATGGAATTGGTGTCAAATTTTAATCATTTTAATAAAGTATTTGATCTTATTTACAGGACACTGCAAGGTATGACATTGAAATCCTTCATAGAAATAAGAAACACATTGAGAGAAGTCTTTTATAGAATATAAGTAGAGTTTATTGTAAAAAATGCTACAATAACAAACCACATTTATAGAGTTCTTGATAGAGAAACAGTAAGAAAAACTTATGCCAAACATAACATTATGACAAAGAACTTTAACCTCCAGTTGTACCATCTACAAATTAAATGTCCCAGGACCACCCTGAACTGGGAACAGAGCCTTTGGTGGTTTCTGGCATAACGATTCGATCTTCCTCTTCCTCTGTAAAGAAACACTGCTCAATCAAGTTTAATGAATCTTAGTACACAGATTCATTTTCATAATTCTATAGAGCTTCAATTTTACTCCACCCTCCACCTTCTTCATAATTATACTGTTTCACTTTTCTTTTAGAGACATTACTGACATATTTACAGATGCAAACACATGACCAGTGGGTTTGACTTCAAAATAACTGTTGGAGACAGATAGGAGGTTAAGACTGGCCATCAGCAGATCAACAATGACACTAGATTCTCCTTAAAATTCTTGAAAATGAGTACAAGTTGAGTACATGATAGAAAGGGAAAATAGAGAGGAAAAACTCAGAGAAGAATGAAATGTTTTAAAAAAATAGAAATTTTTCAAAGCAATGGTTTGCTTAAATTTTTGAAAACTAGAAACAATGAAAGAAAGTAGATTTATAATAAACAATCCACATAGATTTCATGAAGAGGATATTATGCATTTGATGTGATTATCATCATAATAATGAAAATGAGCAAAATAATTATGGTCATCAAGTCCTGCATTTGAACAGATCGAATAAATCCCTATTTTCCATGTATTTTACTGCGTGAAGATTGAATTACCAAGTAAGGCAATGTCCAAGGACCTCCATTTGACTCTGCCCTGGTCTTGTATTGGAGACACGTTGGAGACAGAAGGCTGTTAGAAAATAAGTAAGGCCATTAGCCTATGTGGTATAAAGAACCTTTTAGAAAACAAACTCTCTAGGTGTACCCTGGTGGAGTGATGGTTAGGTCAATCACCTCCAAAAATGCAGCAGCCACATACTCCTGAGTTTGGGTCCAGTTTGAAACAACCAGTATAAAAAGCTAAATAAAAATAAAATGCTTTTTCAAAAAAAAAAGTTGAGAACATTTTATTTTGTATTGTAGGTTTAGAAAAGAAAGAATTGGATAGCTCTAACAATTTAAAAAATTGAAGATCCGTAGGCGAAGGTAGAATTTGTCTGAACTTTCATGGAAGAAGGAATTGCATTCAATGGCATGGAGACTTGAGGTCATTTTTGATACAGAGTATGCAAAGAGGTTGATGAAAGAATGAGGGGCCTAGATAGCCCATAGGATACTAATTAATGGAGACAGACCTCAATCAATTTTACGCCATGTGTGAAAATTTAAGCTGGATTAGTCTGACTGAGCTAAGTACCTTGTTCAGGAACTGAAATATCATAGGTACAACATGGCTAGCAGAGGAAATGAAATGGAAGCCTATAAACCCCGAAGTGTATAGGCAGGAATGCAAATTCAGAGAACTAAGTATAGTTTTATTGTGGATCTGTACCGTAAAGGTGACTTAGGTAGACCCGAGGGCCAGGGTTCTGTGTGCCTGTGTGCGGGCCCTTAGCGATCATTAACTTTTGAGATACACACAAAATGTTATATGGCCCTGCAAGTAAAGCCGTTTAAGGTATTTCTTGTAGTTATTTCTGTGTGTCATAAAAACAGCAGGATTTTTTTTAGAATGGGCTGATATTCTTTATCCCAGTCCTCCCTAAAGGGAATTAAGAAACTGAGACCTGCAGAAATTTATGGGTCTGACGGGATGAAAATATGGCACCAACAGGAGGACATACATTCCCAGTGACTCATTTGAGTCTCTATCTAAATGCAAAGCCTGGTCTTATTTCTTGAAACCAGCTTTCTGGGAGGCTGTTTAAGAGTTAAGGGATTATAAGAATAAGTCATTGATCTTCCATCTCGAAGGCTAACAAAGAATTTCATATTACTGGAACCAGACACTGCCTTCAAAACCACAGATTTTCACCAGAGGGGAGGAGGGAGGGTGTTTTGTTTGTTCTGTGATAATTTGAAAGCGGCATGACATTTTGGGGAAGAAAAGAAAGAGAAAACATTCAATCTTCCAAAAACACTTTTACCTTGGATAGCATTTGCAAAATGGAATGACCCAAAGCTCTTTGAAGAGTGGCATATTTTGCAAAACCAAGCAATATGATTTGCTGTGTACTTAGAGTGGGGAAAAAAACAACATTGTTTTCAGTCAGAACAATTCCAGGTGAATGATGAGGTACTTATAGATGAGATAGTTACACTGCTATATTGATGAAACTACACAAATAAATATTTTGCAGCTCTTTTGACAAAAGATTTTGTTTAAAGGAATTACAGATAACCTGCCATTAATGAAGATGGGGTACCACAATAACATAAAACAACTGGGTTTTAAGACAAATATACCAAATTTATACATCTCATTGAGTATTTTCTTTCCCCCAAAGGGATTTCCTTGGGAAGTTGTAAGCTTAAATAAGGCTGCAGCAATTTCTTAAAAGAGTTTCTAACTCTTCTATTCACACCTTCAGGGATAGGAGTCTATTGTTTCACTATCTTCAAAAATGAGAAAGCTTCAACACATGAAAATAGATTCTTAGTTTAGAAAAATAATCAAAAGTCTATTGAAAATAAGTCCAGAGACTGCGAAGTGATTAATAATAATTTTATTTTCAACTAAGTTATAAGTTGAATATCTAAAGAGGTGACTTCTAAGAATTTTTTAAACTGGATCTGGAGACAATTTTCGAGAAGAATAACAAAAATGATTTGTTGAAATAAGTGTCATGTCTCCCAACTACTTTGAAGGAGAAAAGGATTAATCATACTTGACATAGGTCATATTTAAACACTATCATATTTGTATAATCATTCTGAAATAGCAATATGTATCAATATATGAAATTTACATACCCTTCGACCTCATAATTCAACTTCAAAAACATTATTCTAAAGACAACTGGAGAAGTAAATAAGAATACCTTTGTACAACTAACTAAATTGGTGAAAAATTAAAACCCTACTCAATCTCACCAGAGATTATTAAATAAAATATCTTAAAGCCATAGTGGAAAATATGAAGTTTTTTAAAACATAATATAGTGCTAGGAGGCCACACAAAGGTCATGTTACATGTTAATTGCAATCAAACACTGTGTTAGAAGAATTCTGAGGCTGTTGTAGTCTTGCAGAGAGAAAGCTGTCATCAGTTGGAGATGCTACAATAATAGCACAAATGGAGTGGTGGTACAATACCCAGCATCTTGGCACTCCAGATGTTGCAATCAACCAAAGTCAAGACAAGTAACTCAGAGGAAGAATTAAATAGGGAGAACTTGTGTGCACCCTTGGGCTCAAGTGGCCAAGATGCTCGTGTAAGAACCACATAAAGTCCAAGGACCTGTGACCAGGATTAAAATCCAAAATGAACAACTAAATAAATAAAGATGTTTCCTCCTTCTTTCTTCCTTCCTCACTTCCAATATTTCTTATTCCTCTGTCTTCCTTTAAAAAAAAAAATAGGGAGAGCTAGCTAAAGAAGTGATGGAATAGCTGGTAGAGGAAAGAAGGAACATGGTACACCCCAAAAATGTACAATCCTAGGAAGCTGCCACCACCCACAGGACTGAGAACAATGGAGAGGCACTGCCAAGCAGTCTCCCAAAGAGCTATGAGACCAACATCATGAGTCATGAGTCAGAATCACAGAAAAGAATGAGTCCCTGCCAGAGACCAAGGCCAGCTTCTTGCCACACGGACCCACACTTAGAAGGGCCCCAGAACACACTTGGGTTAATACTCTGCTGTCTCTTCAAAGGTTTGACTTTTGAACAAGAGGTGTCCATTTTCATTTTGTACTGAGCTATTTTCTGTAGTTTTTGTTTACCTGTATTTTCTGATATTTCACCGGTATGTATGTGACTCTATATATACCTATATAATTTTTGCGTACCTACATTTATATTTATATATATACAACATGTAAGCTATAGTAACATATCATACAATATATCAATATCACAGGGAGATAGGATGAGACTGAGGAAACAGACCTGGAGTGGGTGACAACGAAACAATTGGGGCTGATCCAAATTAGAGTTTCAGTACATTGGTGAATGCGGACGTTTGCTTTGATTAGTGATGAGAACTTGGAAGCAGCAAATGCCCTTCAAAGAAAGGCAGGAGATGGAAGCAATGGGATGGCATTCTCAGGGGATTAAGGAAGGCTGAGAGGGAAGGGCACAGCTTTTGACCTGCAACCAGGCTGATGTTACCCAGGTCTCAAGCCCAGAGTCCCTTCTGTGATCTGCTTGGAGAACTGCGCCATTTCTCTAAAGCAGCAATTCCCAATATTTAATGGTGGTTGTTTGTAGAGACCAGGACCTGCTCTGGGCAAGCGCCGCAGGACATGGTCTCAGCCATCTCTCAGTTCCCATCATCCTTGCCTCTGTTGTACCTACATTAGGCTATAGTTCCCTTGTTTGAATTCGGGACACTTGCAAATATTCACACTTCCCTTTGGCTGATGCATATATAGTAGAAAAATAGAACTTCAATTTTTTAAATATCCAATTAGTACCATAAAAGGGATGATTTACATGTAATTGGTTTCTTTTTTTTAAAAAAAAAGTAGCTACAAATGCTTTCCTGCTGAATAAATGGCCATTTTAAAAGTTAATTTAGGCTTAAAGCTACTCTGTTAAGGAATTATTTCTCAAGATGCTGAATTTGAAGTCAGTCACCCTCAGCTTTTAAAGTGATTGGATTTTTGTACAGATATTTGACTATCTCATGTTTTTAGAATGCTTCAAAAACCCATCAGAGGGACAAACACTTTTCTTTTTCTGTCTTTTTTTTTTAAAGTGACCCCGAGAAATGTTGCTTTGCTTGGAAGAGAATGAGGCTCTTGCTAAATATTGTTAAAATCATGTGAAAATGATAGCTTATGTGAAATATTTTTCTCTCTTCACAAAGAAGCTGAGAACCTAGGGAAGAAAACTTTCAAAGTTCTTTGTGTGCTTAATCTATCCAACAAAATCTTCTACAATTCAGTAAAGAAATTCTAGGGAATGGGGATCCAACAGCATACTGTTGCCTGAGTTCGTTTTACATTGTTGATTCCAGAAATACAATCTAATCTATGTTTACTGGCTCTTCTCATAGGGAATCATTAACCCTGAGCTCCCTCTTTTTTGTTAATGCACATGCAAGTCCCTCCGGATCTAACCCAGCTTTTTTCTTAATCATGATGCATCCCATGTCAACCTGCCTTCCTCTCAGAAGAGCTCTGTTTGCCCAGCTTATCACCAACCACAGTCGGCTAGACTGCAGGAGACTGTCACAAAGGACCATAAACATGACATTGTCCCTGAAAAAAGGTATCAGTAAAATTTTACATTATTGTCCTGATTGGGGGAAGAGGAAGATTTCTTGAAAGGGTGTCAGATTATTGTCTGTTGTTCAGAGGTTAAATGGATAATGAATTTGCATCTCTGCCATTCCACTGCCATTTTACACTTGTCTGAGAGAATAAATTACACACCATGAAATAGAACAGTGCTCTTCTTTGGACTTTTCTGAAAAACATCTTTGAAAATTTTTATCTTTTTAAATGATAGCAAAATAATAAACATTAGGTTTTGTTTCCATCATAACCAAGCTCAGCTTCAGTTTTGTCTGTGAAGCCCTGAGTGTTTCCACAAGGTGCCAGGTATTTGAAGATGTTAAAAGAAATATGGACTCTTGAATTACTTACCTGACCATAATGTAATACAGAGAAAAGAGAAAAAGAAGGCTCAGGAAAATAAGGTAAGCATAGAAGGAAGAAGCCATTAGTTAATAGGGTATTCAGAAAGGTTTTGTACAAGGATCTTTGGAGTCTTGAGCTAATCTTTGAAATATGGGTTGACGTCAACAGGCAGAGGGAGAAGCAGAAGGACTGATCATAGGAGGTATAAAGGGAAGTAATAGACACATAGAAAGGTAAGAGACTAGGCCAAATTATAGAAGACTTGAAAATATATAAATCATATTTAGAATTTGACTATTTAGGCAGAAGAGTACAGAATGATCTTAGACATGGAGAGTTGGTATGATGATAGCTGAATGTGAAGAAGTAGTCTCAAAGAGCAGTGTAGACAGATACCAGTAGTTAGAGAAGCAGTGAGGAGAACCCCAGTGGTATAAGAAAAAGGAGGGGTTGGACTAAGAAAGTAGGTACATGAATGGAGGAGCAGTGCTAGATAGGAGACAGGAAGGAAGTATGTCCTTCCAAGCATGATGCTCAATTAAGATAGCACAAGAGAAGGAGAAGAAATTGAAGATGATGCTAATATTTCGATTATTTCATTATGGTGCCATTAACAGGATTAGGAAAGACAAGAGGAAGAGGAGTTTTGGAGAGGAGAAAATGCACAGAACTTAAAAATTAGGTCATACAAGTAGAAGTAACCAATGGAACTGAGAACAGATGACTGAAATTCTGGAGAAAATGTGGATCTGTAGATTTTGGCATCATTGGCATAAGGAAGTTAATTAAAATATATAAATTAATTAAATCTCCAAGATGTTCAAAAATTTAATCACATGGATTACCTACCTTTACAGAATGGGAGGGAAAAGAACGTAAAACATCTCCCAGGGAAGAAAGGGAAAAAAAACAGGAAAATGTTTTACCCAGAATGACTTTTTGCCAGTGTGTAAGGACTTGAAATATAAGTGGGCGGTGAAGAACCAGCGGCATCTATACAAAATTTTGTCTTTTAGAAGCTTTGTAGTGGAAGGAAGAGATGATCAGGTGCTGGAAAGAATATCAGGTTTGAGAAAAGTATTTTTTACAATAGGAGAATTCCATAAAAATATCATGGCAGGTGCAGGAGTGAAAAGCAAGTAGCTAGGTTCTACACTGGGATGTTCATACATAAGACAAGGTCAGGCGTTTCCCAGGTTCCTCAACCCCAGTCATCATGCTGGCAAGGTTTTCCATCAAGCCCAGAAAACGAAGAATTTTAGGAAGACTAAAATTCTATAACACAGGAGCAAAGGAGAAAGGATTTTGCAAAGGATTGAAAGGTAGTACTTGAGAACTGAACAAGTAGATGTAAGATTTGCAGACACTAAAGAATGAAGAGGGGTAAAAATCAAGCCTACACATGAAGGTTTTTGCTTGGAAGAGGAAGAAAATAAGAGGAAATCTCTGGGAAGATGGTGTCAGCTAGAGCTGTTGAGAGTTCCAAAAAGCTTGTCCTGGGACTGAGGGGGAGTGTGCTAGGAAATCAGATGAATAGCAGAGCTTCTGAGCAGCATCGAAGGCAGGACAGAGATTAGTGAGCATTGATTTGTAGCGCATCCATTTATATATAAAAATTATACCATGTACATGAGTATCGGCCATCTAGCCAAGAGCTAATGCACACATATAATATTTTATCTCCAGTAATGGTACTTAAATTTTTTTAGTAAACTCCAACAGTCAAACACAATTTTAACTTGACCTCCCTACTGATGCGGGTGCATTTACTGAACACTGCCTCATTGCCTTTTACTCACTCAGCATTTCTCGTTAGATTTTAAAAACCAAAAAGAATTGATTTGTTTTCCTCTGCAGTTCTGAAATCACCCTACTCGTTAAGTTGCATTTAGGAGAAAAAGAAGAAAAATAGGATTTCCATCTTGAACCTACTTATGCTTTGGGCAAAGAAACTCATCTTTCAAAGGTTCTTTTTCAGAGAGTGGGTGGAACATGGCCAGGGCCATCTTTGCCAGGGGTGGGTATTGAACCGGTGGGAGTAACAGGCTCTACACATAGGCACACAGCTTCCTTGGTCTTGGTCCTGTGACACTTGTCAGACACCTGCCTTCCTTTGAGCCATCTGCCCGCCTGTTATATTTGACCCAAATCAAAGGGAACAGTAGTGTGCACAGAGGCAGAGGAGTAAATGGCAGTATGAAAGGCATTTTCCCTCCCTGGGAAAAAAGAAAAAGGTTACTAAGAATGAATTCTGCTTTTACTTGAGTTAATTGAATGAGAAGCTCATGATCTACAGGAACAAGTGAATTGAGGCAAGGACAGTTATTTAGGAAAAGGGGGACATTTCATGAATAATTTCTAGTTCTAGAAAGCTCCTTTATAGACTATTAACAAGTATTTCAGTGACCCCTCATGGCAGATGTCAAGTGACAAGTATTTCTTTGCATTTATGGTCTTTTAGAGAAAGACCACTGGTGGCCAGGACCAAGTTATTTGTCTCTAGGCCACTGATACATCAGAACCACTGAGGCACTGACTAAGCAGGTCATAGAAGTCAATGGTTAGGCGATTCCCTTTGATTCTAGGCCTGGAAGACATCTGATTTTCAGTTCTGTGTGTTCAGTCTTCGTAATGCCAGCAACCACAGCTTGTATCTCTGGGATCCAGCCCTGACCCCGCTGCACATTTATCATTCAACATATCCTCCTTACATTTAGTGGGAGGATGTTTGATTCTGGTTTTCATGTAAGGCTTTGAAACCACAAGAGCATTAAATCACAAAGTTTAAGAGCGGCACTCAAAGAGAGAACCCAGACCTCAGACCTAATTGGGGCCAGAATGCATAGCAAACAAAAACAACGCTCTTCTCTACTCTCTTTATTCCAATCCCAGGCATTGCATTATCCTACCTCTTCCCTATTCTGAACAACATTTATTTTTAATAAATTTATTTTGAAGTATTTCAATTTCTTAATAATAATTATCATTGTTACTATTTTTATGATCTTCATTATAAGGACTCTTAGTGGCCAGCACTATGTGCACAATTTAGTGCCTTAGGGATATTTCATTGAATTCTCATTCACTCTGTGAATGTAATCTACTAGTGAATTTCAATGACTAACAAGTGCATACATGGGCACGTGCACAAAACTAGGACAGTGACATCATTAACTTCCTGTTCTTCACCCTAGAAAGTTGATGTTTAAAGCAATGTATTAGATTTCAGCCAAGATATGTAGCAGAATACCTCAGAAAGTGACAAACAGAAAACATGTGTCATTCTTCTAAACCAATCATGTCCTTTTGAGCACATGCTAACTTCCTTCTTCTGATGATGCCAATCAAGACTGCAAATGGAGTATCATACCTTCTTTCCTGTCTATAGCTTCTCTGGTGTACTCTTTTTACTTTAGAGCCATAGGAAGAACAAGAGTTTAATACGCTTTGAATGACCAATCCGTAATGCTTGTGCAATTTTAAATAAAAACCTTTTAATTATGTAGTACACACACATATGCACACACATACATACATACATGCAAAACAAATGACCAAAGGATTGAAAGTGCTAAGTGTCTATAGTATCTATAGATGTGTATTCAACTCATCATAGTCTCAGACCTTGAGTCTCTGTTAGCTGCACTCTGGAACTCAGATTCTAAACTAATCTTGACTGAGACAAAGTAATCACAATCAAGATGGGGCAGTTCCATAACTAACACCTTATCATTTCCAATATTCATAAATTAAAGATTTTTTAAAATCATGAAAAAATTACCAGGGATTTTTCTTTGAGAGTTCTATAAAGAGGAAACCCATTGTACTGGAAAGTGAAGGGGTAGATAAAGTGCTAATAAGATTGGAATTTTATTCTATTGCAGCCAAGTTGGAGACAATAAAGGAGACACATTCTAGAAGGCTTTCCCCCATCAAGGATTCACAACGACAAAAATCAGTACTATTACCCATTATCCTTATATTGATATGTTAACAAGGAATATATTTATCTCACTCCAGAGCCCCTCTTTTAACCAGTATTTTATATTGCCTATCCCTAGTGGGCCCCTTCGCCTCCATGAAAGAACAAGCCAACAGCTAAATTTTTGTGCTTTGAAAAGTTGCAACCATTAAGGACCGTCAAAATATGTCCCCCAATGGTGTCTAAACCTTTGAAGTGTTCAGTGATGGAAATAACATAGATAAACCTGGCTTAAGTCTGAGCTCTATCATCCATCAGTCCAGTTAGTAAGACACACATTCAAGCTCTTACCACAGGTTCCTACACCTGTAACCAAAGGATCATAGAGCCCATGTCAGATATTGTTCCAAGAATCCCCTGAATTACTCAGCACACTGTACATGTCTATTTGAATATTATGAGCTCGTTATTGTCACAATTACCCCTCCAGTGTTAATATTGTTCTCTCCCAGTTATTCTTTGCAAATGCACACTTTATTACAAAGAGTACAAGTCATCCAAGTATCCCAAAATAATTTTAGGGGCACTCAATACTGCATGGTTTATATTAGGCTGTTATAGGATCATGGATACAGTATGACATGCAATGAAAGCAGAATTAAAACATGGAAGAAAAGGATCTAATTTTGTCTGTCACAACTTAGTTCCCATTTTCTTATCTATCAAACAGTAAAGATAAATTCTATTCCATCCATGACACCACAAATGGCAGGATTTTTTCTTCTTTTACAACTGAGTAGTATTCCATTGCTTATATATACCTTATCTTCCTTATCCAGCTATCGGTTGTTGACTTAGGTTGCTTCCAACTCTTGGCTGTTGTAAATAATGCTGCACTCAGCATAAAAGTCTATATACCTCTGTGAATTAATATTGTTATATTTGCAAATACGCAGAAGTGGGATGATGGGATCATATGGAATTTCCACTCCCACTTTTTTGAGGAATCTCCATAATGGTTTCACTAATTTACTCTCCTACTAATAGTGCATAAACTTGGACACTACAAAAATACAAATAATGCTCTCTGCCCTCTGATGGTGCAGAATCTGTTTTCTGGTAGCCCTCCCCAAACTGAGTTTGCATATGATCATTCTATTAGCATCCATTGAAAGAAGTGACCTATTTTCCAATAATAAGTTCATTTATATTTATTTTTTTTTATTTTGTAGTGACAGTAAAAGTTACAGATCACCTGTGAGCCTTTTATTTTCCCAGAATGGTTCATGGGCTGAAGATTTTTGAAAATCATTGAGGAGAAAAGTTTAATTTCTCACTATTGATGGAAAAAATAGCTTTGCATCTATAAAAAGCATGAGGATAGATAAAGGATATCAGTGAAACATTAACGTACATTGTTACCTAAGCATCATATCGTATCTACCAGAGGTCATATTGACATTTAGGCATGGCAAAGTTGGGACCAAAACTCTTTCATTGAGGCCTTTCTCCAGAGTGCTTCTCATCAAGTGTTTCACTCCTGAATCAGTGCACAAGCCAGTGTAGGTACTTACTAAGCAGTTTGTTTCTTGAAAAATAGTGGAAACCATGTGATATAAAATTATTTTCTGGTAAAGAAAGCCATTTATTCTAGTTATGAAACAGGCTATTTTTTTAAAACTTTAGAACCATACAGAACATAAGCAAATTTCATTTTTGTTGATTTCTTTTTTAATATCAAGACTCCCTTGTCAAAAGCAAATGCTGGGAAGGGGCTGGAAATCAAACTTATTTATACAATAGTCACTTATCCAAGGAAATGGGTTGCAGAGAAATTAGAATGTCTTCAATGATGTTATTCCTGAAATGTCAATCAGTCATTACAGTATTTGCTTCTCTCGTGGTATTCTCAAAATGGATTATTGTCCCTGAATTTTTAATAACAATTTAGTGGTTCAAAATACTGACAGTGATGTATGACGACAGCTTTAAAAAAAGTGCCCTGGCTTTCTCTATTGCATAAACAGAACACAATTGTATCTCTCTAGCCAGTGTCAGAATCATTCTTGACAAAGATAATGTTGATGCCATCTGCCAAGAGAAGGTCAAAAACATATATAGAAAATAAATCATGACAAACATGCAATTGGCTAAAGGTTAGGGATCTAAAGGACAAACACATATTTGAAAACAAAAACCACCCTTCACAGATTAAGAATTTAAACAACCCCACCTAGGAATGCCTAAATAGCTGGCTTAGTAGTTACATGTATTTCCAGAAATTGCATTAGGAATGGAGCAAAACAAAACAGGAAAATGTAACTGGTAAAGATGTTGGAAAGTTAATCTCCATTAGAGTTTCCGCATTTTGTACAATGCATCAAGACTAGCTACTAACTCACTCCTTTGTACCAGAGAGTGAGTTGATTTCAGGAATGTCATTCTAGGGACATTTTAGGAATGTTTGGAAAGCTGGGTCATAGATAGCAGGAGAAGGGTTAGTGCATATGAGGTGGATTCAGACTGTAAGTCCTGGAGGCATGGCTGGAGCCCCAGAACTCAATGAGCTGTTGCCTTGTCTTATCCTCTTGGCATCCAGAGGGTCTCAGAAGCCTGCAAACACTGCTTCATGCAACACCAGAACTATAAGGAAGTAAACTCCTTACTTGTCTACATTCGTAGACAAAAGGGGACCCCAGGGACCCTAGTCACAGGGAAGCATAGACATAGTAAAATTCAGTCTCAATCAGGACTAAAGTCAATGTGATCTTCCCGTTGCTGTAATGGCTCTTCTCTCATGGAATTAGTATTTATAAAACAATGTTTCCCAGAGGAAAGTTCTCTAAAAATAAAAAACTAATAGTAGGATGGGTTAAAAGAACTACATGCATTCAATCTCTGGCCTATAACCTTATGAAATCACTGTTGTACACAGATGAGAATGATCATGCTGAGACTCAGCTGAAACATTTAACTGCAAACTCTATAAAAACAGGGTGTTTTCTATTCATTGGCACAAATGCCTAGAACATCTCATTGCTTTGTACATGGCTTGTCCCAAGTACAAATTTTCGATCTACAGATTCCAGGCTTTATGAAGTAGACACTGTGTCTTATTCTCCCTTAGAACTCATTGCTAAAAAGCATGAGGCACAGGTAGGGATACTATCAATATTTATTGAATGAATAAATAAGGCAATGCTAAATTGATCCCCAAGTCATCTTCTTCCAGCAATGTCCCAATATTTCCCTGTATTTAATTCAGTCATCTTACTACACTTGAATGATTTTTTTGAGTCAGGTTCCACTTCAGTTGAGCTTTGTCATCATGTACAGAGTTTCTCCAACACAGGTGAGGAAAAAAAAGCTCTCATTTCTGCAGTGGAGCTAATTTCTATTTTTTTTTTTTTAAATCTTAATCCAAGCTAATGTTTGCTTGTTTAAAATTAATAAAAGATAGGGGAGTTTAACATGAAAGAGAAAGCGTTATTTCCTTCCATAACACCATTCTATAATTTGGAGAACAAAGTAGACAAATTCTATGCATTGTTTAACTTACCTATAATAAAAGACACTAAATACAAGACATCAAAAGTTACTTAGGGGTGGGGGTGGGGGGAAGCTGGGAGGTATTAGTCTCCACTTCATCTCCCACCCAGAAGACACCTGTTTGCTCTACTAAACAGTCAAATGTTTATACCTGTCAATTCTCTGACTTAAGTGTTTCATGGGTTTTAAGTTAAGATTAAACACAGGCAACAGTCCTATGGTATGTTAATCACTCATAATGTCACTGTCTCAGAGAGGACCCACAGAGTGCAAATGGCACTAATTTGGCTGAAAGATCTCTCCAGCCTAGATGGCTAGCATTTATGTTGGTCAGAGTGGCTCATTCAGTTCCACAGGTGTGGAACACATGAATGAGGCTCTTTCCAGACCGCCAGCATGGTCTTCTTAGTAGCCTGTTCCAACCAAAGCAACAAACAGGGATTTCTTCCCATTTTGTGGCATCCTCCTCCAGAACCCAAGGCCCTGTGATGTTCCTTAGAAACCATAACCATCTTTAGAGAGAAGAAGCATTGCTCTCTCTGGTGTGACTGACAACTGCTTTTATCTCAAGTCTCTCAGAAGTCAGGGTCAGGATCTAGGAAAAATCTTAGCAAAAAGCAAGGTCTGGACGTCTTCTCCAAGCAGGGCTTGTCGAGTTTTCGTGTTGGCCTCTTTACTTCTGAAAGTGGGTGAGATGTTTGCCTGGCTTGTGTCTCCTGATCACAGTAAAATAGTTTCTCTTTTCTCCCTGGTGGAAGGAGGTTACTTATTGGACTTAAAACATGCAGATTAAGAACAGGTGCTGAGAAACAACGGCTCCTTTAAATCACCTTTGATTTTTTCCACATTTTGATTATGAATTTGAAATTCAACACTCCCTATTACTTTTTAAGGTGTGTGTGTGTTTGTGTGTGTGTGTGTGTGTGTGTGTGTATGTAACACTTCTAGCAAACTCAGGCCATGACCCTTATATGTTTGCATAATGCTGATCACACTGACTATTAACTGGGTGCCCATAATCAATCAAATTCTAAAACACATGAATTCTCTTCTAGTCAGCAATACTTTCTTCTTAAGATTTCAAGCTATGACAGACACAGCGTCTGGAGATGATAAACTGTATGTGAGCTTGTCTCTGGAATATCACTATTTCAGGCTCTGCTAACAATACTTGCCAAGTTAAATGGGGTAGGGTGGAGAATGGAAGCACGTTGTACATTATCCTAATAGATTAAGAAAATATAATCCCATTTGGATCATTTCCTGGGCCTGCATCCAAGCCATAGATAGCTTTGCTAATCATTAAAATGTACAGGGAGAGGGTGGGCTTTTTTTCATAACTATATTGCATTTCTAAAGGCCACTGTATTCATTTCTTTATGAGTGTAATCTAATCAGAAAAAATAATTGATTCAAAAGATGATTGTTCTATAAACAAAACTGCCATGGTTTTAGACTGGAATAATGATCCTTATCCCATTTCAGATTTTTACATTTTACTTTATGCATTTACTCTAATGAAAAATTATTTTTAGGAAATATCTTTAAATATTTTCAATAGCTTCTGTATGACTTTATTACATAATGAAGATCAGACTCATGAAGACTAAGAATACCTGAAATGTGGAATAGCTAGAAATGCAACTGAAAAGTCAAATGAACACTTTATGCATGACCTGGGTCAAGAGAAGATAAATTGATTATCCATTAACATGACATTAATTTATTGTATGTGCCCATTAAACAATAATAACAATATGGGGGCGATTCACCAGAATGCCCCTTGGTTTACTACAAACTTTTCATTTCTTATTTATGTGCCAACCAGTCTTGGGTCGATAACAAATGAATTTATTGGTTACATTTTCAATCTGACATGCGGGTTGCTACAATTACAACTCAATAAAAAAAATTCTCTGCCTTTCAGGGGAAGTAATTTTAATAAAAATATTTCGCCCTTTGTTTAAATTTTTAGTGTCTCCTTCATTCTGTAGTTAATTCTGTATGGGTGGTTAATGTGCCATCAGTCTCTGCCTGCTAGCTTTCCTGAACTGTGCCAGCACCTGGGCTAACCATTAAATTACATTGTTTAAAAGCATTCATGGATTCATGACCCCCAAATAAATGGTTATTAACTTAAGATGAGCCTGAAGAACTGTGATATATCACTGTTTCAAAAAATAATCCCTTTATCTTTAAAAAAAAATTCTGAATTAGTTTCATTTTTCTAGAGGAGGGTATCTAGACAAAGGAAGCAAATTCACAAGACGGACCAAGTATCAAGAACTGTGCTATCTGAATTTTGTGATTTAATCATCAAACAATCCAGGCACTACATAACATTATCCCTGTTTTCTGGATGACAAAAGTTGAGGTTCTGAACATGTCTACTGATATCCAAAGTTATGCAGTTAATACATGATAGCACATTCAAGGTCATCCGATACCAAAAATATGTGAGAGGTTGTGCTATGATGAAAACGCAAAGTCTCTGATATGGTGCACTGACTAAGATCATGATCAGTCAAGAAGACAGCCAAACCACCTTTCTTCATAGAGAGAAAGCTTGTTGTGAGGCTAGCGTTCTCATTTCTGCATAATAGTCACTTAACTAGCCTATAAACTCCTTCAGAGTATGGTCTTATACTACTTTTTCAAAGTATTCACTGTAGACACTCAATAAATGTTTGTATATGTGAATATGTATATTTGTGCATGTGAATATTTAATTAATATATATGTTCATTGGAAAGCTACTGGTTAATAGAAATAATGAAATGAGACTTAAAATAAGCTATATATCAGAAGTCTTCAAAAATGTAGGGGTCATTCTGATTGTGGGTCCAAATGGACCCAAGACCTCAAATATACAGATAGTTTACCTCAGGTCTAGAAAATAAAAGTGGTTTTCCATGGCCACAGTTTATAGGGTCATAACTGCACATTATAATATGTTGAACTACCTCTGGTTCTATTAGATTTGCAAAGGCAATGCCAGAAAAAATGTTGAAGGATAATCACAGCCTTCACATAAGTCAATAATATTCTCTATTTCATGAAGTTTCTTTTCTTATTTGCTGCAAAATGAGAATAGTCTCAATGGAAATGAAATTGCTAGGTTAAAAAAATTGCTAAGTTGTCCTCCAAAGATGATTCTTTTCAAAGGAAACTCAATGACACTCAGAGGGTTATATTATAAACAAAAACAAGAACAAGTGGTAGGGACATAGTGAAATTAGAACCCTCATACATAGTTGAGGGGACTATAAAATGATATTTTTTGAACATGAAGGTACTCAGTGGGGTTATTCATAAAATTCCAAAACTATGCATAACCCAAATACTTATCAACTGATGAATGGATAAGCAAATGGTATATCCACACAAGGGAATATTATCCAAATATTATCCAAATAAAAAGGAACAAAGTACTAATATATACAACAACATGAACAAACCTTGGCAATACACTATGTGAAGAAAGCCAAACATGCAAGTTCACATATTGCATGATTCCAATTTTCTACTACATCTATAGAGATAAAAATGTAGATTAGTGATTGTCAGAGAATTAGGGAATGGAGATTTTAGTGTAAGGAGTTGGAGGGAGGTGGGTCATGAAAATGTCATGGAATTAGATATTAGTGATGGTTGAACAACTTTGTAAATGAAGTAAAATCCCTTAAATTGCACAATAACACATACCTATATGCAGCTCCATTTGAAGCATTCTTACTAAGCCTACCATATACTAAGTTTTTTCTCACTGTCTGAAGAGAGAGACACACACAAAAGATTCTGGCTCAGGCCCTCAGAAAGAATCTTAAAGGTTAATTCTGCTTATTTTGTCAAAGAAGAACATAAATAACAATGGCCACAAGGAGCAAAGTGGTGATATTGGCTAAAAACATTTATAAGAATTTTCTTTAGAAATAGACCAAGCACCTAAATCAGGTATCGTGTTGTCTTCTCTATCATTTGATCTAATCTTTAGAGAGAAAACTCAAAGAAAGGTAAGTTCAACCATTGGTTACCGCTGAGGAAACTGAGGCTCAGTGCTCCAGGACCCACTGAGATATCATGCATTTCACATTGCAGAATTATCCCACTGAGGAACACTGACTCCGATCTTCATTGGTGGCCCAAGAAACAGGTAACTGCTGTCATGCTGCAAAGTCCCCAGAAGAAAATGGTCAGTGTGTATAGGAACTGTTCATTATGATAACAAATAAATTTAAAAATTGACCCCAGGGATGTGGAGCAGACATTAGCAATGACTGTTACAGAAAGCATTCATCAAAACTCTGTATCTCAATTATTCTACCCGTTAGCCCATCCAATAGAAAATCTGTTTGTACTAGAAGCGTTCCTCCAGGTAAAGGTGGCATACAAAAATGGCAGACTCTATATGTAGAAGACAAATTTTCTCCAAATATTTGCCTCATAAACTCCACATCTATAAAGTGATAGCAAGTAAGTTACATATTAACATTGCAGATTAAACTCCAACCTTTGAATAGTAGATATTTCCTTTCTATCAACACAAGCAAGCTTTCATGAAGTTGACTATGTACTGCCTCAAATTTTCTTGACATACAAAATCTCACACTTCTAATATTGCTTTGCATATCTTTTGCATATCTTTCAAATATTTATTTATCAGAGTCAACTCTTGGCCATATTTACTTAAAATCTAGTGAATAAAAGAAATGTACCTTTGGAAATGGGAGAGCATGGTCTATACAGAGCCTGTAGGACTCTCTGTTCTGTCTAGGAGTGAAAAAGTAAAAAGGAAGAGTCCATTAAAAAGGGTTAGTAAAAAAGGGAAAACCATGTTGAAATAGATCTCCGTGAATACACGTATTTGTAACAGCTCAAAGTTTATTTATTATAACTTTAATGTTTGTGTTATTTGGGTGCCACATGGAACATAGAAGATCTTGGGCTTCAAAATGTTTGAGGGCAAAAATTATTTGTTTCTTACCAGCAATTTACCTACAGAAACCTGGAAAACGAGTAATAGTAAGTATTGACAGTATTGGACCAAGTTACAGATCAGAGAACAGAAGCATGAAGGGCAATGAATAGTAACTAAGGCAATTCTTGAATTCCTATAGTGGACCTAATGTTGTGATCTTTCAGATTAATAGGATTCAACCAATATCTACTGAGTACTTACTACTTGCCCAACAGTGCTTCCAGCTAAAGACAGTACTAAAGAAGTTTGAATTAAATTGCAGATATTCAAGAGCTCATAATTTAATTGAAGACAGAATAAATGTGAGTAAAACAGAATAGCAAGCAAGACTCACTCTGTTCATTATAAAATCAAACCTGGCTTTGCAGTTTTAGAAACTGATTAGACCAGCATCAAAATGAATTAATCTCTCAGAAGTTCCAAAATGAACTATTCCAGTTTTTATGTCTATAATTTTCATTTTCTGTTCTTATTGCTAACTTAGTACTCTTATGAGCTTTCCTTAGATATTAAATAAATTCAGCTGAATTGCAATGTGGATAAGTTTAAGCACTCAGGATCTGGGGTTAGACAGCTCTGGTCTGAATCTTTTCATTTCTGTGTCATTTTGAGCATTACCGGTCCAAGATTCTATAATAATACCTAAAAGACACAAATGAAAGACACTAACGAAGTCTTGGACTATTTAAATGATTCAACACTTATAAAAATGCCTATTTGTGGTTGGCATACAGTAAGTGCCAAACAGATAGCATAACTATGGCATTGATGCTGCTGAAGTTGTTTCAGTCCTTGTCTCTGGCCTCAAAGTCAGAGGCACCATCTTATTTCCATCATCTCTGAGTCCTTGAGGACATCTCACTGGAGTCTATTAACACAGCAGACTATAGTGGTCATCTTGGACTGCCATAACAAAATTCCATAGACTGGATGACTTAAACACTAATGTATTTTCTCACAGTTCTGGAATCTAGGAAGTCAAACACTAGCTTCCAGCAGGGATTAGTTTCTGCTAAGACCTCACTTGCTGAATTATGGGCAGCCAACTTCTCACTGTGTCCCAATATGGTTTTTCTTCTGTGTACATGAGAAACAGCTCTCTGGGGTGTCTCTTCTTGTGAGGGCACTCATCATCCTATTGAGTCAGGACTCCCCCCTCATGACCTCATTTAACCTTAATTACTTCTTAAGAGGCTCCATTTCCAAATATATTCACACTAGGAGTTAGGGCTCAATGTGTGAATTTGGGAGGAACACAAACATTCACTCCATAACACAGATGTTCAACCAACCTCACCCTTACCGACTCTGGATTAACTTCTATTTAATACTCCCTCCAGGAGCTGGAACTGCAGAAATTAGCTGAAGGAAAACAGGATGCTTTGGTGGGTCTGCTGATTGGCTTGCTCCAGCAAACTAATTATCTAAAATAATTGCCCCTGAGTAAGAAGGAACTGCTTTCATTTTCCAATTCTGAAAACTCAATTTTCAGTCATTTTGTGGAAATACTATGCTACTCAATTTGATAAGAAAGTATTGTTTTAATTTTGTCTGTCAGTGTTATCCAGGATTAACTTATTTTTCAACCCCTGGTGGTCTTCCTTCTTCAACATCATCATTCATACACATCACCACCATCTTCACCAGTATTTTTGTAGCTTTTTCTTTACAAGATCTATAAGCATCTTAGAAACATTGCCTCCTTTATCTTTACAACCTTCCTGAGTGTCAAGCAGAGGACAGAAGAAGCTGACCTTGTAAATCTATAACAGAATGTAGGTCTTTCATTAAACTGAATCCCTGGGACAGAAACATATTTTTGATGGGAAAATGGTCAAATTACAAATATGAAGGCAGTAAAAAGAACTACCTAGTAAATAAACAAATAAACAGATAATAATGAATAAAACCCAAAAGATAAATGGTGTGTACACTTTGATTGTGACATAATGTTTATTAAAAGAGTTTAACACTGTAAGGTTGGGACTGTTTCCTGGGGTCTGTTGACAGTACTGCACCACAGAGACAAACTGCTTTAAACAAAGGTCTGGAATTTTATATACATAAGGTAAAAAGATATTTCTATGCATTTACTGAGAACCCATGAGCAAAACTTTAAAAAATATATCTGTTATGTTTTACTTCAATTTTGAAATTGAAAATAGTGACTGTGTCTATTCTGCATAGCATGTGCACATTTGGCACCATTTATGGGCAGAACAGTGGTAGAAAAGTGGCACTCCCATATAAAGCCAGACTTCACAATCTACAAAAATTGTGTGAGTGCGTGTGCACCTACCAAAGTCACCTACTTGATGCCAGAAGAATTGGAAGACCAATCTACAACCAGTACCAAAAGGACACTCTTGAAGAGACAGAACTTAAATGTCCACCCCTGCCTGTGCTGTGGGGTGCGATTGGTATATCAGACCATAAAAGATCATCAATCCAGTTTTACTGGAAACTCCAGGATTTTTTTTTTAGACTTGGTAACTCTAACTTGGAAATAGCTTGAAATCCTGGAAAGAAACAAACCTTTAGCTTGTAGGAGCATTTCTGAAAGGTGAATGAAGTTGAAGATATACTTTCTTTCAGCAGAAAACACCTCTGAGCAGAGAGACAGGCGTGCTAGAAACTTTGGGTCTACAATGGATGCTCAGCCTGACTCGGTTTGGTAGGGGTTCAGTCTTCCCTCATCATTATTGCCACCTGCATTTTTTTTCCTTGGGACTTACCCTCACCAAATATTATATGATAGAGCCTTTCAGCCCTCTGCATGGTAAAATATGAGGGACAAAGAAGATGGCAATAACTGGAAGTAAAATCTGTTCCATATTCCTCCTCTCTTGGGCCCCAGAAGAAAACAGTCCTCCACAAGAGACAGTACATACCAGCAGACTCAGGCTCATGAAAAACCATGGACAGAATTGAGCAGTGTCCCCTTCAGAGCAAGGAGCCATGAGATACAGCATGAAGTATGGATGAGGAGCTGCCAGGAGATGACTCCCAGGGGACAAAAGTCCAACTGCTCTCTCCTCTATCCACCAATGGAGGTGACCACTGAAGGGGATGAGAGGCTGATGCTTGACTCACTTCTGAAAGAAGAATGCAACACATTCGATACATCCAAGTGCATCAGTGGCATCACTTGACAGTACCTGATGCAATATTCTGGTAATGTTAAATACAAAAGAAAAAAGAAATATTCTTTCTCTTTCATCTGCAGACATGTCCAACTCAAGGAAAGGAAATGTGAACTCATTGGGAGACGCAATTTTGGAGCTGAACTCTTAAAGATATTTTGGAAGTAAGTGCTAGCTATGACTTTTAATAACATTAATTTCTCACAGTGGTCTAATGTTTTCCAATTCAAAAAGGACTACATTTATTTTGGGAAAAAATATATTGCTTTGGAAAGGTAGGAATCTGGTAAGTCAAAATGATTACTTTGTTCAGTGAGGAGCCTTGCACTGCCTTGTGTCACCTGCTGTTCTTTTCTTGACGCCACACACAAGTGGGCATCCAACATCCTAATTGTACCAGACACTCCTTCTTTTGGCTCTTTAGGCAGAACCTCATTAAAAATTTCATTTTTAGACAGCAAGTTCATGCCTTCAATAATAAAAGCTTATTTCTGACTTCTCTGAAAAAGAAATAACCACAATACTTTTGTTGAAAGTGGCATCACAGAACTATAATTATTTCTAGCACAGAGTGGTATCTGAGGAGGCATTTTGTCAAATTTGCACAATTGAGGAGTAATTCATCAAGCAGTTTAAGACTTTGCTAGATACTGTGATGGTTGAGCTTATGTGACAACTTGACAGGGCTATAGTACCCTGATATTTGCTTAAACATGATTCTAGATGCTTCTTTGAAGATAGATGTTGTTGTATTAGGCTAACATGTAACTCGGTAGGCTCTGAGTAAAACAAACTACCTTCCATAATGTGTGTGGGTTTCATCCGATCATTTGAAGCCTTAATAGAAAAGACTGACCATCCAGAAAGAAGGGAGTCTGCCAGCAGACTGCCTTCAAATTCCAACTGAAAATCACCCCTTTCCTGGATTCCAGCCTGCCAAAAACCTACACTGCTAATTTTGAACTTGAACTTGACATTCTCTGTAAGCATATGGGTCTATTCCTTAAACTCTGTCTCTGTCTCTGTCTCTGTCTGTCTCTCTCTCTCTCTGTCTCTCTCTCTCTCTCTGTCTCTCTCTCTCTGTCTCTCTCTCTCTCTCTCTCTCTCTCTCTCTCTCTCTCTCTCTCTCTCTCTCTCCCTAATACAGGTATTTTAAAATTAACACTATTTTCTACCAGTTTATAATATTAATAACATTTCAGTTTCATTAGTTATTTAATGGAGAAAAGACCATGGTATAAATCAACAAGATTACCAGCTTATACTCACACTAGTTTCCCCGCAAACCTACCTACCCTGTTCTATGTATGGATCATTTTGAAAGACAGAAATCTCTGCCTCTTCTACACAATCAGGAGGGAGTCCTTGATTCACAATCCAATGGCATATTGGTGCTCAAAAATTTCCTGAAAGCAGATGGAAATTCCAGAAGGGTAACCCACCCACCACAGTTTGGGGGATGTGACTTGTCAGAGAATGAAATAAAGCAATAAGTCTGTGACACAGTGACCACAATCTGGATTGGCATGAGGGAGGGTGCTGAAGACAGAGTGGACTCCACAGTATTTGAATCAACATATTCGTATCTGTACAATGACCAAAAACTTCAAATAGCTCAGCCCATCAAAGTTGCTTTACTACCAATAAATCACAGAAACCCTGAAAGCATCACATTTGAATCATAAGAATAAAGGAGAAAATTCTTATCTTCGGAATGTTTTCCCCACAAGAAAATCTCTAATGGCTTCACTCAAAAGCCAGAAGTATTGGAAAGGAATACTATCCATTAATCACAGATCTTTCTTTAACATTTTCAGGCAGAAGACTATTACTAATACGTAAGAAATTCAGAAGACACGCTAGATATGCTAATAGTAGGATTCCTTATTTAAAGACTATGATTTGTAGTACCAACTGAAAATGGAGCTCTTTTTCTCCAAAGCATTGATTTCTAAATTGTGGGCTAATATGTTTTTGTAAATGCCATTTAAACTCCTCACCAAAATATACAAAATAACTGAGTTAAAATAGAATTTAACAAGCAGATATTTCAAGAATTAAAATATTCAAGTCTGCAGCCCCAATCAGAAGTGTTTATTTATAAATTGTATACTTGTAATACTAACAAAGTATGAACATTAACCAAACAAAAGCAAACATTTTTAAAGGATAAAACTGAAAAAAAATTCTTAAAGATCTAGTTTTTGTTCTTGTTGTTGGTTTTATTCCAACAGAGAGTCATCTTCTTCCACTTGGGAGATACAAATGGTGTGGAAAACACCTCTTCAATGTCTAACTGTCTGAACTCCTGTCTAGTGTGAATCCACTAGAAGTATGAAATTAATAACACTATTTTAGTTTGCTAAGTACAAATCAATCTGTTGTGGCCTAAGATATTTTTGCAAAAACACTGCCATAGAAATCCCTTCATAACAGTGATATAATACAGTACTTTGACTTTTCTCCCATATACATCTTCAGGTAAAGTGCTTCCCTCAAGCTCTCTAGAAAGCACTTCAGTACTTGCTGGGAACACAGTTCTGTATCACTCCATTTGGAACACTTCTCTTTGCTGCTTTTTGTTTAATGGCACATGTACTCTACTTTTGTGAATGTGTTTTGTTTCATTCTCTCGCTCTGCAGGGCAGACACGATGTCTTCTGTGCACAATGGATGATCCTTGGAGTCCTGCTTACTTGCTTCTTCAGAGAAGAATAATTCATGACCTCACTCTGGTCAGAGAAAGCAAAGTAACTCTCATGGTGTCAAACAGATCATGGTGGTATTTGGAAAAGAAGCTCCCGAAAGGCTAGTTTGCTGCAAATATATGACACAGACCAATAAACAATAGAATGAACGAGGGTTGGTGACACAATGTCCCGCCAAGTCTGCTCTCCACATCCCTGAGTCCTCCAGGTGGTAGAAACAGAACTGTGAGCTGTAAATGTGAACAGCCCAGGAAAGGAGACTGTCAGAAGGGCAGAGAGGACCCAGACTGGTCACCTCTAGCACAGAGGGGCACTTGGGCACTTTCATAAATAGAAGGAGGTCGGACTTCTGGACCTTCTCCGTGTGGGCCCCATGCAGGTCTGAACGACTTCCTGGTACACAGACAGATATCCCTGAGGTGAAGGAGGTGGAGTCACGACTCCAGTATTCTGGCATCGTTTTCATTGCTTTTCCTATAAAGTAATGAGTTATTTATTGTGAAAGATTACATATGTGGAAAAGGTATTACTCTGCTAAGGGTCATGAAAATCATTCCATTTCAACAGAAACACAGTACCTTAGAGCTAGAAGAAAATTTCTCTGTCAACTCTTGTGTTCATTTCAAACCCTTTTGTTTTATAGATGAAGAAGCAGAGAAGTAAGACAACTTTTCTAAGATACACAAAGATCTAGAGGAAGAGTCAGGATTAGACACAAGGCAGGAAAACAGAACCAATACCAAATACAAATTCAGTTTACAAATGCACTTCAGGTTTTAAGTTTTGTTTTGTTTTTCTTTCCCACAGTCTCAGGTCTTGAGCCCTGGTCCTTGGGCTTTATGTAAATGCCCTGCACCTTAGCTGCTGACCCACAGGAGTGCCTTGAACCTCAGGTTTTTAAAGCATTCAGTGCTAAATGGCTGAGGGGAATGAAAGGGAGGCAGAAGAAATGTGTTGATTTTCTGAGTAATTTCAACCTCTAGATTCTTACTTAAATATTTTAAATTGCAAAAGTATTACTTGAGTATTGCAGTAATTTATACCATAACAGAGTAGCATGAAAAATTCTAACCCAAAGAGAAATCACTGTAGTTAGACGGGTACCATTCCCAATGTTTTCTATGGTAGTGTAATACATGTTCATATGATACATATATGTACACATATATGCAAATAAAAATACAAAAATTTTGTTTCACGATGGATACATACTAAACACATTACTCAGTAATTTTCTTTTTTTGCCTAATAAATCATAAACATCTCACAACTGAAGTCACAGACCTACTCCGTTATTCTTTTTATGTCAGTATCACATTTTATGTTACTCATGTACTGCTATTTATTCTTCCACGGAGGGTACAGGAGGCCTTTTCCAATCAGTTACTGTTAGAGAAAATGCTGCCTTAAACATGTGACACCCCCACTCCTTTTATGCTGACGCATCTCTTCTGATCAAATATCTAAAAGTGGGGATGCTGGGTTTTATATTCAACAATCATTTTAATGTAACTTAAACAGATTTTTTTTTTACAAGGGGAGATATTTCTCCATGCATTCAAGTAACACTTTTAAGAACCTACGTCAACCAGATGCTGAACTGTCCTCTCAGTGAACTATTCTCTTGTCTTCTGGGGTCACTTTTAAAACCACTTGGTTATAGCGTTGTTGTTTATGTTCAATTTATCCTGAAATAAATTCACTCTAATGTATAAAAAATGAATATATGTCAATGAAGATTCATTGCCCAACAGGACTGGCCTTCAGAGACCTTCCATTTTCAAACTCTGACCCAGTTATGACCACTGAAATTAAAATATTACATTGTGATGTGAAAGTTTGACACCACAGACCATAAAAAAAGAGTTAGAAAGTATGAAATGTTTGGTGGTATCAACCCACCCTGTCCTTCCTCACTACTCTTCTCTTGGTATCTCCCAGGCATTCCTAACATTCCATTTTAAATCCTTCATTGTGCCTGGTATAACTTATACCTCTGGACAGCAACAATTACAAACATGATCCCACTTCTATTCAAAGACACGACAGGAAAGACTTTCTTATTCAATTTTAATTCTGCAAAACTTAAAGATGGAAAATACTTGAGTAAAGCGGAGGAAAACTGACACTTCTCAGAGCACCTGCATGTGCAGACTTCCCATGCCCTCACCTCGTCATTCTCCTTACACATACACCTCTCATGGGGTGGCCACCCTTGTCTCCCAAATGAACACCTAGATTGTTCAAGAAATTGACATACCTGGGAAGTAATGGATTCGGCATGTGACCCAAATCTTCTGACTCAAAAAACTAGGCTCATTCTGTTATTCTGTTCCCAGACTACTTAGTAATTGTCAATCCGGCCCCACTTCACTGTGCAGCTGAGAGAACAGCGCAGGGCATAGAAGTGACTTTCTGAAGGCCACATAACCAGCAAGACTCCCAACCTCTGATTCAACATTCCTCCCACGACCCTGCTGAGTTGAGTGAGATTTTGCAACTGGCATTAAATGACTAACTCTGAATATTAAAACGGGGCTCCGTCTCCTCATGCTGCTTCCGAGTAACTATGTCCTTATTCACCTCCAGGGGCTGAATTTCTAGTGGGGATGTGAGTAACATTCATTCTGTCTAGCTCTTCTCTCCCTAAAGGCTCCTCTCCACTGTCTGAGCACACACCATAATGTCTTTTTAACCCTCCTCTTAACATCTTGATTGCGAAATTGCAAATCTGGCAATACCCAATCCCCATCTAAAATCCACACTTGGCTGAAGAGAAAGGAAAAAAAGCAAGCAATTCTGTCCAGCTGCCATTGTTCCAATACTCCAAGAAGTGGGAATTGTGATGTGACAGTTGAGATGGAAATACGCAGTCAGTTCCAGCCACCAGGAGACGGGTCCCAGCAGTGGCCTCTTGGGCACTCATTGTGGTCCGTACTGTGAATGAAAACACTCCCAATCTCTCAGAAATTAAGGCCATGCCTGCCGTCTTCTGGAAGGAATCCTGTCTTCTGGAATGAAAAAGCCTTTCTGAAGAGGCTTTTGGACTGAAACCTCATATTTCATAGAGATTTTATAAGTAAGTACTGAATGAATGGCAACCCTACTAATATTCCCCTCAGTTTGATTTTATCTTCAGTTAGTGACTAAATCTGAATTACAGCAACTTCTCCATTAGATACACATACTGCAGAGTTTCTTTCTTTACCAGGAATTTATGGACTATGAGAGGGCTCCATTTTATTTTCACTATTCATCAAAACACACAAAACTAAGTGGCTCTAAGTAGAATTTACTCTACACACTTTGAAGAACTAAATAACTGACTCTCTTTCCAACTAAAGGCACCAACTTGGAAATTATGTACTTCTCTATTTCTCAGAAAATTGAATATGATCATTGAGGTAATCATCTTTTGTTTAGATATCCAAAGAGGCCAGATACAAATGAATAAATGTTCAATTTATATTCCAAAGTTGCCTCTACTTATATATTTTTAGAACTCTCCTATGTCTACAAAACCTATTCTGAATTTTTGACTTAAACAGTGATTTGTCAGGATTTTTTTTAAAGCAAAGTAATAACCTAGGTGGGTTTAAATAAGTGACATCATGTACATGACATGTAACTTTTTATGAGAGCTTTTGGAAGAATTATTCAGCGAAGTCTAGATTGAGGGACTCTGTTCTCATTGTCTTTCTTCCCATATGAAATGAGCTGAAAGAAATTCATGAAAGATTGACGAGGACCCATCTTCTATGAGAAAAAAACAACGGCAACATCAATATTTCAGGGTCTGCAAAAACATGGCCATTCTCTTGCCTTGAAAAGATGGTTAGAAATCATTGCATTTTAATGAATTCAAAATAACACAAGAGATTTGAGGGCTGTTTGGCTTCTGAAAATGCAGGGATAAGTAAGATTGTTGATAACTTATATTTGAGTCAAATAGATCTGATGCTTTGTCCCTCTGTGGACTCACGGCAGGATGAGGTAACCTCCTGGTCCTGATAGACTCCTGCTTTTCAGGCATTTTCAGCTGTCATAGTTGCTTAGAGTTTACTGAGCTGTTTTTAGTTACTCATTCAAATATTCATAAGAAGTGAGGACTGCAGTTTGCTGTCTGGTAACAACTTCATTTTCAGCTCACACTAAGCTTGTCCTTGTGGATTGCTTGTTTTCAACCCAGATTGGGTTTTATGCAGTCACATGTCCTTTCCAGGATAATGGAGTTTTCTTGGGAGTAGGCAAAAGAAACAGGCTCCATCTTTTATCTTTGCTTGACTGGATGATGAAAATAATTACAGACGACAGTGATGGATTATCAAAGAGACAAGAGAAATAATCAAACCTACATCAAGCACCGCTTTGTGTTACCCAAGAAGGCAGATCTTTTCATTATTTACCTTGTGAGATTACGTACTCCTCAGGAAACCCT
Source organism: Solenodon paradoxus (assembly GCA_004363575.1). NCBI lineage: Eukaryota > Metazoa > Chordata > Mammalia > Eulipotyphla > Solenodontidae > Solenodon > Solenodon paradoxus. The sequence goes on from RJWH01001086.1 coordinate 232,273, forward strand.
AAAATGGCAACATATTAGTGCAAACATTTACTTAACAATATTGTTCTTGAATATAGTCATAAAAATATGTGTAATCACATGATATGATTTTGGAAGAAAATGGACTGCCATTCTTTCTGAATTCATTCTTTCTGATATTGTTATTTGTTTCAAGCTGTCATTAGACATTAGATGGAGTGCCCTAGTGAAGTAGTGGTTGGGCCTGCTGCTTCCGACTAAATGCAAGCCACATACATCCCAAGGGCCTGGGTTTGCATCCCCACTCCAGGAGAACCATCAAGATGAACAAGTAAATACAAATTTAAGCTTTTCCCTTCTCTCTTTCCCTGCCTGCCTACCTACTTGCCTTCATTCCTGCTTGTACCCTTCCTTTAATAAAAACCTGTTAAATAAATCTTTCAAACATCCATTTTATTTCTTAGTTGAAAGCTAATGTCTAATACATGAATTCACTTCAATAATACATGAATTACTACCATTTAACAAATGAAGTGCAATTATTTAATTAGGTCATGACATCAGCTGTCCACCATCATTTTATGATCTCTACCTGCTTTGTCAGTCAAGATACATTTCTAAAATAACTTTGTGTTTTGAAATCAAAACTCTGAATTATTCTGGTTATAATGCGTGCCACATTTAAAAACAGGAATTAAATTGTTTTACCAGTTTATTATTTATTTTCAACAATATTCATTTTTTAAAAAAGAGATCATGCCACTGTTAATTGAACTTACAATTCTCTTTTTTTAAGAGCAACATATATTTGCATAGTTCTTCTCAACATGAATGTGCAATATGGTGCTTCTGAGATCATTTGTATTTTCTAAAATAGACTGAACAGGTACATTCTGTACTACTTTATTTAGATGTGGGGAGGGGAGATGCAGATAACCCTACATGCCTGTATGAGGCAAAGCAAAAGGAATTTCAATCTTGCAGCCACTGCCAGATAAAAACCTGGAAAGACCATTAATCTCATTTGTTTTCATTATAGCAACACTTGTTATCACAACTTTAGTGAAGGAAGTGCCAACATTTACACTAGCAATTATATATTAACAAAATTAGTTCCAAAAAATGAAGCTCCTAGTGCTATAAACCCTACGTTATTGCTGAGGTCTTATTTGCTGCAGCAGAGAAAGCTATCTGTTATGAATGCTTGATAAAATAAACTATTGCTTGAATAACACTTGACAAGAACCAAAATACCCTGTTGGTTTTTAAAGGAAAAAAGAACCATTTCACATATCTGAAATACATTTTTCCTCTAAAGGCAGAATTTTTTATGATATGCTTCTTTTAACTTCATAAGAAAGAAGTATGAAAGCATGTAAATACTTGCCCAGTCTTACTGATCTTTTTAACAACTATGAATGAACACTCTCCGTGCTGGAGATCTCAAACACAAGTGAATTGTAAAGAAGTTTCACGTTAGCAGTATGCTTTACTTGAAGCAAAGACTGTTAAAATGAAGACTCCATTAACCTGGAACATGTAGCTTGAGTGTTATAAGGTCATTTGCGGTCTATAATACACATGATAAAATGATGTTCCAAATGGAATTTAGATATCTTAACCAACCCTTTACAAGTGTCCTCCTCACCAATGCAAACATTAATTTCATGCAATAGAAGAAAATGAGTTGTTCAGGTTTAGTAGGATTTTACTTTTTAAACGTATGTGTACTATGTCTCCACCATTCACACTATTAAAGTCAATACCTTTTCACCCATCACCAATGGGATAGATAGTTCAAGGGAGACTCCAGGAGAGCTCACCAGTCTAAAGGTAGTGAAATAGCTTCCAAAAGGGAGGTCTCAATGCCAGATTCTTCACTGACCACAAAATGTTGGCAAATGTTATAATTACAAGGATTTACTGAGGGCTTTGCTTGTGTCTAGTACTTCACAAATGCCATCTTATTTCATATACACATTAACCTGGCAAGGTAAGAGTATATCCACTTTAAACATGAGAAGACTGAGGTTCAGAGATATGTGAAATGGCCAATGTCATACCTCTAACAAGTGGCAGAGTGAAAATTTCAATCCAGGTTCACTATTCCAATCCCATACTCCATTCATTATGCAATCCGGCTCCATATTATAGGTATCGAATTAATAGTTAACAGATATTATCTTATGCCCTGGGACTTGTGGAGACAACTGTTTCTACATTGAGATAATCATCAAAGAAAGCCTCTGTAGAAACGTAATGCAGGTGTAAGTGAATTGTAAGAGAAAACTCAACAAGACAAGCTGAATGGGACCTTCGCTGTTGTAGTCAAAGGAAACACACAACATGATAGAAAAGATTACCGAGCAACCAGTAATGAGGGAGAGTAAAAACAAAACAAAAAGTCTACCACTTAGTAACAGAAAGCAATTTGCATCATTATTTTAATGGAGAGGTTGGTAGACCACATATCTCTTAGAAGACATTCTGCAAAAGGGGCTTTGACTAGGAGTTTTAGTGTAAAATAAATATAGGTGATAAATCTTGACAAGTTCAAGGTCCATGTTTTACACACTAGAGAAAAAAAATTCTCAACCATAGGCACATAACCAATTATAGAAGAAAATGAACATCCCATTGGAGGTGGACAGGGATCCATGGAAAGTCAATATAATGGAGCAGGAGATGCTGCTGATACTGAGAAAAAAGATTCTTGAGTGGACCAGATATAAAATGTATTGTCATACTTGGCTAGAGTTCAACTAATCCAGGCCAATGAGAAAGATTTTGGAGTTAGTGCACCAAAACTGCATGAGAATTGATCCATCTGACATTTATGCTATGTGTAGATTTGAGTATAAATCATTTTGTAAACTTCACATGAGTTCCTCTGTTTGGTTTAAGTTTTAGTTTTCAAAATATCATAAGAAATATCATTTTAAGTAAAGGTTAAGCAAAGAAACTGAACTAATACACCCAAATGAGAGTTGAAACCATCATTCTGATTACATCAACACTATTATTACATGTGGAGTAGACCACATATGATAATAGTTACCAATTGTTGAACGTCTACCAGGTTTCAATGATTCTAATATATAAAATAAACCTACAAATATTAATATATTTATTGATGCAGAAAAGGAAGAAAAATTAAGAGTCTCTCTCAAGGTCTTCCAGTTACTGCTTCCAGAGCCAAGACTGGAACCCAAAGATGGCAGACATCAAAGTCCATATGACTGTCCCTGCTACAAGTTGACTGTACCCCAAAGTTAAGAACTATCTCTCAGAGAATGGACCCAAGAATTATCTGTTACTGGATACTTAAACCACCTCTTTGTTAAGGAACAAGTCTGAAATCTTACTACAAATATTTAAGTGTCTCATAATTTCCCTAATATCTGAAATCAACAAAAAGTTAAAATGAGTGAAAAATATCATGGTGAGTGAACTTTAAAATAAGGCAGCATTTAATAATATAAAGTGGTAAAATGAGTGATCAGTTAAGCAATTTATTTTTGTAGAATAATCAATGAGCATAATACCTAGCATCTAATAAAACATCCATAATTTCTGCTTCTGGAAGGTTTTTTAATCCTATCTTCAGAAAAAGTATTTCCTTGAGTCCTGACTAGAGCTCCCCAAAAATATGGGGTCATCGTAGCTCCCATTAATACTCATACAACAGCCAGCACCCAACTAGGACAAGGAATCCTACTGGGCATGGCCCACTAGGAGATGCTCTAGAGATGGCCACGAAAATCTTTGTTTTTTTAATAAGCTCACCTGTCAAGCTGTGTCCACAGGATGGCTATATGCACTTCCTGTTATGAATTTGCATCCCTTCATGACCCATCATCATGAAAAGAATTGGAACAAATAAATATATAGTATAAGCACACAATGATTCTACTCAAATACTTAAACCAACTCCTTTTAGGTTTCAATTACAGAATTTTATATAAGACAGAAACCTTGCAAATGGGAAAAGAGAAATCTACAGAAACAGGAAAATTAGATGTTTCAATTTAGGTGTAATGAGGACAAAATTAATGTATGGATGTTTCCAGACTTTGCCCTATGCTTTTTCTACCCCAGACACTGAAAATAATTTCTTTGCTCACTCAGTTTCACCTCTCTATTCCCCATCTCACCTAGGAGTTTCTTCGTTACCAATCTGTTCCAGGCTTGAATAAGGTGCAGCAGGTTAAATATTAGAGCAACCCAGCATCAGGGCGATGTAAGGAGAAGGAGAGAGGAAGAAGAGAAAAACTGAACTAGATTTAACAGAAAGGCAGAGTCTAGTCTCAAGGGAGAGACTCTGGAGCAGCCATAAAGGAAGAGAGTTTGGAAGATAAGAGGAAGGATAATTTAGCAGATTAGCTGGACTTTTAAAACTGAAATCAACATGCAAAATGCAAGCATTAATGTAATGTGTAATAAAATGAAATTCACCTACTTGTCCTGGTGTGTCTTGTCCTGTTGTTTTCAATTATTGTTTCCACATATTCCATTTGGCCTAAATAAGTAGGATGGAAAGAATATATAAACAGAGTCTCCACCTAAGAGGCTGCAGAGTGTATGTGATACAGGTGAGCTTAGACTACAAATTAAAAAGCAACAACTTCCCCTTCTGCTCTTTCAGTTTCTACTTAAAATACATCAGAACTTTCAAGAAGGTTAAAAAAACCTTTTTGAAAAGTTAACCAAAAATGTAATCTTATGTGAACAGCTTTGTGAAGCAATTCTGTTTAGCTGGTAGCTCGGTGGGGTTGGGGATGAGACAATAGGTGAGAGGTGGTTGTTATAAATGTGGGGAAAACACTATAAAGCTAATTTTATAGACCATAGCATAATTTAAAATGGGGGAGGATTTTACTAAAGAACCCTGTTTTTGAGAAAAGGAACCTGTAGAGTCTTTTCTGCAAAACCATACAGGATATACTATGCGCTAAAGCTTCAAAAATGTCTTTCAGTTTCAAGTGGTTACAAATGTGCCACCTCTTCTGGTGCTGATTTTTGGTGCACACTTTGACAACGTGCTGCTTTTGAGAATCTGATGCATGTGTGGCAATCCCAGACAGCAAGTCAAAAGTGGGACACCACCCAATCAAAAGTTCCAGTTCTAATTTCGCTTCCTCAAGTAGACATGGCATCATTTCAAAGGGCATGGTAAAAAGAATCACAACACACATGCTCAAAATAAAAACATGAATGGAAAAAAAAAACAAATGATTCAGAGATTAATTTTCAACTTTTGCTCAACTCTGGGGAATCAAAGAAAATAATTGTGAGCTGTGCCCAGTTCCATACTGTTGTTACAACCTAGCTCTCTTCTCTGGAGGTTGTCATTGAGAAACAGAGTCCAAACTGAGGATACTTTATTAAGGAGATTAGCGTTTACTCTTTCAAACAAGCTTTTATGGTTTATGTATGTGTGTATGCATATATATGTATGTGTGTGTGCGTACTGTGGTATATATGTATATACAAACATATATACGTGCATGTATATTTCCACATGTAGAAAAGAAATGTGCCTATTCTCTTTGGACTCTAGAAGGCAAATGCAAAGAACCAATCTTCTGTGGAATAATAAATTTACGATTTGTACCCTTCACATACTCTGGTCTTAGCATTTCTTGAGGTCCAACCCTAATTTCGATTTAGTCTTAATTTTGTAAAAATGCAGTTGCTATTTTTCTTTGGTTCTGTCCTCTGGTGATAAAACGCAAAGAATCAATGCATTGTTTCATATCACTCACTTTCAAAATTATATTTTAGTTACAGTAATGAAAGGCTTCTTTCTATACAGGCATCTACTCCCATTTTCAAAAGCAAATACATAAAAACACATTTCAAGAATGAAATGATGATAGAAGCTAAAATAAATAAGTCCTTTCTAGGACATAAGTAATAATTGCACTGTAAGTTATATAAGCCTCAGTGACAGTCTCTGGCAAAGACATCCATTTATCAGTCTAAGCAAGTAATTCCATGTTCTGTGAATGACAGAATGAGACCAGCTTCGACTGATTTATGAAGTGATTTTTTCTTTTATTCTACTGAATGATTGAGACAAAGGATCTGCAGGAATGGTGGTTCATCTTTTCTATTCAAGTGCCAATTCTTTTTATTACTTTTGTTTTGTTTCTAGTGCAGACATTGTTGCTTCATTCACCATCTGCTAATGTTAAATAAGAAATGTTTAACTCTGGGCTACTCAGAATGAATTGCCCAGAGAAAGTAATTTAATAGCGACCATCCTTCTTACACGCCACTTGGCCTTGTCATGGAGGGGAAGGTTTCTGGCTTGGGAGTCAGCAGGGAACATTTCATGATTCAACTTTGTGTATTTTTTTACAGCTCACATAGTCCCTGGGATGTAGCAGCCCCTGAAAAGAAATTGTTGAATCAAGTTGAAACAGACCATTTCCTGGTGGAGAGGCAGGGAAGAGTGGTGAGAACGGCACAGAATTATCCTGATCCTCTCTTATTTAAAGGCCGGACTGACAATGGGCAAAGTGTGCAGCCTCTTTGAAATTCATTTGTTCATCTGTCAGATGGAAACAGCCAATCTGTACTTTACACAGCCGAAATGGGGACTCAAGAATACAATGCACATTAATTGCCAGTTTCTAAAACAAGGAGGACGAACCGGTCTATCTCTAAATACATTTAGGCAAGAGAAAGAATGGTCTAAAAAAATAATACTGCCTTTCCCCTCCAAGCAACTTTTATTTTTATTAATAATTTTATTATTTTCTTTGTTGACATTGCTAGATGCATCTTAGGATATTGAAATCACACCTTAGTCTGTGTGTATCTCACATCACACCCATCACCAGGGTTCCTTTACCGCCATCTTGTTCCTCTTCCTTCCCTCCTCCTCGCCCCCCCCACCCCCCACCCCCGATAGCCACAGTCTTGTGTCCTGTGAATTTTGCTAATTTTCCTGTGGGTTTGTTTTGTTTCTTTATATTCCACATATGAATGAAACTGTCCTATACTTTATTCTTCTCTTTTTCTTCGGTCTTACTTCACTTAGCATGAGCTACCCCAACTAGTATATAAACAAATGGATTCTAAGAGTTGTTTTAAAGGGGGCTTGCACTTATAAACCCACTTATACATGTGTATACACACACACACACACACACACACCAGTCTTACAAAGAGCAGCCTGGAGTCAGAAGGAAATAGGAAATGAGAGATAGCTAGAGGCAAGGTTGATCTGTCAATTTACCTTGGCAAGTAAACGTGGGCCGAAAGTTGATCTCATTTTTGTTGACAGGCTTTTGTTCTTGTTTTCCCTCATCTTCTACCTACACATCAACCAGGAGAATCACTTCATCTGCTCTCCAACAGCTGCTACCCAGTTCACTGCTTAACCGATTGTCATGGCAGCTGATAAGGAGTCCCCCAAACACCCAGACTGGGACATCAGTCCTAATTCCCTTCGTTCCCAATGCAGGGCTGGTGCACCTGGGTCTATCAGTGATCAGAGGTACCAGTAGCTTCAGACAAAAGTAGGGACTATCTATTTTACTTGAGGATTTGGACTACAGAACAATGCTTTTATCTTAAAACACATACAAAGCATGGAGTAGAATGTAATGTTCTCATGAAGTTTTAAGTGGATGTTTATGGGGTAGCTAAGGACATGACCCATGCCCCACGCTTGAAAATGGGCTCTGGTCAACGCCGAGCACCCACCTGCATGTAACAAGATGGACTTTCTAGGATGATAACTGCCTGCACTGACTGTCGCCAAGATGTTCTGCCCTGGAGTTCTGCTGTCCTTGCCTATTGAACTGTTCTTTGTTCTTGTCTATGTGGCCGGCTGTTCCTGTCCACTCACTGCCTTCCCCCTGCTGTCATTCCCTTTAAAAGAGCCCACTTCTTTGTTGATGGTTAGGTTACTTTCAGGTAATTTTACCCGACCCGCCATCATTAGGAGACAAAAGCATGCCTGAACAGTCATCTGGGGAGGTGGAAATATGTTCGACCCGCTGCCGATGGATCCCTTTGTCCTGAGGACAACAAAGTCCACGTTCCTGTCACCTGTGTCTTCTCATGATGTGTTTGGACTATCTACTAGGCAGGACATTGTTCTGCCAGAACGTGAGCACCTGCAGGACAATGTCAAAGAAAATCGCTGCAAACGGGGTGAAGACAGTACCCTAGGTTAGGTCCCAATCCTCCCAACTTATAAGTACACTTTCCTTTTCTTGGGGTCAGGTCATTCAGGATAAATTGAGGACACTGACTGAGAGCAGCCAAATGGACTTTCTTAGACATTGCTTTAAATGTTTTACAAGAAAGCGGGTATTCTTGGGAAAAAGCTGTCTCTGAAGCTAGAATCCCATTGTACCAAATAATGCAAGAAAGTCTAACACAATGTTCTGCTATCTAGCTCTCTTTCCAGTTGCTGATTTATAACACATATTAAGAGTGTTAATTTTAAAGAAACGAGACGATCTATCAGGTGAAAAACACCATGTGCCATCACAAAGCCAGTTGGCAGAAAATGCTGAACGCAAATCTTCTCTTTTGGTCAATTCCATGCAGTCATACAATAACACGTATTTTTAATAACAACTTATTTAATAACTATTCATGCCATAAAAAGTATTGAGAAGCTACAGTGAGTGAATTATTTTTGAATCACGGAGAAATAAAACATGGGTTTCTCTATCAAAAAATCCATGGTCCAGATGAATGCTGTCCAGTAGACAAATGGTAGAAACCACAGTAAAGCGAGCAGTTAGACCAAGAATTATGACTTTGACAAAAGTCATACTGCCTTTAAGAACTGAAGGAAAAATAAGACTGATAAGATGATAAAAATGAAAAAACAAAATTCCAATAGTCAAAAGGAATGGTATATCCAAAGGCCCTGGGGCAGGTCAGAAATAAAACTTGCTCTGTGAACTGAAAGGTATATATGTATCAAACCTGACCAAAAATATATGTGACCCTGTTTATATACTAAAACCCATAGTAATAATAATGGTCACCATTTATTGAATACGTACTGTGTACTAATATCTACTTTAAATATACTCATTGAAACTTCATAACCATCCTCATAGAGAGATACTGCTATTATCCCCATTTTAGAGATGAGGAAACCGAGGCACAAAAATAAAGAGCTTGTCCAAGTGGTAAAGCCAAGATTTAAAACAAATATTCTGAGGCCTGTGTTCCCAGTTCCTCACACTCACACATTATTTGTTGAAGGCAACCTGTCCTCACCCCTCCAGGTGAGGCATTGGGTGGTTTGGGGAGCCTCTAAAACAGCTTTTAGAGAGAGGTTGGGGACCAGGAAGTGTCTCTTCTGATTTCCAGTGGATTCAATAATTCCTGATTAGTACCCAGTGAGACTTTTGATACTTAGTCACCTCCTTTTGGAAGGAGGAAGGAAGGACAAATGGATTGGAGTAAGGGTCCAGTCACCATAGAAAGAAACAGTGGACACTGACCGTAAACCAATAGCCAGGGGCAGATCTCTAGCACTTTCCATAAGATAGAAAGCCAGCATGATCATTAAATTGTTTAAAAAAAAAAAAAAGGAAAAGCCTTCAAAGCATGAGTGATAAAGTAATCACTCAATTCAAGAAGAGAAGAGGCCCTTGTCTTTTGTCACAGCTCTGTCGTTGACCTTGGACAGACATTTGGCAGCCCAGACATCAGTTTTCTCACCTGTAAGATGAGACAGCTGGATCATGCAGTGCCTTCAGGATCTCACAGCTTCTGAAGTCACCAAGACAGCAGGAAGGCAAATAGACCCCATGCTTCTGAAAAACAGAATCACGGGCAAGAAATCACCCTGAATGAGAAATAGCACAGATCATTAGCTACAGGAACCTTCGACACAAGGGATACCCCAGTAAATACATTCATACAAACAAACAAATTGAAATCTTGCAACTCATTGCAAAACACGAGCATTTTATTAAGATGATCTCAAATTGCACTGAAATAAAATTGTAAAAGAAATACCAACTTCTACCCTCTCCAAATGCTCCAGATGCCTTCAAAATCTGTTTTTGCTAAAATCTGTTTTCTGCACTCACCAACATACACACACACACGTGTGTACACCTTATTAATTGTACAAATAAGGAGCAGACCAAACATTTGTTTCAGTATGCAAATTTTTAAGATAATGAATAATATTAAAAGCTTCCTTTGTTTTCCATTGTAATAAAATCTGTTGTTTCATCAGTTTCATTAGAGTAGGTTTTGACCTATGCTGGAAAAACCATTCAAATGTGCAAGCTCATCTGTGAAATGAGAGGACTCTGGGGCACAGTTGTCCCTGTTCCTCCCCCATGGAATATGATATGATTCTCCATGGAAATGATTATAATAGGTCAGCGCATTGTCATTTTACACAAAGGGTAGGGCTTCATCTCAGGCCGGGAAATAGAATGTGCCGAAGTATCTCACTGATACAGAAAAATCTTTTCATAGTTAATGATGTGTTTTCCTAATCATGATCAAATCTGAAGAAAGGACTTAGAGGTCCCACAATCTGTTCCCTTAGCAAAGGACATGATCTAGAAAAATTCTGTTAATGAGCATCTTGGTGTGGTTGTTCTGTTGTTCACAGAAGAAAAGAAGAAAAGATTGCCAAAAGTAAACACACTGCAAAATTTACCTCCCAACCAAGTTTTCAACAAGTTATATTGCAGGCCTGTGAGAAGAAAGCACGAGAATGCTGATTATGTTTAGATTATGGTTGTTTCTAATTTAAGATCATAGGAGCTTCTTGTTTTTAAATATATTTTTTCAAAAAAGAAGGGCTTAAAAAAATTTTTTATTGGGTCCTGGATTCCAAGATGGGGTTTTTTCCATTCCTTATATTTTACAACCACCAGGGTGCCAAAGCAGGGTACCAAAGTCTTCCTTCATTTTTATCCACTATCAAGCCAAGAAGTCACTGAATATACTGAGTGAATAAACAAATTGAGCATCTAATTCATATATTTCTAACAGAAGGCAATGAGCAACCTCCAGGGCCAGATAATTCTATTGATTTTTCCTTAGTCTTGTTTAGTCCATATCATTACATAAAACAAACAGCCAACCAAGCCATTATCATCTGCCTTTGACAAAAAAAAATAGCCTGCTGCACAGGAAAGACTGTGTTAAGAAAGACATTAACAATAGATTGATACTTTTGTCAAAGTGGCAAAATATTTACAGATGATGGTGTAGTAATAATCACTCAGGAGGGAGATTTGAATTTCTTTCTGACTGAAAGCTTGCAGTCTTAGTTGCCGCTGGGAAACCTGAGTGGAAGGCGACCCAAGTGAGGCACGTGATGCTGGAAACGTGTCACAAGGAAGGGACATGGATTTCTAGCTGGGATATTCCTGCAGTTAAATTAACCAGCTGTAGCTGAGCAGAGCCACCTGGGATTCTCGTGGTTCTGGTTGGGTTTCTCCACCACTGAATAGGCACCAACCTGCTTACACTTACTGAGATCTGACGAATTCTCCCAAAGACCCAGTCTCAGGAGGGCAAACTGTCCTCCCACAGGGCTTAACTTCAACTTCCCTTCTGTGTGTTTTTTAAACATTCCATGTCTACATTTTTACATCAACTGGCCATAATTAATATAATTTTGTTAGAGCCTAACTAAAATATAAAGTCTTATAAATTAAGAATGCATAGAATTCCTTCTTACGAAATACCCTCTTGGAAGCATTAATGTCTTTAGCTGATCATAAATAAAACATCAAGGAAGATGCTTACACATAAATCTTTGACCACATCTCTGATTTTTTTTTCAGGCTAGAACTTAGGGAAATAATTTTGTCAAATTAAGAGATAATAAAATGTGGTGATTCAATTTGAACTTTCTTTTTAGAGGTTACGTATTTTGCATCTGTTTGCTGCCATATGTATTTCTTCTTCTGTGAAATAGCTATTCCCTTTTTTTTTTCATACTGTCTTCAATGTTTAGTACCTCATTTAGTTGCACGTGTAATTTGTAATTAAAGGATAAGGATTTAGGGAAAGGTAGTTTGCAACTGTATCATGTACCATCATTGATTTATTCCTGTAAAGCTTCCTCGTGAAATTATTCTTTTTAAAAGATCTCCAAATTTTTTTGTTAAAATGCCTTTTTGAGAGACAGGCATCCCAAACCCAAAGCTAATGTTACACTGCCACCTAGTATCTGAATGTGGAACTGCCCAAAACATGGCCGAACGTTTCCCATACTGGTAACATGGAGAATTCAGTAAACATAAAATGTCACCTTATGTCCTGAATGTAGAAAGGCTAAAGACTAATGTCAACGAATGCAAAAATGAAGGTTCCCATCAATTCAGGGACAAGGCATTCTATATATATTTAACATTTGTCAGTTTACCTGAATAACACTAGAAAGATTGTTCCTCTGAAAGTCATGAAAACTGGGATCCTCATTCTAACCTCATTGCTAACAGCTGCCATTTTCTCTCATAACTGTGAACCTCTTTGGTACTCTGCTTTTGTGCAAAATACAAGGAAAGGTAAAGGAAAGTTCTCCTCTGTCTCTCTCCTCTGAGCTGCCTGTCAGCAGTGAATCAGAGAAAGCTGGTTTCTGAGGCCAAAACACCAGTGGCAGGTCCAACTGAGCTTTGCCTTAAGTTTGGTCATCTCCTGGCCCTTCCTTTTCTCCCGTGCTCTCCCCCATGGAGTGGGGTGACACTTTTCCTGTGGAAATGCTCGGGACTGCTGTGAAGGAGAGTCTGAGGGAAGGGGGAGGAGTGAAGGCTGTGGTGACGGAATTAAGGACCTGCTTTCATAAGCTGCCTGTTGACAAAGGAAGTGACAACAGTGACACTGTCCTGTCATCACAGAGTGCTCAGTGCCCATATTGGACAACTTCTGACAATGCCCTACGTTTCCTAAATTTCTCCCTTGCCCCTTCATGTGCACCTCTCCTCCCTCCTGTCGACTGTAAATATCACCCAAAGTGCAGTCTCGAGTGACCGACTCTTCTTTCTTCATACTCTCGGCTCTGCAAGGAATGACTTATCTGCTCTTTAAGCTCTAGTGTTTAATTCAAGCATCTCTAACTCCTGGACAGAACTCTCACTTGAATACCAGTTGTGTGTGTTGTGTGTGTTCAGCTGCCTGTGGAATTTAATACCCACCACCCACCGAACCATCTGCCTTGCTCACAGCACATAACCAAATACTTGCAAACGTCTAAACAAAAACGTTTTTTGTTCAAGTGTTTCTCCTGCTCACTCCTGACTTTCCATCCACAAAGGGTTCATCATGGTATGTTTGGGTCATATTAATCCTGTCTTTAGTCCTTTGTTCTTCAGACCCAGATCTTCCCCAAGCAGAAGCCCACTCTTCCTCAGTGAAAGTATCATTGTCTGCCTGTACCTTAGCTCGATGCTTAGCAAGCTCTGCTCAACTTTAGCTGCATAGCTGCTGTCAGCCCTGGGCTTATTGCAAAGGTCCCAACTCCTAATCCTGGTCTTCTAGGCTCACGTTAATATGCTCCAGATCTTCTGACCTTCTTTTGTAATTTCTCTCCCCACACTACTCCACCAGGATTCCTGTGTGCCAGCCAGCCTTATTTCTCAGCCCACAGCATCTACAGCCTTGCTCCTGTGACATGCGAAGTGTGGCTTGCGGACCAGAAGCATTGAAAGTGCCTGGGATCTTGTTGAAAATGCAGGCCCTTCAGACCCACCTAGACTCTGAATCAGAATCTAAATTTTAGGAAGATCCCTAGGAGATTCCTAAGCGTAGTAAGTCTGGGAATCACTGAAACCCTCCCTTCTATGTCTTTATAACTTCATCTGCTTATTTCGTGAAATACATATTCACAATCTAAAATTGTTTTCCCTTTTTTTTTTTGTCTACCTCATCTCTTTGGAATGAAAATTTGTAAGCTAAGTCCTCATCATACTTGCGGATGAATTCTTCTGGTAGCCACTCAATAAATAATTATTGATTGTGTACATTCTGAATGTATTTCCTTATTTTCACTTTCATTTATGTCGTAACTCCAATCTATTTTGCCTTACCTCCTCCTTTTCAGATCTTATCCATCCATCGCATCCTAACCTCTTCAAAAAATCTTTCTGAAGCATTGCAAACACACTGCCCCCTCTGATCTCATAGTCCTATTGGATCAATTCATATGTCCAATCACATGTGCGCTTTTAAAGCATATCTCTTGTAGCTCTAACCAGAATGGAAGTCTCAAGAGGGTAAATATCTTGTTATGTACTTCTTTGTTGTTGTTGCTGGTTCCCAGAATTTGACTGCAGACTGGTGAAGGCATTCATTCTCTAAGGAAAGAAAGACCCACCAAAAGAGTTACAGAGAAATGACAAACCCTGGAAAATGGTCTGGGAACACCCTTTTACAAGAAGACTCTCCAGTGAACATGAATTTGGGGTGGGTCCTGTAACAAGCCACCACATGCTTTCCTAGTGTAAGTGGGTAAAATGTGTGTTACTGAATTCTGACAATTGAATCATTTCACTTTCCAGTTGTGTTTTACATTCTAATATTATTATATAGTCTCATCGCGATTAATATAAAATAAGTTCTTATCATAGAATGAAATTTGCATCTAAAGCCGTGCTTAGAGATTCCATGGACATTCTTGCTGCATAAGATTCACTTTGTATTAACTTAATTTAGGGCCCATGAGTTCCCAGCTTCCACTTTGGTATGTAAATAAGATATTACTTTTGAACTTGAAAGTCAGGCTCATCTCAAAGATGGCTAACTGAGAAGTCTTTATCTCAGGGGTTCTGATTGTATTGTCCTGTTAGTGATGTGTGGAAGTCCCAGATCTGTGTGGCAGCATCTTTCTGTCCCTGGTGACATAAAGTGTGTGCCCACCTCCCAGATATGCCAAGCAGGCTGACAGATCAACTCACCTATCTTGAAAATATGCATGGAAATACACTGAACATATGCACAAAGGACTAGTTTCTATCTCAGACACAATGCAGGCCCAAAAGTTTCCAACCTCAGATTAAACACTCTTCCCACACCAATTAGCTCACTTTATTATCGTGTTCCATCTTCCTTTCTGGCTTCGAGGCGGCATTTAGCATAAAATAGTCACATGCTTTCATGATACTAAGTACCCTGATATCAAAAAAAAAAAAGAAAGAAAGAAAATTATCTTGAGTATTCCATTGCTAAAAATGAGAAGCAGGATAAATCGGAATTCTCCACCTACCACAGTTCACAGAGGCCCCAAGCAGAGCAAATGTTGGGGAAGTAAATTGAGTCATATGACTTTGGTTTTGAATGGTTTTGCTTTATCTCAAAGTCAAATGCCATTCTTCTCTTATTTATCACTTACCTAGAAAGGAGAGACTGAATTTTTTTTTCTAATCTGGACCCAGAACTGAAAGGAAATTTAGCAAAGAAAATAAAAGCTAGAAAAATGCCCCTTCTGAGTCTCAGAATGGAAACTCCAGTTCTCAAAAGCTCTGAGAAATCACTTGTCTAATTATAACACACATTATAATTAGAAACTGGCCAGACAGGGTCAGGTTTCTTCAAGTCTGGGCTGAGAGAGGGGTTTTCCTATTTGATTATCATCCACGTATTAAGTTGCATCGCTCTTTAAAAACCTTGGAAGAATGCTAAATAACAGGGTATTTTTCCCTCCTCAGCAGTTTGAGAGACTGTTTTTCTGCTGGACTTGGGTCAAAACTTTCTTCTGTCTGGTGGCCCACTCGCACAGTGACAAAGCACTCTCCTGCATGACCGCCGCACCCCACCGGTGCACTCGGTGCAGTGAAATGCCACCTCTCTTCTCCTAGGCTGCCTTACTTGTCTTGATAGCACCTGTACTTCGTGTGTATGTTTGCCCTTGACAATGGCAATGTTTCAATTTAAGCTACTGGAATAACGGGGACAGAGGAACATGTCAAATTTGTATTTGCACATCCCTAGTAAAAATAGGAATAGTACACAACTGCCTGATAGTATGAAGAATGATAATTGCAGAACATTTGAAGGTAAGTATAAAGGGAAAGGTGGTTCAACTAAAGGGAAAGAAAGGCTGAAATATTGCCTGTAAAGTGCACAAAGTTGCAGCTTGAGTTGCTTCCTAACCCATTTTTGCAAATATTTTTGTTTTCTGGTTTAGGTGAGTAGTTTACACTACTCTTCCCCTGGGTAGCAAGCTCAAAAGGGAATCGTGTAACTTGGAAGGATAACTGAGTTTACAATTGAATCTATACTCCTCGAACTCAGGTAATTTGAGTCAATGTGTGCTCTAATTCCCAAAGGGTATAATCAAAATAAGCATAATTGCCATTTACAAAAATGTATTTAAAGACTCTTTAAATGTTAATTGATAATAAACTACAGATCTCTTAACTACTCAGAGCACTCCTGTCTAGTAGGGAAAAATTATTAATGATAAAGAAGACAGACTTTAAGGACTTATGAGCTTGAATATAAATCATAGTACGGGGCAAAAGATACAACTTTCTCCATCTTCAAATTCAGGGTTCAGTAAGATGAGCAAGAATCACTTTGAAGAGTTTTACCAGGACCCCTAAGAGAATCCCAACTGCTACCTTTACAAAGAGCCCACTTGTTCTATGCTTATTGAAGAGTCAGCTACTTTCAAGATGAAATTGCTCCTGTGGGTCTGATCAGCATAAGCAATTGGGACAATCCTGTTTTCTGCCTAAGACTTGTAACTACTAGCTAGACATATTCTCTGAAGAAGAAAGAAATAGGAAGAGTGAACAAGACTAGACATATGCATTAACCAGCTGTCTCTTTTCTGAAATTCTTGTTCGGAAGATTCAATTTCCAAGGATAGAAGTGGTTAAAAATGAGACAAGCAAGTGGAGTGATTGACTCAAGGATATATCCTATAGATTCTAGTTTTCTCCTTTTCAAATATTAAAGATTTAGAAAACATACAGAAAAATGACTCAAGGCTCCAGATGAATCAAATAAAAGGCAAACTTTGTTTGCCTCAAAACACAAATATTTTAACTGACATTTTTAAATTGATTTGCTAAATTTACAAAAGCTAACAAGTAAGTTTCTGCTCTAACAGAACACCTGGCTCAGAGGAAGCCAAGACTTAATATGCCAGTCACATGCCAAGGAGTAGACAACACCTCCTCCTACATCCAGACACATTTTCTAATTTACCTGCTATCATCCCCTCCTCGACACACACATACACAGACACACACACAAACACACACACAAACACACACACACATAGACACACAGACACACACACATGGACACACACACAGATAGACACACACTGCCACACACACTCTAACATGAAATATGGGATGTAAGACAAGGAATAGGAGATAAATATACCATTTTTCTTTAGCCTGAGAACACATAGGTGATGTGGAGACAGGCCAATGATAAGAAGCTCTGAGTAGCAATGAGGGAAAGACAGAGACAGAAACAAATATTCAAAGGTTTCACTGGTCCAGGTGAGTCAGTGCTAGCCAGGAGTGACTCAGTGGGTTGCTTGAGACAGCACCAAAGCAATGAAAAGAGAACAGTGAAAAGTTCCTCACTTCAGAAGGACAAGCTTAGGAGAAAACAGAAAAAAGTAAAGGAAGGAAACAGATTCATGAAACAGTCCATATTTTTCCTACCATAACTTAACTCTGCAAGAGAATATGAGGAAGGAGGCCAGAAATTTCAGGCAGGCTCCTAAGACCCACCTTCCCTCCCCCATTTCTCTGTTCCCCATTACAGAATGGTCCATTTGTGCTGTTTCCATTACCTCTCCCCTATTCTTATATCTCTCTCATCATGCTTTCCCATCCACTGAGACATGTGTCTCAGCAACAGGTCAAGCCCAGTTGTCTATTTTCAGTCCTCACTCCAGGGCACGGGGTTTGGAACTTCTCTGTGTGCGTTCACTTAAAAAACAATGACATTCAGTCCTCAGTATATTTCAATATGCTGAGGGCTCCCTAATTTAATTCTCAAACACCAGATTTGTATATCAAATCACATCACTTGCCATCTCCACAAGCATCTCTAAATAAACACATCTAACCACAAACCTGTCACTGGTCATACCCTCAAAACTTCTCCTGAAGAATTCCCCATCACAGAGCTTAGCAATGAAGAAGCTAGGTCCAAAACTTGAAATCATCCTTGATGTTTCTCTTTATCACGGAATTTTCAGAACCACCAGATCCGGAATCTGCCCACTTTGCCACTTGTGTTGCTATTGCAAAGGAGCTCTAACTGTTCTCCTTTCATCCACTCTCAGCCTTCCACAGTGTCCCCTACATCAGTCTGAGTAATACTTTTGCAGAATTATTCAAATCATGTTACTCTTCTAATCATCACGCAATATAGAATCCAAAATCCTTATTCTTGCCTGCAAGCACTGCATGAGCTGACCCCCCAGCTGCTTTTCTGATCTAATCTCCTGTTATCTTTTCTCTGAGCTCCACCCACACTGACTTCCTTTGCCAGTTCTAAAACTGAGAAGTAGAGTCCCAGATCAGGAGTCTGAACTTTCTTTTCCTCTAAGACATTCTTCTCTCAAAGCTCTGTGTGCCTATTCCCTGAGATGCTTAAAGGTTCTGGTTATTAACCCCTTCAGAAAGGCTTTCCCTCATTTTCTATGAAACAGCATACCTCCCACCTCCCCTTATCTTGCTTTGTTTTCCTTCACTAACAACTAACAATTGATACCTGCTTATTATGGAACTTCTTACAATAGAGCATAAGCTTACTGAGGTCAGGGAATTCTGTTGGGTTTCATTGCTGTATCCTCAGCATCTAAAATGGTGCCTGTTCACCAGCAGCTTCTCAAGAAATAGCTGATTTTTTTCGAATGAACAGAAGCTATTAACTCAGTTATTCACTGATCAATGAGATTGATCCCATCATAATAAAACATCCAAATTTCTCGGATTGGCCTTTGAAGATACTCAATATATAACTGTAGAGAGGAAAAAGTTGGCTCCATCTACAAATATAAAAGACAAAAAAAGTACATTTGAAGGAAGGAGTACATAGACAGAAAGTGGTCTTTGCCAAGGCATGAAGGTTTGGTTAGAGGCACCCAAGCATGACTACAATAGCAATTGCAGTGTGCCCTGATGGAGCAGCAGCAGGTCAATCACCTCCTAAGTACACAAGCCACATAGCCTGGGGTTCAAGTCCCAGTTCCAGGGGGGAAACAACCAGTGTAAACAACAAAATGGAAATAAAATTTTAAAATGTTCTCCCATCCTCTCCTCTCTCTTTCTGACTGCCCACTCATCTTCCTTCCTGCCTGTACCTTTCCTTTAAAAAAAAAATTATCAATTGTTTAAGAGTCAAGGGGGACACAGGCTCTAAGACTCCAATCAAGTACCAATTGACTTTGTAGACTCCAGGAGACAGGTATTCCCTTGATGTTCTTGAGATGCATTTCGCACTCAGATGCCTACAGACCAAGTAAAACAAGAAAATGTAGGAGGTCTCGAGGAATAAAGTGGAGAAAGCAGACCCCATCAAGGGGCGGCAGCTGTGTACCTCAGTCCCTGTCCATTTCCACGTGGAAGTGTTTGAGTGGAAGGTTACTTGCAGAACTCCCTGGGTTTTAACTCACCTTTGGTTCCTGGTTCTATGAAGTGAGTTTGCTATCATTGCCTTCGCGGTAAAGAGATGCCCCCACCCCCATCCCTGTGAGACCAACACCATGGAACAATCATAAAAGTCTGCCTGTGGCATCTGCCTACAGGCCATCTGCCATTTGCAACCTTGACCTTAAAGCAATAGTTGTCAAACATTGTTAGAGACACCACCATGTTGCTACTAGTTTCCAAATATATCATGAATAATTTGTTGTCCCATTAGCATTAAAGAGCCAGCATTTGCAAGTTATTTTCTCCTTAATTACATTGCTTCAATTATACTAATGACTTTATTGCTGCATACTTGTGTGTTGATAAGTATCTTTGGAGATAAAAGGGTGGAGTTACCATATAGGGTATTAGAAATATCTTGTGTATTACATGTTATCATCACCCTTTAGGTCTACCATAATGGAATTAAAAAGGTTGAGAATAGTTCTTTAAAATTATCCTTGTAAGATTGTTTCATATTTTCCATTAAATTGGGACTAGAAATTTTAATTTTATATAAATTTAGCCCCATTAAATAGAAAAGATTGTCTTGGCAGGAAGTCAAGTCAGAATTGTTAGTCTGAACTATAAGTTTCTTGAAAAAGATCCCTTAATACTTTTCCAACTTTACCTCCAACTCTAGAGCTTTGATTTCAACCACCAATTCCCAGACTATACCTTTAACCAAGCCATGGCTCGTGTTATTCCTAATTCTTGGCATACATGTCCCCGTCTTCTCTCTTATTTAAATATTGAACAGCTGTCAGAGCATTCTTAAATCCCTCCTTCACCACTATGACCCATAATGATCTCCCCTTTCTTGGAGATTCTAAGTTTCTACTACTAGGCATTTATTATGCAGCCTTACGTTGGTCACTGTCCCGGCACAACAGGATAGAGTGGACCAAATGTGGGTCCCAATCAGTGCAAGGAATGGACTATCACAAATGTGGTTGATGTCTTCCTCAGAGCCCCTGTATGAACCCAACAGTCACTTTCTGTTTGATTCCCAGTGCCCATATAATATGATGGTTTTTTATCTGCTCAGTTGTGTTCTTAGACCATGCGCAAGATGGTCCAGGAATATCAGTGTGTTTTCTCAAGAGCAATATACTCAACCAATGAAGGATGAGAGTTGGTAGATCAATACCACAGCTTCCTCACCCTTTGGTGAGAAAATCCTGGTAAGTGTTTGACAGTTCCTTAGAAGATCCATAATATAGTTTTCCCTGAATGCTGATCTGTTTAGCTGTTTCCCTTTCCTTCATTCTCATGTTTCTGGGAGTCATCTCACAAATAAATTATTAGTCTAAGTCCTTATCTCATAGCCTGCTTTTTGGAGAAACTAAGACATTGATTCCCTAACCAGATTTTTGATTCTTTGAAAACAAGCCACTTGTCTTTTTCTCCAGTAGAGATATTTGCATAGTCTCTGGAATAGGGAGACAATAACAGCATTTAATATCTGTAATCTGTTGTTCAGTAGTAACACTCTTATGTGATTTGAACGAAATTGAAATAGATTTCAACACTTCTGCTCTTGTCTTATCTTCCCTCCCTCTATATAAAGAAATCAATCTAGTGCCCATAAAACAGAGCTAGAACTAAACAATTTCTGATCCAGTTTCCTGCCAACCTCAGGCTTAAGAAAAAAGTTTTAATATGGGAAACTCTTTATTGAATATGGTCTTTGAAATACATCTGGTGTTTAGTAAACTCATCATCTTTGAATATTTAAATTTATGTATTATAATACATCAGAGAGTCATACTTATTAATTCTTCTAACAAATTGTGAGACAATTGACTTTGGGCCTTTTAAAATGAATTCTAAACATTAAGAAGCAAATTTGTGAAGGAATTTTTAAGAATTTGGGAACATTAATGAATTATATAGTACTCAATTTTTTTGTGGGCAACACAGAGGTCAAAATAAACAACATCTTTATTTCTTTCTCTTAAGTTTGCACTGGTGGTCCAGGGCTGATAGGCATTCATTAGTGCCAGGGACTCAGGTTTCTTGTCTCTTGTTGCTCTGTAGTGCATGGCTACATTCTCTAGGTTACCTCCAATATGGTTGTGTCAGCTCCAGCCATCACAGCCAGATTCCAGCTGGCAGTACAAAGAAAAATAAGAGAAAAAAGAACGTCTCCTTTTAAGAGTACTTTCCAGAAGTTAAAAAGTCCACTTCAATTTACACCACATTGACCAAAATGTAGTTCGATGACAATCCATAGCTATATTGGGAAGCTTTATTCCAAGCAGCCCTCAATCAGACTAAAAAAAAGTTGTGCCACTAATATTCTTATAGAAGGGGAGAATGGACATTAAGAAAACAAGTAGCTGCCTTTGGCACAACTAATATGTCCCTGGAATGGTAGCAAAGAAAAAAATCAGATGGTAGAAAATAGAACAAGTACACATAAATGAGTAGAAGATATGGATTAGTGTGCCTGCTATTGATTCACCAGCAATTTCATGGCCACAGAGTGAGAATGTGCAGACAGAGGATGAAAATAGAATTTCAAATTGGAGAAGACCTAAGTTCATTCTAAGTTCCTATTAGAATGCCCCATGTGTGCTGCTTTGGATGATGCCAGTTACTAAAGAAGGATACCAAAAATAGAAACAATGACAATAGAGTCTAATGTGATTTATGGGAAGATAGACTGAGTGTAGTGCTCAGAAGAATAATCTAGAATTTTACTAAAAGAAAAACAAAAAACTCAGAATTACAAATCATGTATGGAATACTACCAAGCCAGAAAATAATATTCTGAGGAAGTTGAAGACCAGCATCCATTCAAATTAACTGAAAAACCAGGCAGAGCACCAGGACTTTATTATCTGCATTGAGATAGGTACCCTTGAGATCCGTCCTTTCTGTTAGGCACGTTAAGGATGCCATATTGAAATCTGCAGGCATAGCCAGGACTCTAACTTTCCCTGCGTCACGACACACCTGCACCTCAGCACACCAAGGTAAACAGAGTTCTCACTCTGTACAAAGCAACAGGAAGAACTGTTCTTTGAAAAAGAACACACAGTGGCTGCAAGAAGGAAGGCTTGTAATGGAAAAGCTTTACATTTCTATTATGTGGAAAAACTTGAAGGGCCCTTTGAAAAATCATGTAGGAATTACAGCAATGTTCAGTCTGCTGCTCCTGGAGTTATTAGAGGTTTCTGTGAGAGCCAGGTTAGAGCATTCAACTTCCTTCTGGTCTGTGAGTAATGCTGGAAAGCCCCGGACTCTGATCAGCCATCATTTTTACAAAATGACAACTTACCAATATGTCCCCTCCAGGACTATCTTAGGGAATTCTTCCAAAGATAAATGAGATAATGGGCATTGAATAATTCTTGTGAAGTGATTATTTATTGCTTCAAGAAAAATGCAAAAGTGATCACTTTTAACAAAAAAAAATAAATTAAAGACCATTATTGGTAAATCACCAATGAATACATTTTATCCTCCTGTCTTTGTGGTTTTACTTGGTCAGCTTGTTACACACCAGCCAGTTTGAGTTGCATCACATTTTATGGGTTTTCCCCTCCTTTTAATTAACATTAGAATCTTATTAGTTCAATTATTAGCAATATGTTACAAAGTACCAATATTGCAGCTGTGAATATCTTTATTAAGAAGACACTGCGTTGAGTTAAGAAACTTTCAGCATTATTATAAACTCTATCAAGTCTGGAGAGATCATTCATTTGGTAAATTGGTCCCAATTCCAACTTGGAAAGGGAATGCAAATTAGATTTGAATTAACTTGCTCCCCCGCTCACTCTCCTCTCAAAACATGTAATTTCTATTAGCAATTAGCATCTGCAGACTTTATACTGCCACTTGGAAAGGTGTACCAATGCATAAAATAAGAACCAGAGGTGTGATGTTATTTTAACTTAAGAAATGATGTGCGAAGAAGGAAAAGAAATGTACTTTTAGGTATATCATCCTTCCTAAGGGACACATAAATAATCCTAAATTTTACCCAGTTTGAAGGGATAGAATATGGTAAATGTTTCTTTGCTTTACAAGCCCAGGCAATTCTATGAAGAACAAGAATGAATTTATCATAGACGGCCTCACAGAACTTTCTAAATATAGAATCAGCTTCTTTTGTCCACAGCTGTTCCAGTCTAATAACTTTACCAATGGCTCACACTACAGAATCCTTGATTGAAAGTGGAAATAATATCCTAAGGTGCAGAATAGATTGGAGTCTTTTCAGGGCAAAAAGAAAAGAAATGCTAGACCAAATGCTACAATGATTTATATGTTTGAATCCAGGATCACAGATTGTTTCAAGAAGACAGACCACAAGAAACAGCTCTATCTGCTTCCCTTTGACACATTTATATGTTCATCAGCAGTGGTTCTCAAACCTGAAAATGATTTGAATCTTTTGGAAAATACAAATTCCTTGGCCTTACCCCCAAGAAAATTCTGACTCAGTACATCTCAGGTAGAACACAGGAATTCTTCTGACACTGGAATTTTGGGTGATTCTGAACCGAGGTCTTTGGAGCGTACTTTAAGAAACACAATTCATTTTTTTCTGTGAATTGGACAAAGTCAGGGAAAAATAAATAGACATATAGACAATCAACTTCTCTCTCTGTTCTACTGGATATGAGCAATTTAGCAGTTTCCAAAAATGCACAACAAATGAGAATATCACAAAACTTTCTATGCTCAGTGGTTTACTAAAATTTTTTCTCCATATGGATGAGTCTACCAGAATGGCTAAAAAGCACATTTCATACCCATTAAGCAATTGGAAAAATTCCTTCTGAGTCACTGGAATAACATTTCAAGTAGCCCCTACTAGCAAGAAATAGTTATGAAATGGAAATAATAAATCAGTTAACCTTCAATATAGATCGAGAAAGAGGAAACACCTTAGTTTTAGATGCATTTGTATATTTTAGGGGTCCTATAGTGCCTCCTCAAAGCAATCTCACACCTCTGCTACAGAGCAGTTCAACTTTGGCATGATCGACATTCGAACAGGATAGTTCTTTGTTATTGGGGGGCGATCCTGTACATGGTAAGATGTTCAGCAGCACCCTGGCTTTTATCGAGTAGACACCCACTGAGACCTCCTCCCCAGTTATGACAACAAAAACGTTCACATTGCCAAATATCTGCTAACAGGAAAAATCAACTCTAGTTGAGAATTGCTGGTCTTATTACTATTTCATAACAATCATATAATACTTACCCGGTGGTCACAAGCACACTATTATAATGGATTGGTCCAATGTCACTGTCACAACTACAGTCAACATTTACTACGTGCCACAACTATGATGTTTATAACCAGAAAAGAGAAGCAAGTTATTCACCTGATATCAGTGAACCATCTTTCTAAAATCATTTTTTTTAAGAGGGAGGACAGGAGAGGAGGGAAAATCATTTTAAGGAAGGAAGGAAGATGAGGAAGAAACATTTTTATTTATTTAGTTGTTCGTTTTTTTTGTTTTTCATCCTAGACCTGGCTCCTGAGCCCAGGTCCTTGCGCTGTGTGTGATTTGCATGCAGGTGTCTCGCTCCTGTGAGCTCCAAGGGAGTGCCCATTAACTCTTTTCACAAAAAAAAAAAAAAAAACCCAAGACACTCAAGTTTAGTGAGGTTAAAAGACAAGCCTGGTGCACCCTGGTGGTCTCGTGATCTAGTACACCTGGGAACAGCCCCACATACATCCCAAGGTCCAGAATTCAAGACCCAGGGCCTGGGGGGAACAACCAATGTGAACTAAATAAAAATAAAATGTTTCTTCCTCCTCTCTCTTCCTGCCTGCCTACTCACCTTCATTCCTGCCTGCACCTGTCCAGATGAAAAATAAAATAAAATAAAAAACAAGTCCCAGTGATGTGCAGTACAGCAGCACTTCCTAGCCAGCAGCTTTACTCTAGAGCCATGTGATTATCTTCAGTGACAGCTATAGAAGTTAAAATTGGACCAAATGGGGTGAACTTGATGAGGACTACCTCAGCTTGGATCAAAAAACTGAATGGGTCAGAGGTTATGATGAGAGGCCAGTGAGGGCATCAAAGGGAAGATATGGATGAGTTTGGATAAGAAACCACCGTAACACCCAGGGAAATTGCGCGGAAGTGACTCCCTTTGTCGTGAAGTTTTCTGGCACCTGCACCAATCCACAATGTACCTGCAGACTCCGGGACGTAAGTCCAATCAGTGGTGATCACCATCACTTTCTCTCCTCTCTCCCCAAGAGAAGCCAAAGAAGGACTGAAGGGAGTGGGGAGAAACAGACCATTCCGGTTCTGACTGGTGTAGCCACAAGTCTAGCCTGCACTGTGAAGACAGGGATAAGGGGTTAAAGATGACCACCACTGCTTAAATATCTGAGATTCAACTGTTTTAACAAGTGGGTAAGATTAAAAAATACATAATGACTGACCCGAGCTTAGAAGCACCTTCCACCTAGTGGGAAAGATTGGTTATACAATGCCTAGTGGAGACAATTATCAGGGTGGAGTTCATTTCATATTTTACCTCCTGATTTGAGACTCTATCAAATGAATTACATACATAAATGAATCTAGGTATATGTATGTATTTTAGTCATAATTCTGAATATCAACAAGATGGCTTATGAGAGAAACTTTATCTAGTTTTAATAATTAATTTTTTCACTGTGTTTACAGTACTTCTGGAAAAAAAGACAGGATGACAATAGACTCAGGATGTGGAATTTAATGCTTGCTACTTTTTTTGTTGCTTTTTAATTGAGGTGCAATTGACATAGAACAGTGTATTAGCTTCCAGTGTAAGAACCTAATAATTCGAAACTTGCATATGATGCTAAAAGAGCATCACCATAACCCTAGTTAAATCCATCACCAACAGTTACAAAAAAATGTGCTCCTGTGTGGGATCTATTCTCTTAACTTCCAAATATGTGATACAGTATATTAACTATAGTCACCATGATGTTTTTATTTCATCCCTTCTTCCATTTTGTTCCACTTCACTCATTGTCTTCACCTCTGAAAACCACCAGTTCTCTGTATCTATGAGTTTGTTTGTGGGTTTGTTTTATTTTTTAAGATTCCACATATAAATGAAATCATATGGTATTTGTCTTTCTCTGATTTATTTCACTTGTTACTGCTGCAAAATGCCAAGATTTCATTCTTTTTTATGTCTGAATAATATTCCATTGTATATAGATCATTTTCTTTCCTTTCTTTTAAGGAAAGGTACAGGCAGGAATGAAGGTGAGTAGGCAGGCAAGAAGGAAGAGAGAGGAGGAAGCACTTTTTTTTTTTGGTTGTTCACATTGATTGCCCCCTTCCACTCCAAACCTGAGATGTGAACCTGGGTCTTTGGGATGTACATGAATTGCATTCCTCTGGAGGCAGATGACCTAACCACTGCTCCACCAGGGCACATGTACCACATTTTCATTATCCATTCTTCTTTGATACATTTAAGCTGTTTCCATATCTTGGCTATTTGAAATAATGCTGCAAAGAACATGAGGATGCAGATCTTTTAGAATTAATTGGTGTTGCCATTTTATTTGGTTAAATAGCCAGAACTAGAGTTGCTGGATCATATTTAATTTTTAATTTTTGAGGAACATCTCTACTGTTTTCCATCGTGGCAGCACCAATTTACATTCCCAAGCCTTGTCTGCTCTTTAGAAGCAAGATAGACATTTCTCAAAACCTAACAAGAAAAGGAGACATTTTCCCTTCTTTTATTCATAGGATGACTAAAAGGCATTTGGATATCTGCCCAGAGGTCTGGCTGCTCTCTGAAGCTTTAATCACTTTATTCTTGAACAGTTCATCCCTCCCACTGCTGACCTAGCAGTAAGCCCTACAACTGGGGCCTCAAAACACAGCTCTGGTTCTGGTCTGTTTCTCATTGGGACAAGCTGTCCTGCTTTGGGAAGCTTCCCCTTTGCTTCATCCTCTACCCTTTCTCCAAGGTCATTCCTAGCACTAGACTTATTCAAATTATTTTCCTGTTGGAAGTACTCAGAGACTTTCAATCGCTTAGAAGGTCTTTTCCAACATGGGATTCGGGTGACTTTATATGTGCAGCTCTGTCTGGTTCCCACTCACCCAGTCTTCACCCCTCACCCCAGTGTCCAAGTGGCCACCACATTAGACTTTATAGCTTTTCCCTAATCAGAGTATTTTCTGTGTCTGAGTTCCTTGGTACATGCTCTCCTACCCCCATTCTCTGCCTAGCTAACCTATCCTCCTGGTCTATCAAATATGATCCACTGAGGGATTTTCCTTCCCTCCCTCCTGACACTGAGCCTGCCGTGGCCTTCTCTGTTGTCTTCTATTATTTGGGATGTGCTTTGATTGTCAGGTGGTGTGGTGTGATGAGTAGATGTGTAGTCTGTGAGTCATATTGCCTGCTCTCCCTTGGTTAATGAAAATGTGATTTCAAATTAGGATAAAGGACTGTCGCAGAGAGGAACACAGTGCCAAGGAACCAATCCCAGTTGGTTCTGAGATTTGATACACCAGAAGTCTGGAAGTGGGAGTGGGAAACAGAGTACTGAACCATCTGACAGCAGCTCAATGGTGGAAATGTGTTTCCTATGAACAAAACGAAGCTAAAACAGCTGGAGTGGATGAACAAGGAGGAAAGGTGAAGGAGATGGGACTGAAAAGGTAAGCAAGGCTCAACCCTGCAGCGTCTTAGAGGTCACTGGAAAGGCTTTCATCTTTATCTTAAGAATGATTAAGAGACATTGAAGAGTTTTGTTAATAGGGAATAACATGAAACTATTTGAATTCTGAAAAAAAATTGTTTTCATGTAGAGAATAGATGGAACTGAGACCAGAGAAAATTTGGGGAGGCCTATTAGGAGGCTATTAAGGACCTGAGGGAAAAAAATGGAAGCTTGAATAGAGGAATGGGAGCAGATGAGGAGAATTCAGGTGAATTCAAATTGCAATTCTTCCCAGAACTTACAAGAACCAAAGAGATTAAGCTCTCACATTAAATACTCTGGTGGCATTTAAAAAAAAATAGTATAACCTTAAAGTTATGATTACTCTATGGAGCTTATCATAAAGCAAAGTAGTTAAAAATGAATTTAGTTAAATTTTACTATTGAGGAGAAAGGTAAGGATGGCATTATATAATTATAACATAGTAGAAATAGTAAAACTATTTCTTTCAAGCTATCTTGTTAAAAGAGCATTTGTTACTTTGGAAAGCTCCAAGGAGACTCTGAAACACAGAAATAAAATTACAAAACTTTTATAGCACACAATTGTCTTATTTTATAAGAGCTTTTTTTAAGATATACTTCACATACTATACAATTCATCCATTTAAGTGTACATTTCAATAGCTTTTATTACACTCATTATTATATAACTATCACCAGTATGTAATTCTAGAATATTTTTTATCATTTCAAAAAAGAAACCTCATACCTATTGTAGTCACCACTTATTTCCTCCTAACTAAATCAGTGCTAGATAATCACTAATCCATTTTACTACCTATTCTTGACATTTAACATGAAGGGAATCATAGAATAGGAAGTCTTTTGTGACTGGCTTATTTCACTTAGCAGGTTTGCAAACTTTATCCATGTGGTAATATATATCAGGACTTCATTCATTTTTGTTACCAAATGATATTCCATTGTTTGGATAAATTACGTTTGGTTCAGCCATTCATCAGTGATGGGCATTTGTGTGTTTCCACATTTTGGTTATTGTGATAATGCTGCTATGAACAGTCATGAGTAAGTTGAGTGGACGTATGTTTCGTTTCTTTTGGGTATTTACCTAGCAGTGGAATTGCTATGTCATATGCAATCTTACATTTAATCATTGTTTCTCAAAATAGCTACTCCTTTTACAATTTTCACCTGCAGTGTATGGAAGTTCCAATCTCTCCATGTCTTCAACACCTGTTATTATTTATCTCTGCAATTCTAGCCATCCTAGCGTGAAGTGATGCCGCATTGTGGTTTTGATTGGCATTTCCATGGTAGCTGAAGATGTAGAGGATCTTTTCATGTACTCACAAGCTATTTGTACATCTTTAGAAAAATATTAATTTCTCCATTTGAGGACATGTCTATTTCCTTTACCCATTTAATGTGTTTTTTGTCTTTTTGCTATCGAATAAGACTTCTTTACATAGTCTTAGATACTAGTCACTTATTAGAGATGAGATTACAAAGTTTTTCTCCCATTAATAGGCTTTCCTTCCACTTCTTTGGTGGTATATTTTAAAGTACAGAGTGTTTTTTGTCTTAATTTTGGTTATATCTAATGCACTGACTTTTCTTTTGTTGCTGTGATTTATTGTTTTTTATAAAAGAATAATTTCTGTGCAATGATAAGATTATATAACTGAGTTGTGTCTAAGCTTCTTTATATTATTTTCCAATCAACAAAAAGACTCTAAGTATCATTTCATCAGGAATTCATAGTCATTTTCTCTTACATTTGTATTGCTTCTTCAAAGTAAAAAGACTATAACTAAGGCCAGCCAACTCTATCTTTAGCAAAGGCAATTAAGCAGAATTATTCAGGCTTATCAGTTCTATGCTATTTTATTAGCTAAAGCAATTAGAAGAACTTATCATTTTTTAAAATCACATAATTATTGACTGTCACAAACCCTGTTACTGAGAAAGGTGATGACTTGTAACACTGCTACAAGACAAAAATGAAAATAAAGCTAAAAAGAAAGCCTGAAAGACAGAGGTTAAAGGAAGAAAAAACATAAATTACAATTAGAGTGAAACACTGCGGAACCTTAATGCATTTTTTAAGACCCTTTAAGTCAAATTAATGAAAATGAAAGAGGCTCAATATGTGCATTGGTAGAACTTTTATTTAAAAAGTTAAATTATTTTACTAGAGCTCCCACCTATTCATTTTCACCTAAAAGCTATTCATTTTCACCTAAAAGCTTTGAGGGTGAGAAATTAATATGTTTTCAAGGTTTTATTTATAAGATAATAAATAACAGGGGATGCCAACATGAATCTAGGAGAGCATGCAATAAAATGCACTTAGATCATCACAAAAACTTTGTGTTCCTTGAGAGTTGGGCTTCTAAGTTATCCATTTTGTGGTTTCCAGTGGTCAATATATGTCTACACTTAAGAAGTGCTCCAAGAAATAAAACTGTTGAATTGAATTAAGATACAGAATTTACCTCTCTATAAAGTCTGAACAAACTCCTAAGACCCTCCAAAAGTACACTGTGGATTTTCTCAGTTTTATATTCAGTAGCAAATGTTATTCTTTATATGTGTTTTCTCACTGACTGGCATTAGAGACCTCTTTTTTTTTTGACAAAGCTTCTTTTTACTGAGAAATAAACTAGGCTGATTCATCAACATGACTAATCTACTTGGTGTGAATGGATAACAGTAATGGAATTATGCTCTGGGATCAGCCTATCACCCTACAGCTCAAAACCTACCATCTAACCTTCTGTCTTCCAGCAGTAGACACAGACCGTAAACACACAGGAAGACTGGTACTGCAGTTTACTTAAGCACACGTCCATTCCAGATAACCTCTTCTTTTTCTTCCTTCCATTTCATACTCTGTACTGCTCAAATTCAGAACAGTCTATCCCTCCTCCTCACCAAATTCCTTCCTAGAGAACAAGGCTGTACATTTCCTCCTCACTTCCTGCTGGGCCCCTCTGCCCAGGGTGGGGTTCCATGAAGTGAAAGGGCTGTGCCCACCCAGAATCTGGAACTATGCCTTCCCTCTTACCATCCTCCAGGATCCTGGATGGAAATATGCTCAAACATAGCCTGAAGAGCAAGGCCTGTGTAGGACATCTTCTTGGACCCATCCTCCTGAGGGTAGATCTTCAGGCCCAGGAACCACACAAGGGACTTTCGATTGCAAAAGAAATATAGAGTTTGAACTTATGGGCTAAAGTATCCACATGGGTGTTTATTTAGCATCCTCAAGGTATAAGATAGAGCAGAGGATGGAAGAAGGGTGTGGACCATGATCATGGGTGGACAGCCAGAGCCAGCACTGCCCTTAACACCACATTTTAGTACTTAACTTTAGAATTCTGGAGAGTCCTAGAATCCAAAATTCCAATTTTACTACAAAATATTATCAAAGTAGGAGACCAGACCATATTTTATTTATATGTTAGCTTGATGTACAAATTTTAGACATGGTAGATGGGTATCCATTTTTACAACCACCCTAGACTCTGATAATGTGAGCAGTGGGTCTATTAGATTTGGGAGTTCGAGTTTAATTGATATATTAAACATATTTATTATGTCTATACCTTGTACTAGGCCCTGTTTTTAGGTTCTGAGAGATGGCAGCAAATTGGACAGAAAAGATCCTGCTCTCAAGGAGCTTACACTCCAACAGGGGAATGTAAGTAAGTAAAGTCTAAGGAAATGAATGTATTCACTTATTCATTCATTCACTCAGCAAATATTAACTGGTAAACTCTGCTCTAGAACAAAGAACTATAAGCATGACAGAGAAGACTTGCTTACCTCATGAAGACTACATGACGATTTCAGACATGAATAAAAGTAAAGAAAGAGAAGAGGTCATTCTCAGAGAGTAACACGTGAGGGATGTTGACCTCATAGGTGAGGTGGTCAGAAATTCATCTTTAATGATATCTATAGAAAAAAAGAAGTCCAGAGTGTGAGAAGTCAAGAAAAGAGCCTTGATGGAAGTAAAAGCAGGTATGAATGCAAGATGGGGGAAACTTGGGATGTTTGGGAACAGAGGACAAACGTGGCTGGAGCACCGTCAGGCAGATGGTGTGTGTTACAGAACATATGAGAAAAAAACAACTTCTTGACACTGAGATTTGAGTGTTGGTTTTTTCCTGTTGCATTAATGCCAAGTCCCGAATTGTATACTCATTGAATATCAAGGGAAAACAACAAAGAAAGATAACATCAGGAAAGCAACAGCAGTGAAAGGGGGTCTCTACCATCATCTGACTTGTCCCTGAGAGTTGTGGTATGGAATATTGTCATAGGTGCAGTTATCAAATGAGGCGTCTTGAGAAAGTGCCCACTCAGGCTTGGGAATCCTCGGCAGCAAAATGAAAGTATTGTCAAGTCCACAGTGGACCTCCAAGGATCTCTTTCTATCTGTTAAGGAGTTCAAGTGGCACACAATTCACATGACCACACAGCAAGACACTGGATAAGCCTGAACTGAGGTCTACATCTATGACAGCTGACTGCTAAACTCCAGGTTGAGACGTACTCTTGCCGGTGTGCCTCCTACACCATTCCTCTCTCAAGTGAATTCCCACAGGCCAGTGAAAGAGGTACCATTATCTCCCTTTAATAGGAGAAACCAGGGTTTGAGAACACAAAGTAGTTGTCCCAAGTTGACAGAGTGGATCTTTTTGCAAGACCTGGTGCTGCTGCTTCAGAGGACAGAATTCATTGACCTTTCTGCATAGAAAGGAGTGAACGCTCAGCACTAGAGCAAGGAACCCTAAGTTGGCCACTGTGTCACTTTGGACAACTTACTCCACTCCTCGGCATCTTGATTTCCTTCTCTGTAAAGTGGAGATAATTGCAGTATCCACCTTAAGGCGTTTGAAGGAGATAATGCATGTCAAGGGCCTGGACTATAGCAGGCACTCAGCAAGAGTCAGCTGATTGATTTTGCCTCTTTCTTTTATTCAGTAGTCCTGTTTATTCAAGGAGTTCTTGTACCAGAGACTACCAGACACTTATTTAAAGATGAGCCTTTAAATCTTACCAAATAGGGATGCTACAAATGAAATATGAGCCAAAAGGGCAAACTATTCATTTGGGGAGTCAACACTAATAGTCATAGAAGAATTAAGTGGAGGGCAGTGAGTGACTGAAGTAGCTGATAAATGGCCATCCTTAAGGCTGGGTCTATCTTGTTTGTTTGACACATCCTTCTGGTTTTGTCTGAGGAGTCTGAGCCCCATAGGACATACCAATCCAGAACCTGACAAAGGACATAACTGTAGGCCTTTTAAATCGGAAGTACCTGTTTTCATATTCCCCAACTGTCCCATCATTTTAATATAAATTTCAATTTTGTCCCATTTTTAATAAACCAGGGCTATCTTTGACATAGGAAAAAGGGGACAGTTGAATTGCCCTAGGCCCACTCTTTTGAGGGGGCTGGAAAGCAGGAGCCCCTTTTGCCCCAAGTTTGTCCCCAGCACTGACTGCAGTGGGCCCAAAAGCTACTGCTGTTCCTGCCCCCTGTGAGGAAACAAAAGAATTCAGCCCTATCCCAGGTAAGTCTGTTTCTTCAAAGGGCGTTGAACACCACATGGTCGACCTGTAGGTAAATACTATGGGGATTCTCTCTGGCACTGCGGGGGTTATGGGTACTTCTGGCACTGGGATGGTTAAAGTGCCATGTTTTAGGGAGGACATTTAGAGCGAGACTTATGGAAACACCAAATTTGGTTTGTACCTAAGATGCCAAAATTCCTTGCACCTGCTCTGGCCATTTGTATGAAGTCCTGCCTGACCACTTGTCATTATTATGCAATTTCTGATTACTTGTTGCTGGCCTGGCCTGTCTGCTTTGCTCCTGCTTGGATTGCTCCATCTCCACCCTTCCCCTTAGTCGCCAGCATATAACCCATTTTTATTTTAAGGAAAAATAGTCTAAACAACTCTCTTTCTCCTCTTTTGCTATACTAACCTTTCTGATGAGACTCAGCTGAAACATTATAGTGATCTTTGTCAGAGATTTCATTCTAAGAACTGCTGGTCCAGGATCGAAATCTACTATATACTTATGCACACTTCAATCTGCAGGCTTCTCTGGAACTTCCATAAGGGCTTTGATATTTCTACTTTGTACCAGATGTTCAGATTTATTTAAAACATGGAACACATACTTGAGCCAGGTGGTGGAGAGGCCTGCATGTACTTAGGGAGAGGATGGGGTGATTAACTCCATCTCCACCTTAGCTCTCGAGCATATCCATTTAAAACCTTTCAGGCCACTTGCAGTCCTGCAATGAGTCTCACATGGGCTTCCATTTCCCAGCTGTGGCAGTGGCTCTCTGCATAGTTTACCACACCATGGTCATTAAGCTAAGATCACATCATTCATGAAATACTGGAAGTGCTTAGGAAGGAAGAACTGGGTCGGTGCAAGGTATTGCTATTGTTATTATGCTTTATTCTTACTGGCTATAGGAAGAGATGAGTGGTTTAAAATTGTGGCTTTCAGTATATTTTTCTCATAATTTACAATTTAAAAGAGATCATTTATACCTTAACCCTGAAACTAAAGTTTCATGTAATCGTGATACTCTTCCTACATGTCATGTATTCTGATAGTTTCATTTCATCTTTTAAAAAAATATTGGTTGTAATCTAGTCAGTTGATTTAATGACCCACTAATGAGCCATAACTTACAGTATATAAAACACTGTTGAAAAATCTAAAACATATATTCCTATCTTTTAGTTTAAGACAAATTATTTTCATGTATTCCCCTCTCCTAACAAACGTGCACAAATGCACTCAAAACTACTCATCCTTTCAGAGTAAATAAAATTACTCCAAGATAATTGGACACTTCCCTGATTATCCTCTTGATACTCAAAAAAGAGAACAGAGTTGCTCATTAGATGAGCCATTTGCATCCATTCTCAAAATGTCATTTTATTTTATGAATATAAAAACCACAAAGCATGAGGCTTCTGAAGAGTATGCCTATTTACATGTACTTTTGGGCAAGAAATCTGAAGCAAGCAGATTTTTCTCTTGAGATATGAGATGTGCTCAGTTGTTAAAGGAAAATACAAATATGCATATTCTCATTTTGAAATCATTCAAAGTTTAGCTTTAGCATAAAATAGAAAAGAAAAAATAAAGTAGAAGAGGAGAAGAAATAAGAAAAAAGGAGGAATCAAATGGCAAGGGAAGGATACTGATTTAAGTCATATTTGATTGCTTATAAATTCTTTTACTATATTAGGGTAATTAATATTAATTAAATATCCCAAGTCTCTAATATAATGCCAGCCAAAATATGACTCATCACAGAGTTGTTCGATTTCACTTATGAATAGAAGACACACTTGCCTTACATTTTTTCTCAAGAAGCTAAGTAGTTTTGGGGTTTTCACTAATAAACATTATTTCTAGACCAGCTTTATGTTCACAGCAAAATTGAGGAGAAATTACAGAGAGCTCCCACATATACCCTGTCCCCACACATACATAATGTCTCTCATTATCAACATCTCCTACCACATTGGCACAATTATAATCCATGAATCTACACTGTCCCGTCATCATCACCCAAAGTCCATATTTTACGTTAGCATTTACTCTTGGTGTTGTATATTCTATGAGTTTGGGTAAATGTAGAATGACAGGCACCCACTATCATACAGAGTAGTTTCATTGCACAAAAAACCCTCTGTGCTCTGCCTATTTCTCTTTCTCCCTGACTTCCGTGAAGCACTGATCTTTTTATTGTATCCATAGATTTACCTTTGACAGAACATCATTCAGTTGGAATCACACAAGATGTAGCCATTTCATATTGCCTTCCTTCACTTACTAAGATTTATTTAAGTTTCTTCTATGTCTTTTCATGGCATGAAAACAAACTTTTTAGCATTGAATTATACTCCGCTATCTGCGTGTACCATTACGAAACAGTCACTAAAACACCTGCTGATTACTTCCATGTTTTCACAATTATGAATAAAGCTTCTATAAACATCTGCAGTGGGGGTTGTGTGGGCATAAGATTTCAACCCTTTGGTATTTATACCAGGGAACATGATTGCTGGATCATATGTTTAAAGTATGTATAGTTTTATAAGAAATCACCCAACTATCTTCCACCATTTTGCATTTCCACCACCAGTAAATGAAACTTCTTATTGATGCAGCATTTGGTGGTGTCAGTGTTTTAAATTTTGAATTTTTCAATAGTTATGTAGTGGTATTTCATTGCTGCTTTGATTTGCAATTTCCTAATGATACGTGATATTGAAGATCTTTCCATATGCTTATCATCTGTACATCTTTTAGATAAAGAGTGTCTATTCAGGTATTTTGCCCATTTTCAGATCAGGTTGGTTGTTTCTTTGTTGTTGAATTTTAAGAGTTCTTTTTCTATTTTGGATAAAAGTCCATTATCAGATATGTCTCTTTCAGAATTCATCTCCCAATATATTGCTTGTCGTTCCCTTGATGCTTAATATTTCTAGTATTCCTAAACATGTTGAGCCATACAGTTCCTAATGAAAAGAGAACAATTTATATAGTTTCCAGATTGCAATTTCAGGTAAATTAATCTCTAGTGTTTCATTTTATCACTATTGATTGTAGAACCCTTAATACAATCATGCCCCTTTCATAATGAAAGGTTTCTCAGTAAATAGTTTTTTCCATCTTCTCCAGTTTGCTTTTCCATAACACTTTTGTTTTCTATAGCAAGTGAAATTTCATCACACAAATTGCTTGTCTTTGGGGGGAACAAGGAGTATACAACCAAAATGTGTTTTTACTAAAACAAAAATACTACTATTATGAAAGAATAAGTAAATAAAATTAATTAAACAGAATAGAAAGTCCAGAAATATACTCACGTAAGTATAGTCAACTGAATCTTTTACAAATTAAAATCAATACAATGGAGAAAAATAGTCTTTCCAACATATGAGGCTGGAACAATTGGTCATCCACATGCAGAGAAATTAGACACCTATCTGACATCCTTCAGAAATATTAATTAAAAATGTATCATAACCCTTAATGTAAGGTGCAAAACTATAAAATTCCCAGAAGGTAATGTACAAGAAAACCTCAATTATCTTGGGTATGATTTCTTTTCAGATACAATATCAAAGCTCAATCCAGGAAAGAAAGAACTGATAACCTGGACTTTATTAAAATAAAAAACTTCTGCTCTATGAAAAACTATATCAAGAGATGAGAAGAAAAGACAGAAAATATTTGCAAAACACACATCTGATAGAGAACTTTTATCCAAAATATACAAAGAACTCTTAAAACTCAACAATAAGAAAACAAAAACTCAATCATCCAAAGATCTTAATAGATATCTCACCATAAAATGCTATACAGATATCAAAGGGGTATAAAAATATGCTCATCATCATATGGCATCTGGTAAATACAAACTACAACAACAATGAGATACTACTACACATCTATTAGAATGGTCAAAGTTAAAAACACCAGAATAACAAAAGCAGGCAAAAAGATGAATCAGCAGAAAGTCTTCTTCACTGCTGATGAAAATGCAAATGGTAGAGACACCTTGGAGGACAGTATAGTGATTTCTTACAAAACTATGCATACGTTCATCAAACAATTTAGTAATCATGCTCCTTAGTATTAACCCAAAGGAGATGGAAATATAGCTACACAAAAACGTGCACACAGATATTCACAACCATCAGAACTTGGGATATCCTTCATAATATTAATAAACCAACATACCATGGTGCAGTGGGGGTTGGTTACAGTCCACACACATCTCAGGGTCCCCAGTTCAAGACACGGGACTGGCAAGAACACCTAAATAAAGTTAAAAAAAAAAAAACTTTTTCTCTCTCTTTCTGCCTATCTCCCTCTGCTTGCTTTCATTCTTGCCTGCACCTTTCCTTAAAAAAAAAAGGTGAATGGACCATGACACATGAGAAAATGGACTATTATACAATACTAAAAAGAAATGAGTTATCAATCTATCTATCCATTAAAAGACATGGAGGAAACTTAAAGGCACATTACTAATGAAGAAAACACTAATACGAAAAGGCTATATACTGTTTAATTGCAACTTTAGTTCTATGACATACTGGAAAAGGCAAAACAGCTTTCTGAAGGGGAAGAAGAATAGACACAGCACAGAAAATTTTTAGGACTGTGTAAACACTCTGTATCATACTATAATGGTGAGCCTGCAATAAAAACACATTTGTCTAAACAAAAAGAATATACAATACCAAGAGTGAGCCTTAATGTAAGCTATATAATTTGCATGATTATGATGTGTAAATGTATGTTCAATAATTTTAATAAATGTATCACTCTGATGGTTGATCATGGGGAAAACTATACATGTGTGGAGATAGGCAGCATACGAGAAATCTCTGTACTTTCCCCTCAATTTTGCTATAAACCTAACACTATACACATACACACACATTAGAATTTTGTGCAAGACAAACTTGCTAGGTTGACTTTATTAGAAAGTGCTTAAGAAAACAAATGTTTGGGTATAGATACATGTTTACACATGAAAATACTAACTTTCTTCTCCATATAACAAAATATTAAAAGATCTCATTTATGCTACTATTAATACAAATACAAGGAGGCAGCTGACAGATTCTTCTGTGTTGCCATATTTATCTGGGAAATCATGAATTCCAAATTTAGGCATATATCTATGGTCAAGGTGACTTTCAACACACAGAGAAAAGTATTCTGGCATTTGAATTAGGTTTAATATTTAAAGATCTTTTTTTATGGCTCTAAGAACAGTGTTGAATGTAGTTCTTCTACATTAAACACTGAAAAACATTAGATGAAAAACATCTAATTCTTTGCAACAATTCTCGGAAAGCAATTGTGCTGTCTAAGCATACAAAAGAGTATTTAGTAGCAGTCACTAGTTAGACAAATTTCCCTTCTGATGTTGCCCTAAATTTACTTTTTCCCAAATTATATTTGTGCCTCCTGGTTCCGAGGGTCACATTTACCAAATGTAACATAAAGTCCCATGAAAGTTTTAGTGTGACCTTGTATTGTTTGTTGATTAGGCATGATTTATTGATCAGAATTGAGGCTCCCAAAAGAAGGCATTCTGGAACCATCTAGTGAAAGCTATCCAATTTTCATTTCAGGGCAGTTGGGGGTAGACTATAAAAACATATGACTATCTCACATAATCATAATATATTCTGGCTTTGACTCAAAGAGCTGCCCATTAAATGACTCAAATTTATAGACATCGGTACACAGATCTGAGGTTTGGTTAATGGAAGCTGTCAGTTTTATCTAGGAGCTGTTCTGAATGAATAACCTAGAAGTGAGACAACCAGAAGCCAAATAAATCAAGTGTGGTTTCTAAGAGAATTATCTGTGTAATGACTTCAATTATTCATAAGGCTTTGCATGTGGAAGATTGACGTATGAAATCGTGGAGGTCAAAAGTCTAAGTTTCTATCCAGACATCCTTGGCTAATATTCGAGGGGGCAAAATTACGAAATATTCCCTGATGGTTGCTTAGCCATTTCACCACCAATACTTGAGATACCTTTATCTACATCAGCACTATCGTTTCTTTATTGCCTACGTCATATAAGAAATAATAGCTCATGAGCGACCTGAGCATACTCAACCACAGTGATGCCTTTTCCAGTGCTGTCCTTGACCTCCATTTCAGTCCAGGTGGTGGGGTGCAATGAAAGAGAAGTAAGACAAGACTGGGTCTTCACTGATGACAAGTGCTGTTTACTGATGGTTGCTTATATGGATACAAGACTTCAGTATGAAGTTATAGGATATCACCTGGCTACAAGATTATAGGAGAGAAAACCTATTGCTTTCACCTCCTTAAACCCTTGAGGGCTTCTGATATCTATCTAAATAAACCTTACGCTCACAACTAGCCAAGGTCCATTCACATTGCTGATCTATTCTTGTGGACAAGCCCACTCATGCCACAAAATAAAATATAAAATATTGTTCAGTGAATAATACATAAAAGTTACTTGCTTTAGCCAGAATGACTTTAAATAGCTGTCTATAAAATAAGAAGACATCTACTTCCACAAAAGCTATAATATATTAGCTCTTGAGGAAAGACTAGAATGAGCTATGATGATACTTATCCAGCATCTAATTAAAACAAAAGAGCCTGAAAATAGCTTTCTTATTATTAGTGGTACTATTAAAGATGACAGATTGTCCTAGTTGTACCCTCCTGAAGAGGACATTCTCTTTGCTTCTGGGAAAAGGAGAGTTCATCAGAACAAAATATGACCATTACAAATCCTTCCAAAGTCCACACTTTGAGATTTGTGTTTCATTCATTGATTCTTTTAACCACCCCTCTAGCTTTTGCCAACTCACTAAAACCCTGTCAGGCCAGAAATTCAACTTCTATAAAATAGTAATTCCTTCTCACTATAAAACATTTAATCGAGTTAATATTTCAAGGTTTTCATTACCATCATAGGGAAGCATTAATGGTGAGAAAAAAATCAGTCAGCAAAAATTCTATTACTTTTCCTTTAGTGAATGTGGTCATTAGATCCTTCCTTAGAAGATCTCATTTCCTGAAGGACTTGAATAATGATGAGCTAAGAAGGACAATTGAAATAGATAAATACATAATCTTAACGAACGATAAGGAGAGTCAACCCAGAGCAAATTCACCAGCGTCTATACCTTGAACAGTTTCTCTGCCCCATTTAATAAATATTTTCCCAGAGGAAATAGGCAAAGCAAATTCATCCCATGAGTCACCATCTACATACTTTGGCAGGTTAAGTTTTGTATTTCCTCTCTAGCTTTTCAATTTTGTATTTTAAACTATGTGTAAATCAGTGTGACTTCTTCTGGTTAGACGTGAATGTGCCCAATGTTCTGAGACACAGCAACTCTATCATTTTAAAACTACCCACTTTGCAAGGATTTTCAAGAGATACTTAAGTTTGAACCCCTAATCCCTAAAAGAGGGACATTTGAATGTGGTGACAGAGATATATCTGAACCAGATATGCTTATGAGTAGAGAAAAGGAAGTATTTTCTTTTTGCCCTGCCCTCAATATTAAGACCTCCACAAACTCAAATCTAAACAGTTCACTGATCTATTGTTTCAAAGAATTCAATCTCAATTTGAACCATAAATTCTGGGTAGAAATCATGGCAGCACTTTGTTTAAAAAAATTTTTTTAATGAGGACGGGGACTGGTGTCAGGATATTTGGGGAATTAAGTTATTTGTTTTGTACAAGTTTCTAAACTTCCCAAGTCAGTGATTGCAGTCAGGAAAGATGAACAAGGTGAGATGCAAATGGAAATAGGGCTGGCAGAAGTGAAGGCAGAGGGGCAAGAGTTAGCTCTAGACTGGGCTCCTGGGATCATACAGGGGTTGTTGAGTCCAATTCCAAACACTATACATTAAGAAGGGTCCACCCAACATCATGTAACATGCAGTAGAATAGAGAGTACGTGCGAAAGCTAGAGAAGAAAATGAACCAGGACCCCAAAACCACTACTGCAGGGTATAGGTCCTAAGAATACATGAAAATAATTGGAGAGAAAAGGCAGAAAGGTGTATTTCAGCATAATCTAAGGAAGGCCTTTCTAACAGTTGGAATTGTCCAAAAGTAAGGAGATTCTAAGTGCACTCTGGTGGAGTAGTGGTTTAGTCAATCACCTCTGGTCAAAGTGCAGTCCACATAAGTCCCAAGGACCAGGTTCATGAACTGGGCCAGGGAGAACAACCAAGATGTACAACTAAATAGAAATAAATACAATGCTTCTTCCTCCTCTCTCTTCCTGCCTGCTTGCTTGCCTTCATTCCTACCTGTACTTTTCCTTTAAAAACAAAAATAAGGAGATTCTATAAGTTATCATTCTTGTTTTTCCATGTTTGAGCAATTCAAATGGGGATTAAGCACCTCTGGTGTGAGGTACTGTTGAGAGGATTTATCTATTAATTCTGGGTGAACTAGGTGCTTCTGCGATTTCTTCTGTTTGCCTCTGACTAGGCAACTCTTCATAGGGCAT
Source organism: Solenodon paradoxus (assembly GCA_004363575.1). Classification (NCBI taxonomy): domain Eukaryota; kingdom Metazoa; phylum Chordata; class Mammalia; order Eulipotyphla; family Solenodontidae; genus Solenodon; species Solenodon paradoxus. The sequence continues at coordinate 274,656 of RJWH01001086.1, forward strand.
GGATTATGATATACTGGACCTCAGAGATGAAGAGTCAATATCTTAATATTAAATAAAAACAAAAAGAAATCCAGCATCATAAAAACTCAACTTAAAATGGCTCCACTATCAGGTTTTATTTTTCCTTCTGAATGGAAGTCTAAAGATAGGCCACAAATGACAACAGAATGGCTAGATTCCAGCAAAGAGCCAACTTCTGATACAGCATGAACATCTGGTACCCTCAAGAGCAGTTTTTGTGTGCAGAAAAGACTATCTAGAGACATACTTTGATAAATGAATATTCTGTGTATTAAATTAACACATTCTTAAGCTTTCAGTTCAGTTTCTTATTCTTGTTTACAAGTTTAACAAAATGTAAGGGCTTAGAAAAATTTTAATTTGATTCTTAGTTATTATTAATTATTATTCAAATGTTTTAAACTGAAATATAATGTAATCATTTAATTTCCTTTTAAAATACTTCCATTTTTTGCCTGACAAAACTTCCAAAATAGCTAAATAATTCTAAAAGATCTAGAAAATTAAATTTATAGATATAGTAAATTTCATTACCTGAAATATTCTAATACACAGATACATATATCTATATGAACATATATACATTATAAATATATGCATGTGTGTATGTGTGTGTCTCTGTGAAGAGATAGAAGGCTGTAAATGTAACAGCTGAACAGTCTGTATCTGAAAACTTTAAAGGTGAAAAAAAAAAGAAGAAAGCTGGTGTAATAAAAACCCCACTTACAATAGCTCAGATAAACCAGTTCTCATTTTCATATGTTTAGGAAATTGGTAATTTCTACCTATATATGTTAAATTTTAAGCTTAGTAAATAATATGGTTGAAATTAGAATCCTAAGACTGATCTTAATACTCGTCAAGTCAAATTCTCTTTAAATTATATAATTATGTATATGTGTGTGTATATACCTATGTATATATAATACCAAGTAAGTATAAATGCCTTTTAAAGGATTGTTCTTATAAGAATAGATTAAAAAGACTGTACATGACATACAATCCCTAAAATATTTCCTTTCTAGCCCTTTACAGAAAAAGTTTACTGACCCTTGGTAAATCTTAGCCAAGAAATATATTTTATAAAAACTGGAAATATTAAAACTAAAAGTATAATGGTATGAAATGAGTAATTTCACTGATGGGCTTAACAACAGATTTTAGAGCCCAGATAAGTCAGTAAAACATGAAGACAGGTCATCAGAGAATCATGCTCTATAGGAACAAAGAAAGGAAAAATGAAAAACAAGCAGTCTCAAGGATCTCGTGATAATATCAGATGATCTAATAGATAAAAGTCGAATCCTAAAAGTTCATTAACAATAATGAAAAAAAAAAGTTCATAGCTTGATGTAAAGGATTAAATCACACACCCCAGAAATTCAGAGAACTCCCATCAGAATAAATACACAAAATAGCACATTACAAACTGCTGAAATCCACATAAAAATGGGAATATTGGGATAGCCAATAGATAGATAGACAGATAGATAGATAGATAGATAGATAGACAGACAGACAGACAGATAGATAGATAGATAAATAGAAAGATAGATAGATTGGTTGATTGATTGATTGATATACACATACCAGAGATCAGTGATTTGAATGATGGCTGACTTTTATTCAGAAACAAGGGAACCTGAAAACAATGAAGCTTCATCTTTAAAATGCAAAAGAAATAAGGCTGTGAAGCAAGAATTTCATACCCAGTGAAATTACCCCACTAAAATGAAATGAAAACAACAACAAAAGACATTCAATTAAACAAAAATGTAGATAATTCATCCTAGCAAAACTATGTGGAATTTTAAAGAAAATTCTTTAGGCAGAAAGCAAATGATTCTAATGGGAAATGCTGCTCTTCAAAAAGGAATGCAAAAACCATCAACTTTGCTGCCCCAAACAATTAAATCTTAGTGTTTCTCAGTTCTACTAAAAATAATTCCCGAAGTTCCTGGTCAGTTACCCCTAGTGGTTATTCCAACCTTCATCAATATTGTCGCATCACCTACAACACAGTCACCCCCTTCTCTTCACACATGACTGTGCCCCATTTTGGCACAGAAAAAAACAAAGCTAGTCAATCACATTTTTATCAATATCACACTCCCAGAGTTCTCTTCATTTGTACACATCCACACAGCCAAAGAGAGAGGCATTGCTTTTTGGTTAACAATTAAGGTAGACAAATGTCTTCTGTTCAGCATTCTCCAGTCCATGGCAATATGTCAACTTAAGATGCACATTAGAATCACTCAAGGGAGAACTTTAAAAACCTCTTCCTTGTGCCTCATTTCAAACCAATTAAATCAAATCTTTTGGGGTCTCTTGTGCTTTTATTTTAAGTTCCTCAGTGGGCTCCAATGTGTAGCCAAGTGTGAGTACCATCTTTCTTCAGTTCCATAATAATTTTACTCTTTAAATGTGGTTCACCTGAGACTGATTCTACCTCCACACTGACCTGGTCCTGAGTATAGGAACCAGACTGATCTATCAAATTCGAGCAATCTCTTTTCCTGGCCAAAGTAATTGGTTCAAGATTACAAAATGACCCAAAGCAAGTCATGTGCATTCCTTCCTGAGAATTTTCATGAAATGAGCTGGTAATACACTTTTTTCATCTGCAAGAAGGAACACTGTAAGAGTAATTTTATCTTTGCTCTATCACTGTTAACTTTCTTCTACATGGAGACCTCATGTATGATAGTTGATGTAAATTGACCTGAGATATAGAGATAACACTATTTAATAAATCCCTAGAACCTGTCCTGAGATTTTTCGGTTAGGTAAACCTGTAATTTTTTTTCTTCTGATTAAGCTAAATTGAACCAACGTTTTGTAACTAGTAGGGTCCTTCCAGCCATGCTATGTAACAGCAGCAACTTCCTTCTCCTCTCAGGTGGGAACGGATTCGGTTTTATAGTAATTCCCTCCTTATCCTATATTTTACTTTCTCCTTCTCTATTGTCTTCTTTCTCACAATATTTAAATACATTTAAAGCTTTTTTAATATAGAGACAGAAAACTCCAAATGACTTGGTTTTCTCTTCCAGCTAGGCTTTATCTCTCATTCACTTTGTAGGTAATCCCCTCAAAAAAATATTGCTGTACAAGTACCCCCTCTACAACTTCACTACATTCAAACTACCCCCAAACAGATGGACAGAGATTACCTAATAGCTAAATACAATGAGCCGTACTTCAGTCTCCTTGACCATATAACTATATAACAACTACATTTGACATTGTTCATTCTTTAAATTCTCCTAGGTCTCATGTCATCATTCTGTTCTGGTTATCCTCAGCCTCTCTGCTAGCTTCCTCTCAACTCTTTCCTTTACTGACTTATCTTTATATGTCAAATCTAAATATCAAAGCCTTCCTTTGTTCTGCTCAGAACCCTCTCCCTGGCTTCACTCACATCTATGTATGTGTTATTTGATTCCAAAAGTGATGACTCCAGCTTCTCAGGTACCCCTTCCTAAGCTCATGTCCTTCAACGCCCCTCCTTTATTCAGCTAACTCCTTCTCATCATGCAGGATTCATCTCAATAATTACCTTTTCTAAGAAGTCTTCCCCTTCTTAGTGCTTCTCTGTGTTGCACTGCCCTGTATTTACCTTAATCAAAGAAGTCATCACACTACAGGAACTATCAGTTAAAATAGCCCTCTCAAGGCTGTAAAATCCTTGAGGCAGTAATTAGACTGTGCTTATCTTTGTGACTGGCATATAAAGGCATTCAATAAAAGTTTATTGAATGAATAAAAGAATGGTGGCTGTTGATTATGCAGACTCTTTGTACACTGGACTATTTCATGAAGTAACGCAGCAGAACCACATTTTAGAATTTCTTCATAAATTGGAAAGCTGGGACAGTGTTTTTAGCAAATGTCTGTTCCTGACATAATGAATACTTTGATGACATTTATTGTTCAACTGAAATAATAAATAGTACTTATAGACTATCTTTATATCTTCCTGTATAATAATAAAAATATTTTTGTCAACTATTTTTTTCAGTTAATGTGAAATTCTTCAGTGACTTTTGGATCTCCTGAGACCCAAGTTAGTGGGAAAATATTAAAAGAAAGGAAGAAGAGAAAGAGGTGGGAGTTTGTATTTATTAGCCTGTAATACTGTGTAGCTAAAAGCAACTCCATTGAGTCACTCCCCAATATCAGCCAGCATCCCAGCAGAGAGGGGGAGGGAGAGAGAATTCTCTGAGTTTAAATAATGTGTAATGAAGGAACACTTATAGGCTGTGAACAATAGCCGTGGAGCCCACAAAGGTCTGTCTTCATCAGGAAACCAATAAAGTGACAAGGAGAGGAAATGTGGCCCTAGGGAACAGGAGCCCAGATAAGAGTTGAAATCATCACCACTCAGCAGAATCTGTGGTCTTGGGAAGACAGAGGCACTGACCACATTATGACAACGTGAGAGGTGTACATTCTCCAGGCTTCCTTCTTCCTATGCACAGCCTCCGGCAGGTGCCCCTCTTTAGGAGAACCCACTTGGAAACCAGAAGTGCAGACCAGGCATTCTAGTACTTAGACTAGTATGGACAACAGGAAGTCAAATAGATAATAACCAGCACACACGCTGGTAGAGGCCTGGGTCTGTCATGTAGAAAAAATTCAAAAACAGCAGTTTCATAAAGGAGTTGACTGTGACTCCTTTTCCCTTTTGTTTTTTGGTTTTTTTGCATACATCAATAAAGTAAAAACCCTCTAAAAGAATCTCCTCTAAAACAACCCTCCAGATTAGCCAGTACTCATCATTCCCTTTGTACAATTTCCAATCTGATAGCCCATGACCTCTACTTAATTTCAATAGGTGAATCTTCAATTCTCCAAGAATCATTTCCAGAAAATGAAAGTATTTGTTTTTAAATTTGCTTATGCCACTTACACTTATTGTCGTATTAGGCTGTTTAATTATGTCAATGATAAAATGTAAATACTAAAGGAAGGAAGTCTTTAAATATCCCCTCATTTTAATCTGTATTCACTCTATAGGTAATACTAACCTCAAGACTGAAGTTTTATCTAAATGCTAATAACTTACAAAGATACGTCTCCTGTCCTGATCATTCCTCAGCATCTTCAGGTTCATGTCTAACAGGGATTGCTAAATTAGCCTGTTAAAAATGGAGCTGCAAACATCACCATCGCCACCACCACACTGAGTCTGCTTCATCTGAATCTCACCCAGCTCAGCTAATGGCAGCTCCCTCCCGCTACTTTCCCAGGCCAAAACCCTGGGTTTCGTCCTTGATGCATTCCTTACATCTAGCTCTCATATCAAATCTGTCAGAACATCTGTTGTGTTTATGGCTAAATTATATCTAAAATTTGGCTACTTGTGATAATCCCCACTGTCATGTAAGTCTGAGCTACCTCCATTTTTACCTGAATCTTTGGAAGTTTCCCAGCTAGTCTTCCTACAACAGCATTTGCACTCCATTGTCTATTCTTAACTGTGCTGACCATATTTCCTTGAGACAAAAATGGCACATTGGGATGGCAAAAATGGGATGGGGTTATGTGCTGGTAACTAAAGGGAGAGGAGGATGTGAGCTATCTATGCAGGAGTAGAGCAGCCAAGCCAGCAACAAATAAGTTCTATTTGATGCTCATTGGCGATTACTTAGTAACCATATGCGGTCTGGTGGGACTTTATAAAAAGGCCGGGACCTATGTAAGGAATTTTGGCACCTTAGAAGAAAATCAAATTTGCTGTTCCTATAAATCTCACTCTAAATGTCCTGCCTAAAACACATGCCACTTTAACCATCCCAGTACCAGAAAGGTCCATAGCGCCAAAGATAACCCCCACAGTGCCAGAAATACCCTCCATAGTATTTGCCTTTGGCTTGACCACACTGCAATGTTCTGCTCCCTTTGAAGAAACAGATGAATTTGGGGTGAGAGGTGAGAATCCTATTCCCACATGGTTCCTGTTTCCTCACAGGGCCAGGAACAGCAGTAGCAGCCCTGGCCCACCTTAGTCAGTGCCAGCAAGAGCCATCTTTAATGTGGGGTAAAAGGGGAAGCTGCTTTTGCACCCCCTCAACAGACTGGACCCAGGGCAACAAATGGCCCCTTTTGTCCCATGTCAAAGACAATGCTGATTTATTAAAAATTGGACAAAATTGCCATTTATATTATACTAATACTGTTAGGAAATATGAAAAAAAGGTATTATCCCATTTAAAATGGTATATATAACTGAACAGTGTGATTTTCATAACTAACAGTGTCATTCCTCTGCTTAAATCCATCAGTTTCCCATTTCTCTCACAGCGAATGCCAAAATACTTATAATGACCCACAAGACCTTCGATAGCCTGGGATCCTCCTCTAAGCTCATGTCTGAGAACTTTCCTTCTGGATCACTCTGCTTCCTCCACACTGGTCCCCTGTTGGGTCCTCGAACATCCCAAACACAGACCCAAACCAGAGCCTTGGATCTAACTGTTCCTTACACCTGAAATGCCTCTCCATATATGTAAAGTCTATTCCCCCTCTTCTAAGTCTTCGTTGAAATATTAGCATCATGTTAAGAATTGCAGACCTTTCTCCAACACACCTGTCCCTTCTCATCATATTAAATTTTACCCCTTGTTCATAGAACCTTCTAACACATTTTAGTATTTGATTATATTTTGTCCTTATTAATTGATATCTACTCTCATGGTATATAGACTCCCCCTAGGCACTTAATTATAGCTGTTTTCTTCACTTACATATCCAAGGTATGCAGAGGAGGGATAGATTCACAGTAGAGGCTAAGTAGAAAAGCATGGTTTTTATAAGTACAACCTTTGGAAACTACTGTTCATAATAATGTAGATTTGTTCTTGATTTTATGTTTTTAAATGATTTTTTTACCTATTTGGTTCTCATGGAAATCCCTCCACCCTGCCTGCCAAAATAAAAGAAAGTGAAAAAAAGCAAGTTTTGTAAAATTAAGAAGGCAGCAAGTTTTATAAGCTTAGCAAATAACTATGCTCAGAACTACTGACTGGAATCAAAAATTGAGTTTGCTCGTCAGATTATAAAAATAAAATAGGAGCCATCTTTTTAATGTAGGTGAGTCCTTATAACTCTTTTTTAATACTCTATAAAATTATCACCCTTTCAGTTCCAGAACTGGGAGATATTTCCCTTTTAAAATTCTTCCGTTAAAAAAAATGTCACAAATCTAATAAGACAGAAACTCTTAAAACCACAGATATGATTAAGACTCAGTTCCCTAATAAATGTGCAATGAGATACTTTTCAAACCTTGAAATAATGAGCTGTGATCTATGATAAATGTGCCAATAATGCATTTTTCAGGACAGCATATTTCAGATTGGTAGGAAATAGTTGAATCACAGCAGGATCTTATTTTTACACAAATTACTTCTAAACTCCAAACACATCTAAAATTAATTTCTTTCATCACATTAACACTGGGTTGTTAATCACCGGAATGTATGCTGGTATTTGACAGACATAAAAAATTGATTTGCATTTGCCAGAGGAGGACACACATAAGAGAAGCATGTTCCTCAAATGGAATAAAGTTTTGCATATCCTGGTCTATAAAATATATGGCTTGTTTATTAATCAAAGACAGTTGTAAAGGTGAGTGTAATAATGGCTTCATGAATTTCAAACTAAAAGATCTGACCTTTCCTGAACAGCATGCACAAATTGAGAACAATAGTTAATGCACTACATCTACAACAAAGAGTGAAATTATTAAAAAGTACTTAAATCCCTCTAGTTAAATTCTGGGAATTAATTTATCCTTCATTCAGTCAAAAATACAGATAAAACATTTATTGAATTTCTGAGTCCATACTCATGTATAGCTCAAAGTCTAAGGTAGAAAATTCAAGGTACAAAATATAATAATTGCCATGACAATAGAATGTAAAGGGTGCTGTGAGAATACAGAAGGTCAGACTAATATCCTCCTTTGCAAAACAGGAACTAATAGCAATTCTACCTCAGAGGATGAAGAAGATTAAATGAGCTGGGCCCTGGTGAACACTCAGAACATGTTGTTCTTCAGACATCTATTCATGGCACATATTATTAAATATCCATGTCGGCACAGAACCAGGCACAGAGAGCACATGAGTGGATAAACAGGATAGTTCTTACCTATCTTATGGCACTAACAGTCTAGTAGGGCTGACTGTATCATGTAGAAAGCTTTCCAGAAGATACAAAATGTCCTGTGGAAAGAGCCAGGCCCCCAGTGAGTCTAGGAGCTGAGAAAAGTTCTAGGAGATTATGTTAAAAACAGAACCAATGGGTGCCCTCACAGAATCCCTATCCCTAGATTTATAACTAAGTTTAAGTCATAGCATATTCCAACTTGGACAGGCTGACCTGATAAGAGAGAAAAAGACTGTCTCCCGCCCCAGGAATTGTAAGACTAAGACAGCATGCACTAGCAGAGGAAGTACACCCGGGGTTGAATTCTGATAATGCTTGATTAAAGGAGGCAGATCATAAAATTGGATAGCTAGGGATTTGTTAACTCAGTTGAATCCAGTCATTGATCATTTCTCTGTCCCAAGAGATGGATTTAATAGCCTGGCAATGACCCATAGAGAGTTTTCTAACTCACTGCTAGCATGTCTCCTAGAGGAATGGAAAAAGCAATGGCTGGTGCCAAGAGGACAGAACCGTAGTGGCAGATGGTAGAAGATGGGATTAAGAGGTTCAGGAAAGTGGGCACGCTGGAGTGGGTATAATATGCATGACCAGAAGGCCCTCCAGATGATTATGTTCCATAGGGAGGAGGTAGGGGACAGAGGACACAACACACACCAAGGGCATTGGAATGTGTTGGTGGAAGGGAGACCAATATTGCTAAGACGTTCGGCAATATCTGTCCTCTGCAGACCCATACTGACGGTGAGAAAGGCTATTGCAGAATTTGGTTGAACAATAACAATCAAATAATGGAATACTGAAACAATAGAAGTCTGGTGGTGAATTTTAACAACCAGAAGCCTGGAGGGTAGGTTCTCAGAATGGCTGGAAAATTAGAGGGCAGCCAAGCAGGGCATCCCACCTGCACACGGGATGACTATGTTGAAAGAATTCAGTAAGCTTGAGGGGAAAATTGGTAAACCACTAACAAGGTAACAAGGAATTTACTCTGTTTGTACGAGCAGAAGAAATTAAGGGTAGATAACCAGGAGGTTGAGGACAATCACTCCAATAAATAGTCACAATCCCTTCCTACTTTGCAGGTCTGAGTTAGTGTTCTGCATGGAACAGTGTGACTAATGAGGTGGCCAGATCCCCAGAAGAAAGGCTTCTGCAACTATCATGCCAAATAAACACAATACTGGTTCTCAAGGTCCTTTTGCAAAAGGGACATGCAGCCATTCCATGGTAACTGCTGCACCAAAAGGACTTCTTAAACACTTGAAGAATGATTTAATGATTTTACACAAGGCCTGAATTGACACTAACACGGAACACCTGAGGTATCCCAGGCCTCTCCTTCTGTTAGAGTAGGGACATAGAGAAGCCAAGTAATAAATTGAATCCTGACATATTTGACATGCAGTGAATCACCGTCAGTCCACGGACCCACTCCATGCCATTTCTCCAGTCCCGAAATAGATCATGTAAATCAGCAAGTTTGGCAGTGGACACCTTGTTCTGTGCAGATAAGGACTATCAAAGAGGAGAAAGGAAAGTAGAAGTCTCTAAAATAAGCACCCTCTGATCAAGAAAATATATCAATATGGCATCCCTGGAGGAGGACAGATGTGAGTGATTTACTAAAGGTTCTTACACACAATCCCAATGTCTGGTTAGGGTTAGGATTATCTTCTATACAATAGCCATTCATGAACACCAGTTTGGTGTCCTTCCATTATGACACCATCTTGCAATACCCTCCCACCTCACAGTCCTACAAACTACCCTGTAAACACCCACTTCAGATGCTGGTTGCAAATCCAGATTATTACTTGAGCTTCAGATAGTCTGGTTATAAATAAGAAGCTCCCAGAATCCCCTCCTTGGCTTTAATTAATTTGCTAGAGCAGCTCACAAAACTCAGAGGAACATTTTACTTACTAGATTACTGGTTTGTTGTAAAAGGACCTACAAGTGTGCCACTCTCCCGAGTCTCCACACGATCACCAACAGGAAAGCTCTCTGAGCACAGCCATCATTTGGGTTTTTATAGAGGCTTCATTACACAGGCGTGAGTGATGAAGTCATTGATCACTGTGATTGAATTCAATCTCCAGTCCTTCCCTTCCTGAGGGTAAGGCAGGTGAACTGAAAGTTCCAAACTTCTAACTATATGTTTGGATCCCCTGACAATCAGCCCCGTACCCAGATGGGAGCCCAAAGACATCTCATTCACTTAATCAAAGACACCGAATCCCTCTAGTCACTTAGGAAAGTCCAAAGAATTTTAAGAACTCTATGTTAGAAACATTAATGAAGATCAGATTTATATTTCTTATGAATAATCACAATATCACAATTCCTTTAGGATTTAAGTGATGTGAGGTCACAGTACCCAAGATACCTCCATTTAACTCACTGGTCTGACTGCTCCAGAACCTCGATGCATCCTGGAAGTGGACAATAGACCATTGCCAGTCCAATGCCTTGCTATGGTATTTTTGCTTTAGGTGTATTGTATGTGGCCATTGATTTGGGGAAGGTGTCAATTTCCATTGGTAAGATAAAAGAGGATAAGAAACATTTTGTATTCACAAGCAACAAAACAACGAAACACATTTAAAGGTTTGCCCTTGAGATACATGAACTCTCCTGCTCTCTATAAGCAGTCAAAAGAGATCCGAACTATCTGGACATAACATAGAACAGCCCATTGATCCATTATGTCAGTGACATTGTGTGGATCTGGCTTGATGAGGGGTAGGTGGCTATGCGCTGTAGGCCATATGTGCTAGAGAAAGTAGGAAACCAACCCTACAAAGATTGGGAAACTTCCGCATCTGCAAAATGTTTAAAGATTCATTGGTTAGAGGCATGCAGAACTGTGTATTCTAAAGTCAAAGGCAGTTGCTTGCATCAAGCATTCCCAGAGCAAAGAAGCAAATGCAATGTCTAGCGAGAGTCTTTCAGTTCTGTGAACAGCATCTTCCACACTTAGAATTATTTCTCAGTCCATACATTGGATGTTGTGAAAAGCTGTGATCTTTGAGTGGATTCAGAGCAGGAAAGGTCTCTGAAGCAGGACTATGCTGTGGTGCAAGCAGGCCACCACAAGGGCAAGCAATCTGGCAAATGCTATAATACTGGAGGCATAAATAGCAAAGTGTCTCATGTAGAAGTTATGGATCACCCTGTGAGAGAATCCTGTCACAGGCCCTTGGGCTTTTGGAACAAGATCAAGTCTTCTGCAGTGGAGAATTAGACACCTTTTGAAAAACACGCCCAATCATTGCTTGATTCTAATAGATATGAGACCACAAGTAACCATCTGGTTATCATTACTTATCATGAGCTGTGCCCCATAAGACCCACCCAGTTATAACTTCCCAACAGCAATTCATCATAATATGCAAATGGCACATGAGGACTGAATATGGATGTAACCAGAGGGGATAAGTATGTGCCAGAAACCTGTACGCAGACCCTCTAGCTCCTTTAGCACCCTCCAGCTTCACATTAGCACCCTCCTCAGCCTCCACTTCTCAGCCTATGGAAACCTTATCCACTCAAGATGGGGTGGTAGGGTGCCAGACCAGGGTTTCAGATAGGTCAGCTTCATTTTGTAAACATAGGGTAATAACCGGAGTGCTACAGCCTCACACAGGGGTGACCTTGAAAGACAAAGAGGAGGGAAGAGTCTCTTGAAGGCAGGATGCACGACACCTGATCATCACTTTGTGGAGAAAGAGAAGGAACCCAACTCGTGGGCAGAGGTGACTGACCTGACCAGCCGGGCAAGACCTAGAAGGAAAAAGATTGGAACATCAGTAGAAATATGGGAACAGACATAGAAGAGTGGGCACAAAGTGTGGAGACTTCCATGCTACATTATAATACCCATGCAAAGTAATTGTAATGTGATGAGTTTTGTGTATTTACCATCTTTGTTTTTAATATCACATTGCTATAATTTTATAAAACTTAAATTTAATAATACAAATTTCATAACATCCAGCCTGCAAATGAAAGCATTGGCTCTAGCATGGTGATATGAGCCAGCTCTATTCCACTACCAGCCTGAAGGTGAACTGGTTTTTTGTTAAAAGGCAGTCACAGGAATTAAGACACATATGATGTCATGTAATAGAAAAATAAAGATAGTGACCTATTGGGACATTGAAATGTGTAGCTTGTAAAACTTAGATTTGCTCTATTTTCTTTATTGAGACACCCCGAAAAGGAATGAAAAATGGTGGCATAAAACTCAAAAATTGGTGAAGAGGTGCCCATGTCAATTCAAAGCAATACAAGCAGCCAGTGATTCCATGGGAAAAAAATCTCACATGTTAGTGTATGTTTGATAATGTGATGCAATACCTGTTATTATTCTGAAATCAGAGTGACATTCATTTCTTTATCCATTGTCTACTCCTCAGGAGTAGTGTCTTTCACAACACACACACTGGTCACTTTAGCCTATAATCATAATTGATATCCTTTCATTTGAAATAAAATAAGATTCTATCAAGCCCTCATGTGACAACTATGACTATAAAAAGTGTCACCCAGTAAGACTAAAATTGAACTAATTGGGAACAATGGTTCCAAAAAGAAGAGTAGAATATATATATAAAATAAAAATATATAATATATATTATATAAGTGTATAATATATAATGAATAAATAAAGTATACAATAAAACATAAATCACTACATTGAAGAACAATACAGTAAATATCCAGTAAGCAAGTTAAAATAGTAAAGAGGTAAGGGCTCCATTCAAAGAGCAGAATGAAATAATAATTCCACAAGCTGCCTTTGTAAGAAACACTGTCACTCCTTCATAATTCACATTCTTTCTCATAAGCCACACTAGAGGGCAAACTTTCTCTTTTCTAGAGTCTTTCTAACACTGCCTTTCAAAGAGATGTTTTCTACTGAAGATCACTAATGTCCCAGATATTTTTTAAACAATTGGGTGGACTCAATCAGGCAAGCCTGAATTGGAAGTCTCCAAGAAAACCTGTGCAATTTTAAAAAAAAAATACTATCAATGACTAATCTGCTTTGTCCTTGGCACTTTAGAAAATAGATTATGAAAACTCTCCACATTCTCACAAAGGCGCTCTATAATATTTAGACAATTTTTCTTTTCTTTTCATGTTCTTTGTATCACCTTTCATCGAGGAACTCAGTACAGCGGGGCAACAGCCATTCTTAGATGGCCAAACTAGCCTGGCTGTCCCCACGTTCTGAGAGCTCATGCATCCTCTCCTGACAGCTACATTGCTCCTAAGGCGATGATTAAATCACTGGCTTAAATATAATGACAAGCATGACACATCTATGAATATTTTGCCCCTGGGGAAAATATTATAGGATACATGGTAATGCATTTACTTATGTTAAGTAAAGATTTAGAAATTCTTTAAGTTACCATCCAAATTAAGAGAAAATATAAATTAGAATGTGATTACTTAAGTCACAGAAGAATGGGCACTTTCAAAAGGATTCACTCCAGGCTTCCTTTGAACTGAGAGCTGCCCAGCTGCACGGTAAACGATCCCATTTACTGTACAAGGACTCAATTTGCATAGCAATGCCCAGAAATGGAGCTGTTAAGCAAAGTGAGATGCATCTGCACTGTACTCGCCACCAGCGGGCAAGATTTTCATTTATGGAAAATAGCACATGGGAAAGCACCCGCAGCTGAGCGTGACTCCACCTCCAGTGCGAATTGTGAGGTTGAAATTATGCTAAAGGTGCATCTGTTTCCTCCCCTAGCCCTCAGCTGCAGACCTCAGACTAGACCAGAATCAGAGTTATCTATCCAGCATACCGGTCTGTCAGAAATTTCCACCGCCTCCTACAGCGGGTCCGTTCTCCTCATCAACACAGTCCACATATGGCCAGAAATGTAGTAGGTGCCTGGAGTCGATGAAAGAAAGCTCCTCTCCTTTCATATACTTTAAGCTCCCCAACATGTGCATGTGCCTCCTATAAAACACAGGCGAGTCACTAACAGGAATGAACAATAACACCTGTGATTGGATGATTCGGTCACACGTTCTTCGTGGCTGTTCTGCAGGTGCGGATGTGCAGGTAAACACATATTTTGGCCCGTTAGTTTTTTTTTTTTTTTCCCCCCTTTGTAGAAGGTTTGGGGAAATGGTGCAATGGGAAAGAAAAGAGGAAAACAAAAGCAAACAGAGGGTTTCCCAGGACAGGCTATTCATTTTTTTTTTCTATTTATGTATTTATCCATTTGTTCATGTGTTTATTGCCTTGTCTCATTGTAAAAACAAGATGCCTAAAGCAGCCTATGAGGCCTGTATAAAAAAAGACTAGAAACAGGTGTGGGAGGGGTGTGGAGAAAAAGGAACCCTCCTACACTGTTGGTGGGGATGTCAATTAGTGCAACCACTTTGGACAATGTGGAGATCCCTTTGAAAAATAAAGATGGGTCTTCCACTTGATCCAGCCATCGCACTCTTATGTATGTACCCTGAGAATATAAAACCTGTAATCAGAAAAAAAAAAAATCTGCATCCCTATGTTCATAGCAGCACAGTTCACAGTAGCCAAGACATGGAAACAACCTAAGTGCCCATCAACAGATGACTGGATAAAGAAGCTGTGGTGTATATGCTCCATGGAATTCTGTGCACCTGGAAAAAAAAAGGTGAAATTGTCTTCTTTGCAGCAACCTGGATGGAACTGGAGGGGATGATGTTCAGTGAGTAAGTCAGAAAGAAAAGAAAGAATAACAGGCTAGTGTTACTTCTATGTGAAATATAATAAAACAAAACAAATGAACAGACAAATCCCAAAAAGCTCACAAGACACAAGATTGTGGCTACCAGGGGAATAAGAGAGGGGAAAGAAGAAAGGAGGGAGCAAGATGGCAGTAAAGGGCACTAGAACTCTAGTGGGGGTGTGGGGTGAAATGCACAGGTGCCAATTCAATATCCTCATATGCATATAGCAATACAAACAAAAAATAAAATAATAAAATAATTATATAAAACAAATTTTTAAAAACATAAACAATAAAAAAAATAGTATAAAGCACCATATGAGGCAAACACCATCTCAGTATATAAATATAAACTAAAAGAGAAGGATGGGGAAAGAAACTGAGGTAAAGCAGTCAGTAGTCCAGTGACAGGCTAACGCTCTAGGCGTTTTGATAGGGTTCTGCCAAAATATTTCTATAGCTCCTTGATCTTTGAAAATCAAGGTAGACTTTTAACATCTAGAATTGGCTTGATTCTCAGCAATCAATTCAAAAGGAGATACGAGGTCTGTGACACAATTTACATCTAACTAAAACAGAGAGCAGTCCTTCAAGAAAGGCCCAAGTCTGGGGTACCAAGGCCTCAGAAACCTCTTCCCTCAGGTCTCAACCTGGGGGCAACTCCACTCCCAACAAGAAATTCATCATTGAGTTCTGGGGGTCTATGACCTACAGATTCTCTCAAAAAGGACTGATGGTTCAATGACAAAGCTCAACCTGGAAGGGTGTTCTGCGAGGGACAAAGGAATGCACAGGTTAGACGATGCTGTACAGATGGTGGGGAAGCCAACAAGAAGGAGAGAGCAAAGGCGAGGAACAGAACAGCAGGCACAGGTCAGAATCAGGTCTTTCAGGTGCAGAGGAGGAGATGGGAAGCTGAGGAGAGAGGTAACCTTAGCAGATACCATCTTCCTCTGTCCAGTCCTACCACCTTCTCTCCCCTCTAAAAGGAAGGGAGATTGGACATATTCTAGATGTTTGAACATCTGCAGGCTGGGGATTTGAAGAAGCTGTAGAAATATGTTCTTTGAGACTGTGGTCTGGCCCGCTGACCATGGCTCCTGTACTTGCTACAAGTACCCCACCCCCCAGTGCCATAATAAAAAGACAGTGAAAAGAGAACAGACATAAGGGAATTAATGAAAACCTAGGAAAAAAAAGGATCTATGGTTATGGATGGGAGTTCTAGTGATAAAGTAAACGTGGTGCCTGAAAAGACTGACATGCAGAGAGAACACAGCACTCACAGTCAGAGGGATGAGTCAGGAAAAATCTACGGCTACTCCCTGCTCCCAACCCTGGCTGCCCGCACCTGACCACCCCTGGGGAATCGGTACCTTCTCATGCCCATGGAAGATGCTGCGGGAAGTTAATGGGTAAAGCTCTCTAGCCAAGAAGGTTTGGGTTTGCCCACATCCACTGACCATGAAATCCTATCCATTTTTTTCTGAGAGAATGCAGTCAAGTCGGAGAGCACGATGGGACTTGACATGGTGCTCCAAAATTCCTTGGGATTTTCTGGATGGTAGCAAATATAAACATCTGAAGAAATGATCTGGGAAGTAGCATTTAAACTAAACCTCAAAGAAAGAATAAATATTATGCTTTTACTAAGCAAGCAATGCATTCCTCAAAAGAACAGAGATTTATCTATGCTCATAATCTCAGCATCCACATCTGTGTTGACCCAGTACATGTTTGCTGCAATGATTTAGCAACTATTCATCAAATACATGGAGATTTATGCTCTGGATCTTTACACACCTGCAGGGTATTCTGGAAAAACTGTAGGCACAGTCAAATTCTTGGGTGAGCAACCTCTTCAGCAACACAGGACCCACTTAGTAGGACCCTGTCTAGTAGTCTGCTGTCGCCATTGTACAATTCTTAATAATTTGTGAACAAGGGTTCCATGTTTTTATTTCTGCAGAGCCCCACAAATTATATAGGCACTTCTGGATATGTAATTTTTATGCTTTGCCAACAAACCCTATCAATCCTTGTAGAGAAGATACTGAAGCAGTGTCTCAGGGTTTTGATAAGTGGTCCTCTCCCAAACAGAGGGCGTGGACTATGGATTGCCTGCAAAACAGAAGAAGGTCTTTAAAACGTGGCGCAGACTGGGCACAGGCTTCCCCCAACAGTGGAGACTGATGGTGAAGAGGAGGCTGAGCACTTCACCATTCTCCACCAGGGACTTTTGCTCATGTTGTTGCCTACTCCTCCCAGATCCTGAAAGAACCTCTCAAAAATTCACCTTCCTTGTTGTTTTGAAGGTACAGCTATTCTTTCCAGATCTTTTGTTAATGGCAAGCTCCTGAATAAAGGGTATTGTCTTCTCTCACTTTACACCCCACACTGCTAAGTGTCATCATAGAAGCACAGTGGCCAGATAAGAATTCTAAGATTTTTACCAATTGTCCCTTTGAATGGCAAAGTATCTCATTTGATGATTGCACAGGGTTACCATGAGTCTGGCAGGGTAGATGTAAAGGGAAAGGCATTCTGTATTTCTCTTCCACTTAGACATACAAAACTTCTGATAGCAGGTGTGTGAGTTTTCTACACATCTGACAGTTCTGTGACACCAACTGGCCGCTCTCCAATCCCACTCAGTTCTGATTTAATCTGCCTGGAGTTGGTGCCAGATCCTGCAAGTGAAGAGCTCAGTCCCACAAGATGGCCCCCACTTCAGAAACCAGTCAATCACAAGCCCCAGGATATCATGCAGACTTCTGATCAACCAACTATCAGTCAGTTCCCATGACCCCTTCCTTGAGTTCTGTAAAGTTCTAGAAAATGGCTCATGAAACTCAGAGAAATGTTGACTTTCACTGGTTTATTACAGAGGATATGAATGGAATGAATATCCAGATGAAGAAGTATATAGATAAGATGTGGAAGGATAGAGAGCCCAAAAACTTTTGGTCCTGTGAAGTTGGGATGTGCCAGCTTCCATATAGTCACCAATCCAGAAGTTCTCTGAATCCTCTACCTTCGGGATTTTTATGAGGACTTCATCACATATGCATTGTACATCAGAAGCTAAGTCCCTCTCCTTTTCCCAGATGATGGGAGGCAAGAGAGAAAGTCCCAAATTTCTAATCATGGCTTGGTCTCTCTGGTAGCCAACCCCATCCTGAAGTACTCCAGGAGCCCAAATCTAAGCCACCTCACTAGAATAAAAAGAGACTGCTGTCACCCAGGAAGTCCCCCAAAATTTTGGAGCTCCATATCAAGGAATTAGGGTCAAAGATCAAGTATTACAACAAAATATGCTGATATCACTTTTATCTGTCATGATAACTTAGGAAATAACAAGGCTTTTAGGAGCTTTATACCAAGAAGATGCAGAGGGAACTGAAACCAATATATTTACTGCCATTATTTCACAGCAGATATTTACTCCCGGTATCCACATGAAGAAACATGAAATCAGAGCAACTTTAGTAACTGGTTCCATCGACACTGATGACTCCAAGATTAAGTTGTCAATCCTGAAATCTCTCTACCGAACCCGGGCCTCTGCGGCCAACCCCTTTCCAAATCTTCACTTGGATGGCCTGATGACATGTTTCACTCAACACCCACCCAAGTAAACATCACTCCCCACTCCCTCTCAGCCCCACCTTGCTCAAACCTGCTTCTTTGTTAGCAAATCTCATCATCTTCCTCCAAATTGCCCAAGCCCGATACCTGGGAGGCATCCTCCACCACACCCTTGTTCCAGCTCCCTAGGTCCAATGGAGCACTCAGTCCTGCCAATCCTTCTCTAGCATATTTCTCTTAGGATACCAGTGCCTGGCACATCTTAAAGACTTCATACATTTGGCCGAATTAAATCCAGTTCTGCAGTTTGGTGGCTAAAGCGATTTCCAAGTCCCTGTTCTGACTGCGTTCTGCCTAGAGACATTTCAGCACTTTACGTTTTTTGTGTCACCCAGCTTTCCTGGTTCCTGGAGACTGGGTGGAAAGCCTGGGGAAGGAATCCCTTCTCCTCCCACACAGGAGGAGGAAGAGAGAATCTGTACACGAACACCTCCGCCTTGCAGGGTCAGGCCTTTCATTCTGCTTTCCAAATCGGCTTGTGTTGTTTTCTGATTTGGGACACTTCTCTTCACACGAGTCACAGAGAAGTCTGACCACCCCCACTGTCCCCAAATGTCCACCCCCAGGAATTTTCACAAAAGGCAGACCAAGCAGTTGGAAGATGAAAATCCCAAGTGATTGCTACAGAGCACAAATGTGTTGCAATCTCTTGACAGAACCTTCCAAGAGAACATCCTGAGCAGTCCCTTTGGGTTATGCCAGGCAAAGAGAGACTCTAGGGGTGAGCTAAAAATACAAGCCACAAGGAGCTTTCTCCTGGGCCAGAGTTGAACAGGTTGTGTTACATCAGATGAAAGAAGATAATAGAAGTGGTTGGGGGAGGTGCAGAGAAGGAGATTGCAAAGGGAGGCTCTCTGGAGGATGTTCAAAGGAAAAGTAAAAGGAGTAAATAAAGTAAATAAAGACTGGTCACCTTTTCTGAGCAAATAAAGAAAATATAACATTATAACTCTATGAAGGGTTTAGGAAACCTTACTCTGCTTCTTTTTTTTATATTTTCTTTCCCATAGGCAACCCCCCCCCTCCTCCCCTCTCTGTCACTCTCCGCTCTCTCTCTCTGTCTCTCTGTCTCTGTCTCTCTCTCCCCCTCCCCCTTCCTCCCTCCCTTTAAAGCTTGGAAGGTAATTTAGCAGTGAACAGAAGCAGTGGAGTGATGGTGGCAGATGCCTTAATTAAAAGACAAACAGCCATAAAGTATCACCACGGTAGAAGGTAGCCCCAAGCCTGGTGTACTGACAATAAGACACTAAATTGTAGAAAAATTTGGGAATCCAAGTAGAAAGCCAAGGATAAGACTTGTCAACAAACATAGAAGACGACATGCAGGTGAGACTTCTGGTGGAAAAGAAACTCTCCGAGGGCATCTGGGGTCTCCAGAAATGAACAATGAACCTCACAGCTCAGAATGAAAAGAAATCACAGAGGTGCCTAGAATTTGACTAATACACACTGCATTAGAATCCTGTGACTTCTCTATGGGAAATGCATAGCTGTAATTCACAGGAAGTGAAGTTTATTGTACAAGGTAGCTGTTCGACTACCTGAGCCAGGGTGTGACCCATGGTGAACCCTCAATTCCTGCCAGTTCTCAGTCCCTTCCCCATCGAGGGGAGACTGACTTTCTCAGGCAGCATCCAGCCTGACACGTTCAGCACTTCCATCCTTTTCCACCTTTGCAGACAGAGTGAGACAGGCCTGTGGACTCTTTTGAGAATACGATAACTTGGATATTTTTCAATGAGCACTGAAGGACACCCACACTTTTGACATTCGAGTGTTGCCATGACGTACACAGAAGCTAACAGAAAGAGAACAGAGTGGAAGTCTATACCATTGAGTCTGAACTCTCAGTATGGTCAAGACGTGAATTATGTGCATGAATCGTGATGGAATATAAACTAGCCATTGACACCAAAGAAGATTTAAAAGAGAAAAAGAAAGAATAGGAATAAAAGCACAGCAGACATACGTCCACCGGACTGTAAGGTCCAACAGCAACTTAATACCAGCGTTATCCATTTTTGGTATGTTTTTGTCATTTGCTATATATATGGAGACAGAAAGAGAAAAAATGTACAATATATTATATGACTATATATTTATATATAATATGTGCCATATAAATATACAAAAATATTTATATTCATGTTATATAAATATAATTTCAGGTTGGTTATGCAAGTATTAAAATCACATATGCAATACATATATGTGGAGGCAGCATACACTGAATGGAAATTTACTCCTTAGAGTGGTTTCAGTTTGGCTTCATTAATCCTCTTGTTGTCTCTTCAGAATGCCTTGAGGTGTTATTATGGAGTACTCCTGAGACCTTGAGGACTGATGTCAAGGTGTGGGTCCTCAGAGAAATGACAAGAACATGCAGTAGATAATTCCCCTAAACCAGGACTCTTCCTGTCTGGGTGTGACTTTCATTATGGGTGTGACAAAGCTTTATGAAACCAAAGGCATCAGGAAAGAAACACCTGTGCAGGATCACCTGGTGGCTAGAAATAGTGATACCTTGTATTTATGGACCGCCTTTCTTCCAATATGCTTGGAATCCTTTGAACAACTTTATCTCGTTAATGCTCTGCATTAAATAGCAGGAGGCACTGGAGGGGTGAAGAGGAGGGTGAAGAGCACTTTTCTTTAGACTTTGAGATAAACAGCAGTGAATGGAAGGTTTTCATTCTGTTCCTGAGGTCTAATGTTGACTGTTACTGAATCAGATCACCTACGTAAACTGTCAGATGAAAAAATTAAGTGACTTGTGAGAAAAAATGTGTGGTGAGTTAGAAGAACAGGTCACTAGTTCACAGTGCCTTCCTCACAGTCCATGTATTAGTTTATAGTTTGATAAAGTGATGGCTGTTTCTTTCCAGATCGGACTTGGAGTGAGAAAATTGCCCGCATTGCTTGTGCTTTCTCTTTTCTCAGGATTCCCAGTCCTGGTGAAGCCATGCCATCAGACCAGTCCTATTGCCACCATCCCTCTAGCAATGACCTTAGTACCTCCTAGATAGTACCCCTCATTTTGACTGATCTCGACATCTGTCTCTCTGACACTATTCTCTGTTCTCAGACTTAGTAAACAGTATCTCTATAGATGTACCCAATAATGAACATGCATTGACCACACCAGTCTGTAGACTCACAGCAGACCTCCATCCATCTGCCGGCTTCAAGAAGCCATGTAACTGCAGAACCATGAGAGTGTTTAGAGTCTCCTGATATATGTGAGAACTCAGGCATCCTTGATCCTGCAACCCTTAGGCATTCCCCTTTTCCCAAGAACCTATTACCTGGGAGGAGGCCACTGACCTCGTTGAGAAATGTTCAGGACAATGCTTATAGAAACTGGAGGACCTGCTTGTATTGAGTTCCCCACCACAATCATAAAAATCTTTGTCAGTCTTCTCCAATTGTAAATTACACTATAGTTCATCAAAGATCACAATTCAGAGCCTCAGGATGGACTTTAGAGGCTCTCTTCTCTCCTTCCTCACATCCTTACAAAATTATCTTGAAACTGACCTCTGTGCATCATCTCCACTACCATCACTTAAGTGCAAGCAGACATCATCTCTGAAAAACACAGCAAAAGTAGTGTCACACTTGTCTCCTGCAGTCAGTCCCGCATATATCAGCCACATGATTTATGCAGAAATAGGTCAGCTCCTATCATGACACCACTCTAAATTCCCCAGTGACTTCTATCACACTGGAAATAATGCACAAATCCCTTTCCATGGCCAACTGCATTATTCATAATCTGCAATGACTCATCTTTCCTCAATTCCTTCCCAGTCTCTGCAACATTCTCTCCACTAGGCCTGGTCTTCTAGCTCTTCCTACCTCAGAATATTGGCCCTGGTTTTCCCTTCAGCCTGGAATGATTTTACCTCCACTTCCCCCCAATGACTTCCGAGCCACTGATTTCTCTGTCTTCATAGCATGTAATGTTACTGAATATCATGTACACAATGAATTAAGATCCATAATGTGGTGAAATTATATTTTTCCTATTGTATCTCCAGCACATAGGACATTGATTGGCATGAGTCCCAAAGAGCTCACAGAATCTATAAATAACAATATGAAAATAGGAGCAATATAATCACAGTGAGGAAGAGTATAAATTTCAAACACTAAGAAAGATATTACTAAATGCAATAAAGAATTGAAAGATGAACAATTTAGGAAGAATTTAAAAACTAAAAGATTAGAGGAAGAGAAATGCCAAGAAAAAATAGTTAATTTTAAAGTGTAGATATTTTGGCAGACCCTGGTGGAGTAGAGTTGAGTTGCCAACTTAAGCCACCACATCTATCCCAAGCATCCGGATTCATGACCCAGGGATGGCAGGGAACAACCAGAGGATCAACCAAATAAAAACGAATAAAGTGCTTCTTCATCCTCTCTCTTCATACCTGCTCTGCCTGCCGTCATTCCTACCTGTACCTTTTTCTTAAAAAAAGAAAAGAAAATAGAGATATTAAAAAACCCAAAGACGTTTAAGATTAGGATAATGTCATAAGCATTCTACATTTCAAATCAGTATCTTGGATTCTTTTAAGGATGTTTAACTAGCCACTTTTTTTTGTTCTTAAATAATACATTGCATCTATGTCACTTGAGAGTTTAAAAATGTTTCTTTGTACCTGATTTGTCCCGCCAAATGACTGTGTTGAGTTTTTCAAATAAGTTCCCAGTCCCCATTTCACGTTTATGGAAATGAAGTTTTCTGAGTTTGAGAGCCTTGACCACGGGTTTAGCAGTGTGGTGAAGCACAGAAGGAATTTGCCAGCAAGGTTTTTTGACTCCAAAGTCTAGATAATTCTGCATTATGATTTCAAGCATCTATTTTTTTTTAAATGAAACACACTTTGATATTTAGTATTAGAGAAAAATAATTTAGATTCTATGCAAAATCTGTCTTACGGTATTTTTAAGTGATCATTTCTGAAGACGTCCCTATAATCTACAAGAGGTCTGACTACAGAGCTTTGTGCCAAATTTTGTCTTTATCCAGAAGAAATTGCTTTTACTGCTAAAGCTCAACTTTATAGTTTCCATTTTGATTTCAAAATTGCCCCGTCTTGACATTTTCTTTCCCTGGTATGTCAGTATTTAATTCATGCAAGTTTATTTTTCAGTCATTCCATTAGACTGCTATGCCAAACTTTGGTTCTTTTGTGAATGAATTTTCTTCTCAGGCTCCATATTTCAGGTTATGAATATATATTGCATGATATTAAAATTTTTCCAAAAATTTCATTCAATATAAATTAGATGTAAATATGTGGAAATGACTCATTTCTATGTTTTAGCATGTCTTTGTACAGAGGGAAGCATCTTGTGTTATTTTCTCAGGAAAAATCTAGGGAGCAATGCAGGAAATGAACTGTCTTGTCAGCCATTTTGTTTTTGAAGGATACTCTCCCTACTACATTACTTGAATAGTTTGAATGTAAGTCTGAAAGTGGGTCATTCAAACAAAACACCATGTATGAACCACAAATAATGTTAGAATGATGAGCATAGATTCTGGTAAAATTCTTAAATGAGACATTAAGGAACTTTGCTGTTTCATAATGATCATCATTTTCTGATTTCCAGATTTAATCTAAGGCTGAGTCACAAACAACACCACATTTCCTCCCGATGAGCGTCTCAGCTCCCTATCACTGAACACAAAACTTGATTGTCAATGATTACTTGCTATTCACCTTGACATTTCTGGCTCTCTGTGACTTTTCCAATAATTGGAAAGAAGAAAATTAGATGGAGTCAAAAGATTCAATTAGCCCTGCTTTTCATAGTAGCCAAAATTAGCAATGCCTTAATGTAGAATTATGGAATAGAGGTTCAGGAACTTTTAGGATAATATTATTAATATTAATATTAATATTATTACATAGATTAAGGATGTAATCAAATAAATGAGCAGAATTCTGCAAGTCAAAATGAGTGAGGGAGGAGCCCTGATCTAAAATCTAATAGAAGAATGCATGTTAATAAACAAAAACAGGAAAAATATTTAAATATATAGTCACCTAGTAGATACATATCAGTTATATATCAAATATATTAATGTATTTCTGTGTATATAATTGTAGAGATACATTTATATAAAGATAGAGATACCTGTGTGTATATATGTATATACAAACATGCATTTAGTGTTATGTAATCATTCTAGGAGTTTCAAAACATTCTCTCCTTTATATGTATGGGAACATGTGCCCCCTCCACCCAGAGGGACAGTAAATTATTTCAAAAGTATTTTTTCTTAACTGTATTAAGTTCACATATTTAGATCATTACAGTTTTCAAATATTGAGCTACTGAAAAGTAAAATTGAAATGTTCAAAAGATACGATATTTTAAAGGGAAAATGCATTTCATGTGATTCAATAATATGAATGGTGACTATACATCATCAGCATCAGGATACATTATTTTTTTCATTTTAACATATCTGAAATTGGCACATATCATACCAGATATGGCAATATCATACCAGATATGGCAATATCTTAGCATTAAAGGCATCGGCATCTCACAATTAAAATTGATATTTTTTTTGCTCTCTTTCAGTGGAATACACACCACTGACAGGGAAATAATGGTCTCAGAATTGAAGGTTTACTCAATTTGATGAAATCTAGCATCCAAAAAGTCATTAGAAATATTAGGAATGAAGTGAGCTCCCAAAACTGCGTGGTGCACCCCCTAGAAAAATAATTTCTGATGCATGATGCCTGTGCACAGTTGAATAGGTTTTCACTGATGTTTTCGGTCTGTAGCTCACTGAGTCCAAATAGTGCTCATCCCAGTGGTGCACCAAATCACACACAAGCAGAGTGGCTGTGTCTGCTGATCACCAAGCAGGGTTTTCTAGTAGCTCCTTTTCCACAGTGGTGGATGAAAACAGGCTTAGAGTGAGCTGACAGATATAAAGCAGGAAAGGAAAAAAAATCAACTAGTTACATCATCTAAGATTTAATTACCTCTTTCAAGTATCTTGTCCATGTCATGTAATCTAACTCAAGGTGGTAAGAATAGAAGAAATTATCTAGCTCAGGATTTGTCAATCCCAACATTATTGACATTTGGGCTAGATAATCTTTGTTGGCATTGCCCTGTGCATTATAGGTTTAGCATCATCCCAGGTCTCATTAGATGCCCGCACCCCCATTCTTCTCCAGTCCCCAAGTTTTGGCAACAAAAAGGTTTCCAGATGGGTCAAATGTTCCCCAAAGCACTCCTTCGGGCCTTTTATCATTCCACAGTACTTCGAAAAAATCAGTGAAGAGATACAGATAAGTAAATGCAAAAAATAAAGCCAACTCATAAAACCTTCCTTAAAATGAAAGAAGTGTTCTGAAGCTTCAAAGATATCTTCAAGTGTTTAGATTACCAAAACTCTAGTAGACTAAAAACTAGAGAAGAAAGAAAAATTAGTTATATAGTTAGCATTTAATATCAAACTTTTTCTATACTCTTACCAAATCTATGAAGAAT
This sequence comes from Solenodon paradoxus, assembly GCA_004363575.1. Classification (NCBI taxonomy): domain Eukaryota; kingdom Metazoa; phylum Chordata; class Mammalia; order Eulipotyphla; family Solenodontidae; genus Solenodon; species Solenodon paradoxus. The sequence continues at coordinate 300,779 of RJWH01001086.1, forward strand.
GAATTGATAACTATGTGACCAGAGGAGAAGATGAAAAAATAAAGAGGCTGATTTGTTGGGTTGGTAGACTTGTCCACTATTGTTGTTATTCATGCCAGGAGTGATTTCAAATTGCCCCGTGTTTGGCTGCCTGATAATAACCAATAAAGACAAACATGAAAGCATCAGAATGAGCAGGTGTCACTAGATAATATGTAGTGTTTTTATATGGCTGCTAAGAACTAAGAGAGCTATATACTTTCCATATATTAGTTTACTTACTATTTATAACAATTCTGAGAGTTAGGCACCATTTCCATGAAGAAATTTGACTTGTGTAAGATTACACAATTTATTCGTCACAGAGCCCAGAATCAAGTTCTAGTCTCTGTGACTTCCTAGCACATCGCTCACTCCTAACTACCAAACACAAGAGTAACAATGCCAAGACTGCCTCTGCCTCCCTGTTTGAATGCTACATCCCAGATGACCTAGTCAACACAGAGTTGCTAGCTTTGTTCCATGATTTTCTGTTTCCATGTCTTTGCTCCTACTGTGTTCCCTACTGGGAAGTTTACTTCCCTCTTTGTGTTTCTTCTAAACCAAATCCTCTTTCAATGATTAACTATAGGTCCATTTCCCCCCATGAAATGTTCTAAGATTATTCTAGCTACAGCGATCTCTTTCTCTGAATACTTTTTACTATACAACTAATCAGACATTCATTATAGAAGATTTTCATTGATAACTCCTGATAACAACTGCTAGTATATCTATATTCCCTTTAATAAGGAATTTGGGGTCCATTCTCTCATGCTACCCTGACTACAAACCTGGTTTTTTTGTTAGTCATTCCACAGATGAAGGAGCTTAAGGGACAGAATTACCTGGATTGTTCATGGAGCTACTTGGTAAGTGACAGACCAGAACCTGGAGTCTTCTAACTCAAAACTTCATGTTTTTCCTTAAAAGGTCAAGTCTGATCACCCAAGTTGTATAAATATGTAGACATTTGCCTCACTGACTACATCACAATTGCCATGTTTTCGGTCCTTTCTTTTACCGCACTCCTAGCACTAAGTACTTAGAACAATTGTTTTTTAGTTGGATGACCCTTACCCCCTAAATCTCAGAGCATATAGTAATAATGATAGTAATAACTCATGTTTACTAATTTCTCTTTGTGTTCCAGACATTGTCCCCTATACAGGGACAAATAAGAAATTGTGTTTTAGACTAGCGGGTTTAGATTAATTGTTCCCAATATAGCCACAGTCTACAACCTATCTGCTTGAATTTGGTGGATAATAAACCTCCAATACTATTAGCCAATATTCATCACTATGATTGGATCCCTCTCAGATACTTCTATTTTCCCTCTTCTAATCCTAGAACAAAATCCTAGAGAAATTGATCTTTTGCTTCCCATTTAGAAGGAGGAAAATGTGCTTACAGAAATGAAGTAACAAGTAGGAGGTCTAGGTGATTTTGAGTCAGTAGAATTATATATGTGTGTGTATTTATACACATATGCTACCCTTTTTCATGATCATATCCTGTTCTTTTTGCATGTACTATATTTATTTGATTCTAAGCCACCATCAAGTAAGTCAAAGGCACAACTCAATTTTTCAAGAGGTTTTCAAGAAAAAATAAAATATTAAGATTCACTTACAAAGTTCAAAAAGTTAAAAGTGAGAAATATCAAGGAGTGAAGAACTGATTTATTTAAAAACCTTAAATACATAAGGGATTAGCAAAATTCACAGAGTTTTAAGAATTTAATAAGGGATCATTGTACTTAACAACTCTCTTTGCAGGTAAAACTTTGTCACCTGCGAATGAATATAAGCTGCACCCAATATTCCAGGACTTTAAAGTGACAAATAAATAAATAAAGGTGTGGCTTAGAGTCAAATAAATGCGGTATGTCTTATTCGTCTTCAAGTTTTCAAAGCAGATCTAATTTCTAGAATATTGAGTTTTCTGATCATGATGTTAATAGTCCTTTTAGAAGTCCCTGAGCAAGGAAGGCTGCCAGGATAGAGGTCAGGTTGTTTGTTCTTGGTTGAAAGTGCAGGCATGGTCTCAGAGCCTCCGCCCATCAGAGAAAAGGAGCGTCCTGATATTTCCCTCGTGGGTGGGAGGTGTGAAGGCGCACTGGCTGAGGCCTGTGGCCCTGTGGAATGAAGCTCATTCCCCTGAACCAGTCGCTGCCCCGCCTCCCTGGCAGCACATGTGACATGAGAAATGCCGGCGCCTTCATCAGGCAAGCATTGTTGGTAATTCCCAATTGTCTGGGAGTTATTTGGCAGACTCTCAGCGAGCTGACATCCAAACAATAAGTAATCTGGTTTTCAGTAAGGTAATTATCTAGCAAACCTGCATGGTCTGGAGGCCTAAGCCGCAGGTTACAACACATTGAACAAACGGCACACCTGAGTAAGCTTGCAATCACTAAAAAACTATTATCTTTAATCGCAAGAATATGTCAAAGTGATTGCTTTATTTGTGTGCAGGCTTAAACCACCTGCTCTGAAACCACATTGTAGCTGCTTGCTCACTCTTTCATGTTCACGATATTGCAGATCTCAAAAGGTCTTTTTACTATAAATTGAGTTCAGGAACATCCTCACAGAGCTTGGCCCAAATTAATAATCTCCCAACCAGCTCCACCTCTGCCCATGGAAACTCAAGATGCCAGTCTTGGGTGGGTCTCCTTGCCAAGTGCTTCTGTTTGCAGGAATTGTGGAAAACTGTCAGACCTGACTTTCTATCACTGAGAATCCATCCTTTTCATCTTTTCTATACAGAAGCACCTAAAAATGACTATTTCAGAGACCAGCGAATGGTGGCTCTTATTTCATCAGTGATCACAACTCCTTGACAGTGGAGAATGCATTGATTAATTCATGATCATATTTGAGAAATTTTCAGGACATTTTGCTGAAGTCAATCAACTTAGAAATGGTAACTGATACCTAAATGACTCTAGAAAGCTCATTATACACATAAATGAAAGTGTCCAAGAAGTGAGTTTTTGTATGATTCCATAGTGTAGGAATCAAGTTCAAAACCTGGATATTCATTTTTCTTGAGAGAAATCTTCTTTTTCTCTTGAACAATGTTGATAAATTCACTTAGTACCCCTATTTTTCAGTTTCCTCCACTTATTAATTAATAACATACTTGTTGAGTCACAAATATGTCAGATGATGGTCTAGGTTCTACAGATAAAATGACAAAAAAACTTGCCTCAGAGAACTTACATTTGACAGAGGAAATTGTACAGTGAATAAATTATAAGTATCATATATAGTAAGTCAGACATTGATAAATTCTATGAAAAATAAATCAGAAAAGAAAATACAGGAAACTAGCATGTAAAGATATAAAATGGATTGCAATTTTTTAGAGGACTGTCTGAGATTTTCTTTAGGAAGGTGGCATTTGAGGAAAGTCTTAAAGGAGTCAGAATAAATCATGTGAATATCTGGGGGAGAGCATTTTAGAAGGAAGAAGAGAAAAAAGGAAATGCAAAGGCCCTGTAGTAAAAAGATGGCTGCCTGGTGCATTTCAGGAATGGAAAGGTGGCTAGGACAGTTGTAACAGAATGAACAAAGGGGAAGCAACAGGAGGCCTTATCTTGTTAGGCCTTTTAGATCCTTTATAAGAACTTGAGTTTAAAGAATTAGATTTAGAGCATGTGAGCTTAAAGTATTCATTTTCAGCAGAGTGGCATGATCTGACTTGCAATTTAAAAGGATTATATTAGTTTCTGTGTAGGGATTAGACTATAGAAGAACACAAACAGAATTGCTTACTCATCAAAGGACATTGAGTAGCAGGTCTTTACTATAATCCTAGGAGAAGACAACTACAATGACTTGGATTAAAATAAGACTGGTGAATTCACTAAATTTGAGATATATTTTTGAAATAGAGACAATAGAAGTTCAATTAAATATATGTGGGATGTGAAAGAGACCAAGAAAGACCCAAGGCTATGATTTAAAGAAGTAGGATGAACTTGCCATTAATTTCACTGAAGACAATATGAGAAGTAGGTTTATCAGGTGGCTGGTGGGGGAAAGGGAGACACAAAATCAGGAATTCAGATTGGGACATGATGAATAAGTTAGACATACAAGGGGAGATGGTGAGTAGGCATTTGGTCATATGAATCTGTAGTTCAGGGGACAGGTCTGCCCTGGAAATAGAACTCTGGGAACCATCAACATAGAGATGGTATTTTAAACTGAAAGACTGAATGAGATCAGTAAGGAGTGACCAAATAAAATACAATGGTCTAAACAGTGATGAAACAGAGAAGGAAACAGAGGACAAGGTGAGAGTGACATAAAACACTAATAGGGTTGATGAATATGTGTCCAGGAGGAGGGAGTCCAGCTCCGCCCAGCACTGCACGGTCTGGGACGATGAGGACTTACACATCAATGATTTTAGCAAGAGTTTTTACTTCTAAAGAGAATGAGAAGAGAAGAACTAAAATGAGTGTATACACAGGTTTTTTTTGAGAAGTTTTGCTCTAAATGGGGAGCAAGTAAGAGGCAACAGCCAAAGATGTATGTGGACTCGAGAAATTTTTTTAATCAACTTTTTGAGGTGTAATTTACATACAGCGAAAGCTGCCAGTTTCAAGCGTACAGTTCATCATGCTCTGACACGTGTATGCATCTGTGGGAACACCACTACAATCAATATGTTCAGTACTTTCATCAGCTAAAAAAAATATTTCATGTCCTTTCTGATCAAATGTCCTCTGACTGCTCAGACTTGGGGCAACCACTGACCTTCTTTGTCATAATAAATTAGTTTTTTCTTTGTAAAGTTTTACATAAATATACAATACCTAATCCTTCATGTTTGGCTTATTTTGTTCAGCATAATGTTTCTGAGAATTATCCAAGTTAATGCATGAATGAGTGCTCACTTTCTGTTGCTGAGTCGTGTTCCATTGTAAGACTATACCACAGTTGTTTATTCATTTACTTCTTGATAGACATTTAAATTGCTTTTATTTTGAATTTTTATGAGTAAAAAATTATAAGATTCATGTGTAAGTCTTTCATGGATAGTTATTTTCTTTCAAAAGTTTTTTTGTTTAAAATCAAAGAAAGTTGGGAGCTACAATTCCAATGATGGCAATGATGAGATTTTTATTTTGCCATAAAATCTTGTTACTGGAATGATACAGCACCTTGGAAAATAAATCAGCATATTTCACCAATAAATAAGCATGTTTCATTTATCTATGGTCATTTATTCATCATGTACTTTGAAACCCGAGAATACTGTTCCTCCCTTCAAGTAGCAACAGTGTATGTAGTAAAGAAAACAAAATAGAAGTGAAAATAAATTGAATGTGAAGTCACTCTTTAATAAAATAGGCAGTAAATACAAGGAACTTATTTCATTTACTGTGATCCCTCTCCAGTTTCATCCAGATTTTTTCAAAGAACACAATTTCATTTTTGCAATAGTTGCATAGAATTCCATTGAGTATATATATATATATATATATATATATATATATGTATAATCTCTTCTTTATCAGTCATCTGTGGAGGGGCATTTAGGTTATGTCAATGTCTTGACTATTGTGACCTGTGCTGCAATGAAGACAGGGGTGCAAACATTTTCTGTGATTAGGGATTATGTGCCCTCTGGTGTATGTCCAGGAGTGGGATTGCTGGATTGAATGGTAGATGCATCTTTATTTGTTTGAGTCATCTCCAGAATGCTTTCCAAAGAGGTTGTACCAACTTACACCCTAACCAACAGTGTAGGAGGGGTCCTTTTGCTCCACACCCACTCTGACACCTGCTGTTTCCAGTCTTTCTGATACAGCCCATTCTCACTGGTGTGAGGTAGAATCTCATTGTAGTTTTTATTTGCATTTCTCTGATGATGTTAGTAATGTAAAACATTTTTTCAGATGTCTATAGAAAAAGAGAAACACACAGTGGTTTCACTCATACATAGAATATAATGAAATGAAACAAATGAACATACAAATCCTGACAAAAAAATGCAGGACACAAAACGGTGGCTACCGGAAGGGGGTGGTCTAGGAGGGGAAGGAAGAGGGGAAAAAGTGGTGGTAAAAGACACTGGAACTCTGGTGGTGGGTGTGGTGTGAAAGTTAGACTGAAATGCAATTTTAATATCCTAAAATAAATATGGCATTGTGAGCAAAAGATACGATAGAGATTGCTATTTATTTTAAATGCAAGGGACTCGTTCAGAGAGACAAATTGGCCCCAGTTATAACTTGGTCCAAGAAAATGTTTGCAGATAAAGATATAAGGAGTTATATCACGTTAGTGAATATATTAATGTTAAAGAAAAGCTGGGTGTGCTTATGAAACATCCCTAACTCTGAAGACTATTGTCATCTCCCTCATCTGCACTGGCCATGCTTCCCCAGAAAACCACCTTGGGGGTCATTTTTGTAACAGGCATTCAGCTTCCTAGCACTGATGACCACCCTTGGTGTGTGCCTGGAGAAGCCTGGTATGTGTTCTTCCTGGTTCTTCCTGACTCACCTTTTGCATGATCTGTGATCGCTTTTCTAACTTTCTATGCCATCATTTCTTGCATTGTGAAATGGATATAAAAATATTGGAGTGAGATTAATGAAATGTTATGCGATGTCCTGGAAAGAAGCATGAGACTAGACAACAATAGACAGCCTAAGAATATGTTTCTGCTTTTCCAATATGTTGACTATTGCAAATATATATTATATATATATATATATATGTGATATATATAACTCTATTTCTTCTAAGCTTCTAGGAATGAATGAACCAGAGAATACTGATATCTGGAAATCAGGAGTCCGGCACTTACAATGAGACTAAGGTGCCGTTAGAAGCTGGTCTGGCACTCACAGCTGGGCCCTCCTTGGAGATTGACAATCTCACAGAATGCTGATCTCAGATATGATCACTGTGAGGCCATGATGAAAAGAAACAAAACAAGAGTATTTCATCATTTTATCTAAGAACAGACAAAAATATGGTCATTACGCAATCCATAAAACACCCACATCCTAGTCACTCCTTACTAATGAGATAGCTGTTTCTTTAGTTATTGCAACTGATGCTAGCTCCAGACTCTACTCTCTGTAGTTAAGACTTATGGCAGAATTCTTCCACTGACTCTCCAGTCTTGGCCAATTACAGACACAGCCCCTGTCTAGCCTCGGAGTCCTCAGCCCTGACTAGTGCCGGGATTAACACCAGCATGTGGAGTCTGGAATTCATCTTGCTGCTGCAGGCCTGCTGCCTGATGAGCCTAAGAAACATAGCCCTGTTCTTTCCACAATTTCAGCCTCAATTTCCTGCTTGGTATCCCAGTTCACTGCTGTGTCTGGAGCATTGCCTAGAATGATCAGAGCCCACTGGGCAGGGAAGCGACACCTTTTCAGTGTCCTCACCCTTGTCCCTCCCCTGGAGGCTGTCACTACTTGCCTCTATCCCAGCTGTTGACAGGGGTACCCTCCCAAATGTATCTATCCTCAGGAGCCTTGACATGGCTGACCTCTGTGACATTGCAAATTGCACCATTGGCTTTGGAGTGGGCCCTGCAGCTGAGAGAATACCCTAGCCTGTTCCCATCTGCTACTAGGTTTCCCTAGTGCTCCTTTTTGGCCAGGGCCAGCATCCCTGACAGCTGAGCCCACCCATGGTATAACATCCCCACGTCCTCAGACAGAATCTACTCATGGGCAGTTGGACACCTTCCTTTGCCAGCACCCAACAGAGAAAGTTGCTGCAAGAACCAGGAAACTGAATCTTCAGAACCTTCAGACACAATCTCAGATTCAGGAAATCAAGAGGAAACAGGGAGTTGTTTCTTTCCTACCACAGGGAGGAGCATAGAGAAAAGAGTTATTGTTCTCTATGCCTACATCACTCCCTAAGAGAAAATAAATACCTGCTGCTTCCAAGTACTGTAACTTAAAAATATTTAGAAGCCCTTGATCAATGCTTGAGTATTGACTGATACTTATTAGATATTTAAAGACATCATGGTAAGTATTCAATAAACATTTGTTCGACTATTCGATGGGTTTGACACAGGGGAATACTGAAACTCAGTTTCTATTGCTATTCCTCAGAGTCACAAAGAGGAGAGCATGGAATTGAAACAGAAACCAAATTATCTTAGCTCCAACTGAGTTCTCTACTAGATTGAGGCCTTTATTAAATGAATCGTAGTTAATTCATAATAGCAGATAGTGTGAAAACTATTTCTTACTGGGCTTTTAGCTCTAAAATTATTGATAGTTTACTAGTTTGGGGAAGATAATATTGCCTACTGAAGCATTTGGCCAAGAAATATGCCATACATGTGCCTGAATTCCTTGTAAAACATGGAATAGGAAGCCACCCATTTACTAAGAATTTTAAATTTTCCATTATGAAAAATAATATTTCAATATCAGGTTTCATATATATACATACATATATATACCTATATATCAAATATAGCTTTTTCATGTCCTTGAATCCCAGAGTAGAAAGGGGTATAGGAAAGAAAGCCATAAATGTGAAGAAGTGGAAAAGGAGGACAGAAAAGAGGTGGCCAGTCTAGGAGACACCTTTGCAAATTAACCCTGTTGGTCCCCAACCCCATCACTTGGGAGAAAGAGGCTTAAAAGAAGAGTTTGGCTCCCACTGCTGCTCTGAAATCTCCAAGGGTTGCTGGAAAGAATACAATTCCCATTAAAATGCAAACACCAGCTGTGTTGGGCCGAACATTCATTTACACGTTAATTAGAAGGATTCCTTTAATCAGATGATTTGATTGCCTTGCTCCACAAACTGTGGTTCACAGAGGACTACCACCAGCAGAAGCTGTACCTGAAAGTTTATGAGAAATGCAGACTCTCAGGCACACCCCAGACCCCCAAAGGGAATCTTTCGTTATGCCAGATCCTGAGGTGACCGCTGGCACCGAGATGCTACAGACACAGCTTGACTAGTAGAGGCAAGAAGTCATTGGGGTGGATGGGACTGCAGAGCGTGGGAGAGGGCCCCGGATCAAAGGCGCCTGCTTAGCCTGTTCTCTAAAAGCCTGGTGGCCTGCCAACACCCACCTCCTGAGTGAGTGCACAGAAATCACTAGTCTCTGAGATCCTGTGTTGAAACGCGGACCGTGTTTGAAACATGTAAAAGGAAGAACATGACTGGAATCGTCGTGATTGGCCAGTCAGCTGCAGCATTGGGCGAGAGATTACACAACTCCGCCAGGCACCCCAATGAGGGCCAGCAGCACACCCGGGCATAAACGAGAGCCTGGTTGCCCCACTCCTGTGAGTTATGTCAGAAAATCTGATCACTGTGCTGAGACCACCCTCTAGACAAAGTAAGAGGCAAACTTTCGAAATTAAGGAAGGATGCGATCATGAGATGCTACTCCCGATAATGGAATAAACTACTTTGTTCCCTTAGCCTGCCACGACCTAAGCAGGATCTTCTTCAACATAATTACCTTTAAGATTCGAATAAAAACAAGAAAAGTATTCCAATCCTTACAATATGATTCCTCTTTTTTTGTTATTGCTGTCGTTGTACCTGCTTAGGAGCCTGATTGTCAAAAACCTCGGAGCTTTGACTGCTTGTTTTCTCAGAGACGGATTCACAATCTCAAAGATCAACTAAAGTAACCTTTTTTGGCCAGTAGGGGGCAGTGAATGGCAGCCAACCAGGAGTCGGTCGCTGGCAACAGGCTGCTCTTCCAGGCAGATTTTTAAGGCAGTCAAGTCACAGTTAAGACATCACGACATTAGTTTTCGGACCTGGCAGGAAAGTAGGGCTTCCGAATTAAGGACGGTGCAGCTCAGACGGAGCAGAAATCGCCTCTGAAACCAGACGAGGTAAGTTCCTGGATGCTGAAAGGAGACTGGGAGGGAAAAGAGCAGTTGGAGAATCCTGGAGCAAGCAGCAGTTCAAGTCCCAAGACTCGCCTCCGGTTTTAGCCTCACGGGGATCCTTTAAAAGAGCTAGAATTCATTTTGCTTGAAAGAATAGCTCAGCAGGCAGCACTAACTCCTCCGCCCTTCTAACAGAGGAAGTCTCCTGTTTCTCCCAGAGAATGAAATGAAGGTTGAGACCCTAACTTGTCAATTAGCACACGACAGGAAGAGGTGATGGAATTTTGGAGTGTGTGCTTGTGTGTGTGCTTGTGGGTCTGTGTGTGTGTGTGTGTGTGTGGGTGTGTGTGTGTGTGCCTGTGTTGGAAATCGCTCTTCAACCAAGCAGAAAGCTTGAACTCATGGCGTCATTAATGTGTTCACTTTCCTCCACCCCATTTTTTGTAAGACCAGCATTTAAGTTTAGGAGTAAATCCAGCCCCAGCCCCAAAAGGAACTTCCAGAGTACCACCCTTGTAAAGAGAGGTCCAAATAATGTGTATAAATAAAATCCTCTCCCATTTAACTGCCCTCAACGAGTCTGTTTTGCCTGTGGTGCCAAACTTTCTGCCATTAAACACTCGTCCTGTTGTACCATTTGTGCTCCCACACGTAGACCATCACGAGGGCATGAGAAAGCCTGGTACCCTGAACATGCTGTCTTCTGGAGATATTTGGCACCTCATGAGTGGTATATACATGATGACTCCTTTATACATGAAGCCAGAAAAATTGAGAAGATAGGCTTTTACAGGGGCACTTAAGATCTTATGAACATGCAATAAAGGAAAAACTACACCTATTATCCTACATCCTCTTTCAATGCAATGCATGTCACCACTTCAATGTTTGTTCTCTCTCTAGTTTTGGCTTTTTTTGAAGGAAGGAGGGAGGGAAGGAGTACTTTATTGTTAATTGTTTATTTTGTGTTTTCCCCTGGCCCAGGCTGAGAAGCAGGGTTTTGGACTTTACATGGTCCTCGCCCCAGCTGTCTGAGCCACTGAACCACAAGGGTACACCCTTTTGGTTTTTCATCAAAATATTCTAAAGTCTTTGTAATTAAAACATCAGGTATGTCCATTCAAATTTGTAGCACATTGTATAAGTCACCTGGCTGATATGTGATTCGTTGGACCCCTCGGCAGTAATAATCACGACCAGAGCAATTTCATGACTGTTTTGTGCTAGAACCTCTATTAGGTGCATTTTATGGTCTGTGGTTGATTCTTCGACAAGCATGCCATTTGGCAGACACCGTTGATGCTCCATTAGAGGTGGAGATCAGATTCAACCAGTAAGCTATTTCCCTGATGAGATACATCGTGTCCTTGCTTATGTCCACAAATAAATAATCAGAGAGAGACAGAGAAACAGAGAGAGAGAGAGAGAGAGAGAGAGAGAGAGACAGAGAGAGACAGAGAGAGACAGAGAGACAGAGACAGAGACAGAGAGACAGAGACAGAGAGAGAGAGCAACATGTCCTGCACAGATAGTGCATGCTGGCTGACTGTGGACCCACTTCTCTCCACAAGCTCATAAACATTAGCTTATCCAATCCTCACAAAGCCTTATGAGATAACTAATCCACCTGGTAAATGTGAAAAAACCCAAACTCAGTTATACTGCTAACACATGACAAAGATGAGAATCTAACACACTGCTCTTCTGGTCAGTCTCAGGGGTTTCAGTTAGTGAATGGGAATTCTGGAATGGGAACAGGACCTTCAGATTAGGTTAGTTTAGGCTTATAAACTAGATCTATTTACACAGACAGGGATTCTCCTTCAACTTTAAAAAAAAAAAAAAAAAACTTATCTTTTCAGTCATTTGGAGAACTCCTAAACCTTTTGAATTTTGAAAATAAAGTGAGTGAAAAAAATTCCCTGAAGATTTTGGTTGGTTTTCTAATCAGTTCTTCTATATGACTTTGAATCAGGTTCTAACTATCCAAGGTTCTGAAATGGGATACTATTACTCTCTTAGGAGTTATTATAAATATTAGTGCAGAATGTGGATGAAAGATGTGTTTTTACTTCCTAAATAAATATTTGTCAAGCCATGTTTATTAATCAATATAGCTGGTGGTTTAGATAGTCAATCTAGGTCATTCATCTTCTTTCTTTTGGCTAAAGGTGTCTAATCTTAGTAATTACATTGCATAATGCCAAGCAGTAACTCACAAGAACTTCTAAGGGTTAGGTACTCATTTCAGCGCCTACTTGCATTCGGTCATTTAAAGCTTACACCTCACCTATGAGAAGGGTGCCACAGGTAGATAAACTGAGGCACACATGGGCTAAGTGAAAGATCCAACTAGAGTTGGATTTGAACTCAAGTAACTTGATTAGGAGACTGAAATCTTAACTATGAAATGATGTGTGTTTATCTTCGTGACTTATCATCTCTGTAGACAAGCACTCTTTACCTTCTAACCCCATGGAAACCTTTGACAGCTTACTGAGCCTACAGATCCCAGAATAATCCTTGTAAATACCTAGAATAAAGTAGAATTTCAAAGAGAAATCTTACTGGGGGAGAGCAAATGGTGGTGGAGCCCACTGGACAATGATGAAAAACACTTGGTGATTTGGTGGAGGGCAGGGTGTGTTGATATATAGCTGAGTAATGGAGAAATTGCACATTGGGGAACTACACATATGAATTTATTTTAACTTGCAAAACAAAGTTATTACAATAAAATACTAAAAAAAAAAAACAAAAAAAAACCTAAGATCTCAAAGTGAATAAATTGTATTAAAAAGTTATTTAAACATTTTCAAAATAAATCTGACTAAATTTTTTTGCCTCTTTATTACCCATTAAATAACAAAATCTGGTATCAGAGCTAATCACTGCCATGCTTTCTTAAGTAGAGAAAGGCATATAATAAATGATTTGAAAATCTACAATTTCTTTTGGTGTCTAGGTCCCATAAATTATACTGACAATACTGCGGTTTGTAGACTACTTCTTCATTTAGAGAAGTACTAAATCTCTGATTAAGAGTGTTGAATATAAATGGAACTCTTTCACATCCAAGGTCTTGGACCTTTTGATTCTACTACGTTCTTCTGTTCTTCTTGAACAGACCCTTAGAATAGTAGTCCAACTTTATCATCTGTTTGGTGTTTATAGTAAGAGCAAAACTTCATTAACATGCTATTTGGAAGTAGATGCACCTTTTCTTCCTTGAATGTTGTTTGGGAGTTTTAACTCAGACATTGTCGAAACACCTAAGTTCACATATTTAAAACACATCAAAGGAACTTAACTCTGTTTATACATCATTATCGAGGCTATTTTAAATGGCTGTCACATCCCTTGAAGTTCACTACTTAGTGAATAAATGAAGATACAAATGCAAGCCAGTCTTCTTTTGGAGTCAAGTTTGGCCTGTCTATGTGTCAGGTTCGCAAAAGCAGAAAACCAGTTCTTCATTGGCTGAAATTCTGTCTTCATCCTCTACAACCACTAGATGGCAATGGTTGTTTGGCAGTGCTGCTTCTGCCTGAAGGTCTCCGAAGTTGATTTTGAAATGATTAAGATTATCTGGCAACTTTATCCACAAACACTAAGAGATGACATCTTTTTCTGAAATGAATTAAAGCTTTTTTTTTCCACTTGTATTTTGAAGACCGTTACATCATTCCTTTGATTCTCTAGGGGTTTTTTCAAGTCCATTAGCTCTTCAGCAATTGGAGATGTTTACCACCAATTAGGACTGTCTCCTCTAAAACATTCTGTGCTTTTCCTGCAGATGGATAAGCCCTGGGAAATCTTGCTTCCTACCTGGAATTCTGGCAACAAAAGCATTTTTAGAACAGTAAAACAGTTGTCTTGAAATGCTTTCCTCTCACAGGAGCTGAGATACTTGTCCTGCCTTGTTTCCATGGGCCAACACATCAGTTGTGGGTCATAAATCGGACAAGGCTGCACTCAATAAAAGATTGGACCAACACGCTCTTCAGTGATATGGGATTTGTGGGGAGTATTTTTAAAGGAGTAATAAAATGTAACTGTGTTTTAAAACTGTCTCTTGAAATAAGCACATTCATTATATGAGCCTCTTTAGTACCATACCAGCAAGAAGCCATGTTGAGATATATTTCCAGTAGCATGGAAGTATTACTATTGTATGCTTTTGGTATAAAACATGATTATTGTAGCTTTTCACAACTTTACAATTTGCATGTACATACAACAAATCAGTGAGTCCAAGTCATCTTTTTTATCAGGAAGAAGGAAAGGAATCTAACTGAATAATTGTCATCGAGAAGGTGAGAGCCCCCTCCTCTCAGCCCCGAACAGGAATTAGAGCTATGACTGACCACCCTACATCTGAGTGTGTACACTTGCTTGTTCCTTCTAAATTTGTGTGGCCCTATTTTCCCTCCAAAAACAAACCTGTGTCTAGCTTTGTTCTCTCTAAAATTTCATCTTTGGATATATGCACCTTCAGAATGTTCAGTACATCTCCTAAAGTTCAGATGGTCATGAGTAAAAAGAGATGGGTTTTGAAGAAAAGTATAAAAAGAAAGACATTCCCAAAGCCCAGAGCTATTAATGTTTGCGACCACTCTTTTACTTTGGGGCAAATACTTGTGTGTCCATGCAGGGAAGGGAAGCCCAAGAAAGAGTGTATTGGAATTAGCCTAAACCCAAAAATGCTTGAAAGAATGAAATGAGACTACACCACAGAGGAGTTTGTCTCATCTCCAGATTTTCTTATGTCCTCCTTGTTTATCTGTTTACTTGAAAAGAATCATTTATTTCCACATGGCATTTGAAAAGCATTTGGCTACCATGTCTAAAATTCCCGGCCAAAATTAATAGATCCTATAGCAACAACATGTGTGCAGTTCATTGCTTGGAAGTGGTGACCCCAGGATTCTTGACTGTCTTTACAGGGTACAAGGGATACTTTTACTCCTGGGAAGGGAGAGGATGAAGGGCTCCATCTCAGAATGTATTTGGTGCTTTAGACACTGTGGTTCTTTGAAATATTTTAAGAGTAGTTTCCACATAGTGAGATGAGACTAAGGAAACTCAGTTCATGGAAACGGAATGTTAGGGGTAAAATTATACTTTCCAATTCTGCTGCATTTATCTTTCTAAATGCTCCTAATTTGTACTTTTTTTTTTTTTTTTTTTTCAAAAAAAATTATTACCTTTAGGTCTGGTTATGAGGGAAACACTTTCAAAGGTTCATTTGGTTAAGTGCTTTTTAAGAATTTGTTTTGACTTAAATTGACCACACTCTTTTTCTCAGATTGCCCTGCAAATCAGCATGGAATTATTGCCTTTTACCCGAAGAAAAAGAGGTGGGAAGTAGCAGTAATAGTAATCAAAATACAGACCAAAGCTCTGAATCTTGAAAGGGTTTACTTATTTCCTATTTTCCAATAAAAGGGGCAGGGTTGCACAATAGATACTGTGTGTGTGTGTGTGTGTGTGCGTGTGCGTGTGTGTGTGTGTTATATACCACATGAGAATTATTTCATATTTCAAGAATTTTGTTTCTTTGGAAATAGACCTGGTTGGAAGTAGACTCACCTTTTCCAATATTGTTAAACATACCCACTAGAGTTCTTTCTCTGTTTTTTTTGTTTGTTGGTTTGTTTTTGTCTGAACCGTTTTCGTGATTAGACTAGAAATTCATCAGTAGAACTCTTGACTTTCTGCATCTCTTCTTTGTGTTCATGATGATATAATGATCTCACCGCGGTCGACTTCAGCCAGACAATTGGATCTGCCAGGTAGCTTAGCCTGTGCCAGGAGGCGAGTATGGACTCCATTTCAGGAAAAACAGAATGATTTGTTCAGGTGTGAGCAGTGGTTTCTTAACTGCCAAAGCATTCCAGTTCAACAAGATGTTCCAGGAAAATATAATTTTGGAACCAGTCGGTTCAGCTCTAGGTAGGAGAGGCCGCTTAATTACTCTCAGGTGGTCAAAGCAGAAACAGAATGCAGGGAGGTTCTTGCCACAAAGGCTTCCAGGAGCAGGTCTGCGGACCAGAGCCCTCCTGAAGGAGAAGGTCCGGCAAGTAAGGGAGGGAACTGAGCCAGGCCTCTTCCACTAGAAGTGAATGGAAAGGACCAGGACCATGTCAGGGCAGAGAGTGAGGGGCACTAGAGGGAGGGCATCCTAAGTCTGAATCCCATTTGTCTCAGATTCCCGAAGATCTTATCAGAGTCACTCCGCTGTTTTGCTGTCTGCATTCCTACCTCACTCCTGCCACTTCTCATTACTTTATCTCCCACTTGAAAAAGGTTTCATTGTTTAATAATCTGCAGGATTTTTACTAATGAATCCAGTCCAAGTTTATGAGCTCGGAGACCAGGATGTCCTGAAATTGCCTTCTCTCTCGTTTAGCCTCACACAGAAGGGAACGAGGCAGGGGGAGTGGCAGAGAAATACGGTGCTGCCAGAGCAAGAACTCAGCCACTTCTCTTTGTGCAGATGCTTATTTTCCAAAATCTGAGTTCAGTTCCCAATGTCCACTGTTCACCGGGCTCCATACTGTGAAAACCTACTCCTGCCCAGCTGTGCGACCCAAGCATACCCTGCTCCTCTGATGAGCACTCAGCCTCTGAAAGGCTGAAGAAAATAATTCAGGGCTCTGATATGAAAAACAGGAGTCCACATTCCCATAAACCACAGGAGAAAACCTCGTTTCAGTAGGTACCGGGATACAAGCTTACATGCTCACAGGTTGGCAGAAGGAGAGAAGCCGTCTGAATTTATATGCAAAGCCACTTCACGCAGAGATAATGAGAAAACACAGTTTTGGAAAGGGTGGACCTCAGACTGTCAAAGAATTTAAAATTTATGGTCCATCGCCAGAGTTTCCCATAGAATTAAATCATAAATAGGGTTTCAGAGGGATCAGAGTTAGATCCAAATATTAAATATATCACTAGTGACAATCAGTCTGTCTGAGCCGGTGTCTACATGCACCAACGAGTTTGGCTCTTTGATGCGTATGAAAATCATTTTAACTCTAAGAACAGATTAAATTCACAAAATTTTTTTTTCCTCGCCGACATATTGCCAAATTGGCTCAACTGATTTTTCTCCCCACTATCCAGGCATGGAATAAATAATCATATGTATATTCAAAACACAAAGGGAAAAGCAGTAATGTCTGAAGAATTTGAAAAAGGCTACGCTGGAGCCTGAAGCATGGTTGCTGTGAGGATATAGGGCGAACCAGTGAGAAAATACCATGAGTGTCATTTGCCACAGCTCGGCAATTGGTTTAAGTCACGGCACTGAGTGCCAACCTTGTTATTTTCCTTCGTTTTTAAAGTGATGAATAGTCCTCCTCATCTCTTTCACAGAAGTACTTTGAAGAATGCAGCAATACGCAGAACCGCTGGAGTGCACGGAGCTTTCTGTTTGCAAGATTTTATTCTTGCTCTTATTTTCATATCAATATTTAAAAAAGTAATTTAGATTTCTAGGCCATCCTTCACTCTGCACAAGAAAGAGGAAATACCTTTAGTCTGTTTAAAGAAACAAAACTAAACCAATTTTGCTAATAGTAAGGAAATCTGAATTAGATTTGAAAACACAGCAAATATTTCCACCAACTCAAAAAATGATAAAATTCATTTCTCACAAGGCTGCAGTGAAACAGAGATTGGCAGACATTACAGAGGACACGATAATCATCTTCAGTCATTCGGGAAAGTGATTTGGAAATATATACCCAAAGTCCCTAACAAAATAATCTCATATATTGAAAAAATCTTTTTGACTGTAGAATAGAACTTATATTCTTGCATTTCTCAGAAAGCATCATTCAGTGCAATAAGTTCAACAAGGACAATTTACAGGAATAGAAAAAGTGAAAGCAATTCCAGTAGCTTCTAATAGTCCGACTGAACGCACAATTGTGGCTTAGTTTCCAAGAAGCATTGGAAAAATGCTTATAATATAATGTGAATCTCAAAAACATAATAGTATTTTTAATTTCCTTCATTTAAAAGTGTTAATCACTTGAGTGTGTTTTTGGAATTGTTTTCATGTGAGTAAAGGAATATTGCTTCACAGACTTTTCTAGATATAGCATGAGCATTGCTGTAAATCAGCACCTGTACGGAATACAGTATTCTCACCACTGACAGTCAACTCTAAGCTTCACATCGAACTGACCCCTTTCATCCTCTTTAAAAGCAGAATACAATGGAAAGAACGCACGATGACATGTACACTGCTGCATTAACTCATTAAAAGAGTCATGTTGGTAAAAACAAACTGAATCTATAATGACAATCATTGCTAGATTTTAAGAGTGAGTGTTTTGCCTTTTTAAAAGAATTTTAATTCCCAAATTTAAAAAAAAAAGATGTTGAAAATCGAAAGGAGGGTAGAAGTCATTGCCTCATCAGAAAAACACCTAAAACCAAAAGCCATGTATCTTTGTAGAAGACCCCACTTCAAAAACACAAGTCTAACCTGGAGACTGTCAGTTTATTCAGGTAAAGTCATTGATAGATTCAGGCTGAAACATCAGGCACTGGTTTTAGTTACTCACTTGAAAACCACCTCCAGGTTGTAGGGAAATGAGAAAGGGGGAGCCCCGGCTTCTGAAGAAAGACTTGAAAAGTTAAATATGTTTCGTCTGGGAAAAAAGATTGAGAGGTGATCTCATTTCAGTGTTTGGGTACCTGCAGCAGATACTCCAGGCCCAAGGATGTGACCTGTCCTATTCACTCAGAAGCAATAGGGAGGTACAGAAGGAAAGGGTTACATTAGAAAGATTTCCTCTCAAAGATCATTATATGTTTATTCCAGTTTTAGCCTGAATGACAGGACTAGAGTCCCCTCCCCATCTGTAATCCAGGGAGAATAAT
Organism: Solenodon paradoxus; assembly: GCA_004363575.1. Taxonomy (NCBI): domain Eukaryota; kingdom Metazoa; phylum Chordata; class Mammalia; order Eulipotyphla; family Solenodontidae; genus Solenodon; species Solenodon paradoxus. The sequence continues at coordinate 319,563 of RJWH01001086.1, forward strand.
GCTTGCCACATATGTTTTAATGGATATAACATCTGTAAAATACTTTGAGCTCTTCAGATGAAAGATGCCATGTGAATGCCAAGAATTATTGTTATTATTTTTGTCTCCTGCTTTCCCTATTGGTATGAGGTTCCTTGTGACATTTATGGGACCCCTCCAGTCAGCCAGCTGCTCTGTAACATGTCATCTAGTGATATTTTAAGTCCTTCACGTGGTTCTGATCGTGCCCAGAACAAGAGCAGCTGAAATATTCATTGTTTGTCTTGAAGGAAGTAGAAGTGGTCCCGGCGCCTCTTCAGGGCTTAGGGGTCAAAGTTTCTCCTCACATCTACTTGAAGACTCATGTCCAGGCCTCATCGTGGTGGCATGTTTGATGGGTCTTGTCTTTCTGTTTTGAGCAACATCATCTGATGGAAGAGGCTTGACCATTTATCCTCCTTCTGAGATTTCTGTTTTAAAAGCTCATTCAGATTCAACTAGTATCTATGAAGTCTCCACTCAGTGTGTGCCTGGCAGTTTTGCAGACCTTTGACACACATTATCTCTTTTTTAAATTAACATTTGTCTCTTAAGTAGCAACACATACTTAGGATTTTAAAATATTGAAAAATGTTGTATTACTTAAAGGGACAAAATAAGAAATAGTCTCCTAATACGCAGAAAGGCAATCACTGTTGATATTTGGAGTACTTTCACTTAGTCTTTCGTGCGTATGTACATGTGTGGGTGCAGGAGCCTTCTTATTCACCCAATGTTATTATATAAGCACTTTCTTACAGTGTTAAATTTTCTTTATAAAGACAGTTGTTCAAGTTGGCCTAATATTCCCTCCTATGGAGAGATCATATGTTTTTGCACTTTGCCTCACTTAATTTTTTAATAGTAATATTTATTATCTCTTTTGTTCATAAAGCTACATTCATTTTTGGATATTGAAATTGCATCTCAATCTGTATTTTACACCAGCAGAGTTCCAGTGCGTCCTTTACCACCACCCTTTCCCCTCTTTCCTTCCCTCCCGCTCCCACCCCTCTGGCAGCCATCTTGTGTCCTGGAACCTCACTTGGTTGTCATAGCTTCTATATGTAAGTCCAGTGAGTTAAATAACCAAGCGATTATTTGTGTATGACATTGATATTAGATCTTTCATCATCTATTTGGTTCTCAAAATAACCCCGCAAGACAGAAAGAGCAGCGAGTCATATCATTTTAGAGCTAAGGAAATAGGCCCAGAGAGACATGTCTGACCCATGTTCACACATCCAGAAAATTGAAGAACAGGATCCAGGTAGAAAAGCTCCTTATTCCATGTCTTCTCTATGTCATTGCCCTCAGTGAATATCACAAGTATTTAACTCCTAGATCATTCTTTTGGTCTCTAGGTAGATCATCCCTCTCAAATTGTGCTGATAGTGTAGAGGCCAAGAAAAATGGCTCATGAGGAAGAGAAAGTGGGTTCTTCAAAAAGATACCCTCTGTCATTTCCTAAACATCTACATTCACACACTATATTTACTCCCCTTTACATTTATATTTAAATTTACTCCCTGACAAAGTATTTTCATAGACTCATCATTTCTCTTCTGGATCTCACACTAACCTTCTGAGCTAGACAGGCCAGGATATGTGATCCCTACTTTATTGAAAAACTGAGACCCAGAGAGAGCCAGTGACTGACAGAGTCCACTTGAATGTTCTTCACTCCATCTGTTTGATCCTAAATCCACTGTTCTTCCCACTGTATCCTACTTCTCATGACACATTTATTTCTCATTTTCCATCATATCGATTCCTGTCAATTCTTAGATTTCTTAGTTCCTACAGGGTTGGTTTGAATAGAAAAATTATTTTCCTTCCTAAAAACTCTGCTGATGTCGATGTAAAAGCATGTCAAAAAAAGAATAATGTGGAACTTAATCTATGTGCCTATCTTATTTAACTCTCCTAACAGTTACCAAAGGTAGGTTCTGTTACTTCATATTACAAATACAAGTGATGAAGCTTAAAAGAACAAGTAAGTTGTTTAAGGAGGCAAATGTTGCAAGTGGAACCAAGCTATCATGTTCTACTACTTCATAGCTCCTTTACTTTTGACTGTATGTTTCTCCAAATGTGCTGTATTTAGCCTCACATAGGAAGCAAGTAAAAGAATATCTCTCTCCTATTGCCATTTTTTAAGAAACTAAGGCAGGTCTGAGTTTATAACCAAGTGACTTCACCCACAGACTCATATGCCTCTATTGTAAGAACACATAATTCATTATTTAATTTCTGCAAACCTATGATCTAGCAAGTAATGATTCTGCCCAGGTGAAATTTCACTAAGAAATACTTAAAGAATAGCTAAATCCTATTTTTGCATCTTGGCAAACTCTCAGTTGTAGCTCATAGGCAATTATTTTCTCCCTGACTTCAGCCTCCCTCCCAGGTTTAGTGCCTCAACAATAATATTGATACATCTTCATAGCTTGTTTTAACCAATTCAGAAATGAGCAATAAATCATAGAAGTGGCTGGACTGTGTCTCAAAATGGATAGCCAAGGTATGTAAGAATATAAGTTCTATTCTACAATCAAAAAATGTCTTTAAATCTTGCTTATTTCACAAATCAAAGTGTCTTAGTTCCAGGCTTATGGTGTAGTGACTACTATAAAATTTTAGCTGGAGTTTCCATTTTATTTAAGTAGGATTACATAACCAAAAATAACTGAAAGAATTTAAAGAAGAAAAATTACAACAACAAAAATAAAGACATAAGGACATTATAAATCTTCATATCTTCTGTCTTTTTCCTTCCCAACGCTGACTCCCACTGATTTAGGTTCTTAACACCATGGGTCTGGAAGATTTGAAACTACTTTCTAGGTATTCTGTAGACCTCATTCTATGCCAGTCAGCTATGAGCATCAAATATCAATTCATCTCCTGGTTCCTAATCTCTTGCCTGCCAATTCAACCTTCTAGATGCCTATAGAATCATCTTTCCCAAATACAAAACTAATCCTGTCACCCCTCAGGCACAAAGCCTCCCATGCTTCGTCATGTGTAAATCCTGGCAGCCAAATGTCACCAATATATGGCCAATCTCTCTTGACTCTTCTCTCGATAGAGTCTTTCTGACAACCCCCTGGCTTCCCATAGCTCCCTATGCATGTGAACTCTACTTGCTGGTTTACAATACTTACACAAGGAGGGAGAGGACAGGACCAATATGTACAGAGCATCTCTCATAAAGTAGAGTCCCCACTGCCCATCAAGGGTCCTGTCCTGTACAATGGGCTTTGAGGTCAATGGTTAGAAGACACACTCTGCCTATAGGGTAGAATTACTAGAGGCTGCATATAAGGAGTGGATCAGCCCAGTAACTACCAATAATAATGAGGACAAACAGGAAAGGAGGCAGAAGCAGGCTAACTTGCAAGCAACAACACTAGATTTCATGGAAGGAACTATTGAGCTGGGAGTCGCACAGAACACACCATGCTTCTCCTTTCCTGGCACCCTGATGGCCACTGCTCTCATTCAGTTTGTTCCCCTTTCTACTTTTCAGTGACACACAAAAATCTTCATTTTGTTGAGGTTTAGCCCATCTTTCTGCTCCATCCTCTGCTTCTTGCTCCTGGTAGTCACAGTGAGAACTTTAAAGTTCATGGTTAGTTCTGTCTTTTGTTTCTAACCAGTGGTGACCCTAGAAGACCTCAACATTCACATTGACAATCTATCTTTGTTCTCTGTTCAAAATTCTCTAGCATTCACGATTTCAACAATGTTTTTTCACTCAAGACTTTGTCATTGCCCCACCTGCTTCTCCCCTAGCAGGTTTCACTCAAATATGCCAATCCCTGATCGCTCTCTTGACATTGGGTCTCTCATGAAGCACTCTAGTTTCTCAGTCCTTCTCTTTCCTTTCCTTTCTTCTTATATTCCTGGGACATATTTTCCTATCCTGTCCAGATGGTGTAGATCCTCACTTAACCCACCTTCTTTTCAGCTCACTCACTTCTCTCTTTAAGCAGGTTTTTATTACCCAAACTTCAAAGAAAAAAAGACAGGGATCACATATTCCCTCTGTTCCCCTATACCTAAAAATCTGCATTTATATAGCCAACATTTTCTTCTTTTCAGGCCAAAGGGAGAAGAGTCTATGCTTGACAATAAAACTTAAACAACAGAAATTTATTTTCCGTGATTCTGGAAGATAGAAGACCCAAATTGTAGTCCAGTCGGGTGAGTCTCTAGTAAGAACTCATGTGCAGCTGACTTTGTTGTGTCCTCATACAGCCTTTCCTCTGTGTGTTCTTGGGAGAAAGAGTGGGATCTCTAGCTTCCTCTTCTTATGAAACTATCAACCCTAGTAGATTAGGACTCCTCCGTCCTTATGACTTCAAAGAGCCATATGGGGGTGGGGGAGTAGCTCTTCAACTTATAAATTTTGTTTTATGGGCAATTTGTACCTGACATCTTCCTTTGTTCTATCTTCAAAGATTCTCATCCTTCAGAGTTCTATCCTATGTCCTTCTCTTCTCATTGTTCATGCCCTCTCTGGATAGTCTCATTCACATTCCTGATTTCAACTACCACCTATACGTAAGTGAGAGTGAAATCTCTATTGTGTGTATCCAAACACCTTCTAGATATTTCCATTTGCATCACCCTCAAGCAATAATGGTCATGAGATTGCCCACATTTTGTGCTGGTTCCTGGGTTCCGATTACTACAGAGTGATACCAAGAGGGCGTTTCACACATTCCTCAGGTGATTTTATGATGCAGTCAAGTTTAGGAATCACTTAGAGGCTTGATTGATTTAGTAAAGTCTAGCTGCCCCATTATTTATTCTTATATCTGCAATACTTCTTAGTGTGACTGGCACCAACTCAATTCTCAATAAAGAATAAGAGTTAGTGTTTATCAAATAGCTGTTGCATGTTCTTAGCATCTTTTGCATGTTACCACTTAATCCTCGCAACAATCCTTTGAGCTGGTGTCATTGTTCTCCCTTGACATCTAAGGTGGTGAAGTACAAAGAAGTAATGTGCCCAGAGTCAGGTTAGAAGCAAAGCCAGAATTTAAGCTCAGGCTCCAGTGTTCATGCTTCATCTGCTGCACTATTGGCTTCTGCCATACTGTAGAAAGGATGAATGGATTTCCTAGTTTCCCTGGGCAAATGTTTGTTTTGTTGTATTAAATAGGCTCACTGAAAGATATGCTGCCCGTTTCCTTGACTTCTAGACCCAGAAAGACCTTAGTCTACTATAATCTTTTCTTTCACACATAAGCGAGTTCCAGTAAAATGGGACAAAATGACTTGCCCAAGTTATGCAGCTAATTCGTGCAGCAATGGGACTAGAACACAGGTAGCAAAGTGCTACACACAGATGAGAACTTGTCGAAAACTTTGACGCTAATGAAGTGTTGGAAACCAGAGCTTTTCCAATTCCTTTGGAAACAAAACATTACAATTTAAGTAAAAATCACATGATGGAGTTCACAGAAAGGAAGATGTTTTTGGTGCAAGTGATTCTTGACTCAAAGTCTGAGTCCCCTCAGAGGTTGTTAGTGTGTGAAGGACAGGTCTCAGGCACAGTCCTAGGAGATGGTCGCAACACTGACCTCTGTTGGTCAGTCTCTTGGTCCAGAGAGGGAACAAATAAAGAGAACTCAAGGAGGGCAGCAACCACCCAACCCTAGGTGTGCTCACATTATGGAACCAGGTGTGTCTTACTTCCATATAGTCAAATATAAAACATGTGTCCTGCATACTCCCAGAGTTCAAGATCATAACAGGGCACAGGCCATTTTAGAAATATCATTTAAAAAATACAAAACTATGTTGGCTTTGTGTATTGGCTGTCTTGTCATTTCTTATTTATACTTGTCCTTCCTCCACTGTCAGATTTACCTGTTGCAATGAGGTATATTTCATTTCTTAGAGGAATATGACTTGAAAATGAGTTTCTCCTTACTCATTCTGTCATCTTTAAATTTTTTATATTTGCTAGTTGACAGTACTACCTAAGTCTCAGGAGAATAGATTTATACTTCGATTCATGTGCCCATGCAGTACTTATACTACCAGAGTTCTAGTACCAGTCACTGTGATTATCACTCTTCCAATTCTGGTTTCCTTCCCCACTCACACATCATTGAACAAAAATTTTTGAGCACCTAACATGTCAAGTCCTGTGTTGATGGAGGGCATTGCAAGCATGAACAAAGATATGGTACTTATTTTCATGAGGTTACAGTTAGCCAGAAGACATTAATCAAATAACCTTACAAGTATATAAACACAAATTATATTAAGTGCTATGAAAGAAAAAAAAGGGAAGGATGAAATAGTTTAATAGAGGAAATCTAATATAGAGTGAAACCTAGGAAAAGGCCCCTCTGACATTTAACCTGCTATCAACATTGGTAATCTTAGCCAGATCTAATAAAATAGAATGACAAGGACAGAACTATCTATGAAACTCCTACATGCAAAATATTAAACTAGGATTCCAACACATGATAGGAAATAACAAAAATTAAGTGATAATTGATAAATAAGAAAGTAGGAGTAATGTGAATGTGGGGTGTTAAACTTACTCATATGACATTGAATTATTCTGAGTGGAGCAGTTAGCAAAGGGGTTTGCTCAGTGGTTACCAGTCAACTTACATCCCTTGTGCCAAACCCTGAGCTTGGTATTCAAGGGTACATTTAAAGGGCAAAGTCGTCAACTGAACAGTGATTCAGAGTCATCTGTCCAGATGCCATGAGGGTCTTAGCCGATCAATAGGCCACATATGGTAGACCCCGACTAATCCTGGAGAAACTAGTAGAAATCATGTGAATGCTCATTCTGTGCAAAATCTAGTAGTACCCGTGTAATTTCATCACATTATTTGCCATAGAAAATAGTAACAAAATAGTTCCCTGTGAAGTGCTGATTTGCAATACGAGGAAAGCATGTAACCTGAAATATTAAAATGCAATTATTAAATAACTAAGTTCATTCAGCCACAGACATTAATTGATGTCACTACTCCAAAGCATACAACATGATTAAATTGGCCATGGCTGGCTAATGTAGTATTTTCAAATGTCTTCAAAGGGGATTTTATAAAGACAGACCAGGCAGTTATTGTGGTAGATATTTAATGATTAATCTATCTGGGACTCCTCCTTGTTTTTCAAACAGAGTCTGCCATCTTTGAGGGAAATGTTTCTCCTTATTCCCTTATTCTCCAGTTCTAATAATTTGGTTTAAAGGATTGCCACCACCTTCTTTCAAGAAGACCTTCCCGAACACAGATATGGCCCTGAAGATGAGCCAAAAACCCAATCTGGGTCAAGTCTAGTCCTCCACTTCTCTGGTCATAGTCATTTGTCCAAGAATTGGTTAAATAATCCAAAATAATTCTTCAACTATTGCCAGAGAAAAGTACCTTCCTTGAGAATGGCAATGTTGGTATGATGTGATCCCAGGAGTTTTTTATAGCAGTCACAGTTCTAGATGCACAGAAAAAACTGATCTACAGAGAGAATTGAAGATGAGACATGGATTTCTGTAAGCATTCCAGGCCCAATTCCAGTCTCTGATCTCCCTGCAGCAATCCTGGCTCTTGCTTGCCTGAGGTTTAGGGTATAGTTCTTCCTCAATTCTACAAACCTGCCACCCAACCAATATCCATCCCAAATTTTCCATTTTACTTCAGTTGGGGTTGAATTTCTGCTTCTAAAAACAACAGGGGTCTGATTGTGAACATGACCATCATAAGATGACTAGGACAACTTCATCCAACATACTAAGATCTTTTTACTCATGTAGATATGACTGATACAGGGAAGCTCTCCTGTCCTTACCAATTATACGACAGAAGCAAGAAATAGACCTCTGCTTCTCTGAACCACTCTGATATCTTCGAAATATTCCTTTAAGAGAAAAATGAGAGAAAGACTTCAGGGTAAAATAGAGAATTACCTGAGATGATCAGTGTCTCATGACGTCAGGGAAATTGACTTTCAGTTTGCATCATGAAGGATGAGTAAAATTTACCAGGCAGACAACAATCTAGATAGAGGAAAAGCAATTTTAAAAGCTTAAGGGCCTAGCTGTAGAATTTCAAGAAAGTATTTTTATGAACTATTTTCCTTCACAGTCTAGGGAGTCCAAACATCTTTTTTAATGGATGCGAGAGCTTGCATTGTGATAAACATTAACAATAAGCAACAGCTAAAACTGGTTCCCTTGATTATTAAACATGATTGTGCTTAAAAACAAGACAATGACTTGATTCTGTTCAAACCAAAATTGGTCTCAAGTGACTGCGTTCTTTACCTATGGTGATAAAAATAAAAATAAGACCCTGTTCCCGGAGCCTGCAAGGGGACCATATTGTGAATGCACAAACAGAATCACATACATATACAAAGAAAGAGACATTTCCATCAACAAAGGAGAATCAGTAAGGGTGCCATGCAGAAGAGAGAATTTCAGGTGGTACTTAAAATGTTGGTAGAATTTTCTCAAGCAAGCATGAATTAGAAAAGAAATTCTCTAAGTGTGGGCCGTGGGGGGTGGGAGTGGGGTCCCTTGAAACCCACTCAAGTGATCCATGAGGTAGAAATAATTTTCATAAAAACACTAAAATTGTATGTACTTTTTTCCATCTAATTTTCTCATAAGAGTATAGTAGAGTTTTCCACTGCACATTTGGAAAATCTGCATAGTTCAGGCAACTAGTATTTTTTTAAGTGAACTTTACATGATGTTACAACATGCTTGGGTAAAAGAAACCTTCAAATTACAAGGGAAACCAATGAATTTTGATACAACAAGGTATGGAAAGTCCTTGACATGCTTTCCAGTTCCATAAAGCAATAACCTGGAAGAAACTACAATGTCAAGTTTGGAGACAGTATCACAGAAAATGATCTATCATTATCTGAAAAGCCCTTTATGATGAAGCTGCTTTTCCAACTCTATTTATGTGTGAGAGCAAATGTTCTCCACATATTTCAAAAAAAATTATATTTCAGCAAGTTAGGAAACTTAGTTGTCTTTCATTATGTCAGATATTAAAGAAAATTTTTTAAATGTAAAACAATGTCCATCTTCTCACTCAATTTCTATATGTTTTTAAAATATAGTTGTTTTCACAGAAATATGTTGTGTTAACATCTGTTCTAGGCTGAATTGTTATCTCCCTAAAAGATGTTGAAGTCCTAACCTTCAGAACCTATGAGAGTGACCTCACATGAAAATAGAATCTTAGCAGATGATCAAGTTAAGTTGAAGTCATTAGGGTGGGCCTTGATCCAGTATGACCAGTATTCCTGTAAAAAGCATAAATGTGTACGCAGAGATACACATAGCAAGAAGATGATGTCGAGACACATGGAGAAAATCATCTGTAAGCCAAGGAATATCTGAAGCTTCTAGAAGGTAGACGAGAGACATGCAACAGATTCTTCCTCACAACCCTCAGAAGGAACCAATCTGGAGTTTACTTTTCAGGTCTTGATCCCGGATCCTTGGACTTCACATGGTCCACACCCCAGGCATCTCAGCTGCCTGAGCCACAAAGGCGCACTAAGACAATGCATTTCTATTGCTAAGTCACTCACTTTGTTACAGCAGTTTCAGCAAACGAATACATTATTACTTTAATGAATTTGTAAGGATATTTTTAATTTCCTAATTTCAATTTCTAATAGAAACTAAAAGACATAATAGAAATTATAGACATAAAGCACATACACAAAGGCTCTTTGAGTCAATGTTTTTTAAGAATGATAAGTGATCCTGAGGCCAAAAGGTTTGAGGACAGCAGGAAGAGAGAATTCCTAGATTCCTAGTAGAGAAACAACATGAACCAAGTCAGTGGTTCCCAAATAACAGTCCCTGGACAGCCGCATCAGAAAAAAAGGCAGACCACAGAGCTTTCTCCATAGTCACTGAATCAGTCTATGGAATTTTATCCCAGAAAACTGTATTGCTCACTATCTCCCCAGGCAATTCTTATATGCAAGCTAAGCACTGGAGGCAGAAACACCCAAAATGAATTGGGAAACATTTCAGACAGCTTTCTTGATTTTCAGGAATCGAGACAGACACACTCAGGTTAGTTCAAGTAACAGGGAAGTTTTTGCAAATACACATTCATAAGCCCCAGAGAAAGTGGTTCTCTCACCACACAAGCTCTATGACTGTACAACACTGCTTCTTTCTCACTCTTCTCCCAGTGTCTGCTTCTTCGTAGTTCTGGCAACACAACTTGTTATGCCTCGAATTCACGTCATGCAACTTTTCAACTTCTGCTTTAAGTTCAACTAGTAGATTCCTTTATCTTCCTTAACATCAGTCTCTGAGGTGCAAAATCAGATTGGTCCAGTTTGTCTCCATAAGCCAGGTCATGCTCAAAATTGCTGGAGAACTTATAGCTTTGCAGTCAGATGACTGCATCTGGTTTAATAATCTAAGAGTACAGGGCCTAGACAAGCAAGGTATAAATCATGAAAGCTGGTCCAACATTCCCTGCGGGAAGGGCATTTTCCCCTTAGACAGGTTGTGAGCAAAACAGATATCACCATGATCAGAACAATTTTTGTGTCTGCTTTCAGGATTTCACAAACTTTGATTTAAAAATTGTTATGAAGATAACTTACTTGATAACTCATATGACTTTTTGACATGAGCATTATCCTGCTAAACTGATGGGTTGGTTGGTGATAAGAATTATGTGATGACAGGACTTAAGATTTAGAAATACTGTCTATGCACTTGCCTCTGACCCTCTAAGTTATCCACCGTTCATTCACTAAGCAACGTAATTATAGTTCTCACTCTGTCTTCCTTTTCTTCATTCCTTCTTGCCCAACTTTTTGTCTTTTTTCTCCTCCTCCTATGTTCTACCTGCCTTGTGGTCTTAGATTTAAAAAAAAATAAAGAAAATAAACCTCACAGTAATTTTCAATTCCATTCATTTTACATTAGGGTTTAATTTCGTTCTTGAACAATTTTATGCAATGGTATTGTCTTTGCTCTTTTAAAAAAGGAAAATGCACGCCAATATTAAATATTTATCATAAATTTAATAACCACTACTTCAATTGTTTGGGTTGTCACTTTAGAGCAAACAGTAATTGTTGAGATAGGTCAGATTCCCTTTCTTTGTGTATTGGTACCCATGGACTCCTGCATGTGAAACAGTTTAGTTTTGTATTTCGGTAAATTATTTGTGTGTGTCATTGTATAATTTTTCTGTGTGTGTGTATTTATGGTTGTAGTTTTCTTGGTATGTTTGTGTGTGTTTCAATTGAACAAAATCACATTGTTTTCTTACGTTGTACTGTATATTTTTCATTTGCTGCTCTGAATTGAAAGAATACAGCTTCTATTTTAACTAAATTGTTGGATTGCTCAAAAAACAAGCAGAAACAGCTCCAAGATTTGTTGAATCCAATTAGTTATATGCAACTTGTAGTGCATCTGATTCTTATTATATGCTTTTGTGTTTTCTCCAGCAAATCAGTTGAAACTAAGTGACTGTGACATTTGACCTACATAGTGAAGGTGTAGATTTAAATTTGCATGTTTTATTGTTCTTTGTCCCTTACATGTGAACATGCTTCTTAGGACAGTTGTAAAAAATTAGTGTACATTTCTGTATATGATAGCAAACCACAAAACAGCATATTAATTCTTCTGTAGGGCCTAACATTGACTCAAGTTCATTTCAATCCATTTATGTTTGCAGCTTAACCAATTCATTTACTTGTAACATTGGCTCACAAAATTCTAAACCGAGGAGAGTGGAAAACTTCAGGAGGGGTTTGATCAAGGTTTTAGCCCCATTTTTCTTTAGTTATTCAGACTATCTCCTCTACATGCTAGCATCACCCTCAGCTCACCTTCCTTTGTTCTACTAAATGGACTCATATTCTCATATCACCCAGAGTGAAAACTTATGTCCTCCCAACCATTGAACAAAAGTCATCAGCTTTTCCCTTAAGGTTCAACTCTACTCATGTGTCTACCTCTGAACTAACCTCAGGGCCAAGAAAACAATATGCATTGGTTGGCTTAATTCTAATGGGATTATATTCAAATTGGCTCACTCACCCACCCACGGCAATAAAATGCCTATAGCAATTCCAGGCATCACATCCATAGGCCACCCATTTAGAAGACAGTGCTGCTAATTTGGCAGCTATTAAAAGATAAGAGCTTCACTTTATTGAACACATGCTTACCTGTGAACCACTCGCTACAGCAATCTACAGGGCAGAATTACTCTGCTATCTGGCCCTTCAGCTTCCACCCAAAAAGCTAGAGCTGGAGATCATCCTTCCTCAAACCAAATGCACTATACAATGAGTGAGATGTGAAGTAGTTGTTGGAGAGTCAATCAGTAATGCTTTCTTTACCAATGGTTGTCATGATTAATTCAGCACATCTTATTCCAAGTATACTTCTTCTAAAGATACATGCTCCCTTAAAGAACACATCTTTTCCAGATATACAGGGCTATTTTTGAATCAAATATATATAACTTTGGTAGAGTTGAAAGCAATCTGCTAGAGAAACATTAGTATAGATGTATTTGTTCAACATTTTTCTAAGTATGGCAATTTTTTTGCAAAGTATCGAGAGTCCAAGACACAATTCCTTACATGTTCAATTACTTTTGACCTTTTATTGCTGTTTTTTCAATATTTGCTTTCCACCTATGTACGGTTCCATCTTGAGTGGCTTATTTATTTCTGTTTAAAATGTGGTCTTTGCAAGGCATATCACCTTAAAAATATTTCACAATCAGGCAGAACTCCAGCATCCATGTTTCAAAAATCAGGTTGTTGTGAATTCTCCAAGAGGTCCAAGAACAACTGTGAATTGCTTCCCTGAGCTTTCTTGCAGGTGCACAGGAAAGAGTCCTGGCCAGCAGACTAGGAGATGCCAGATCAAGGGACAAAAATTCAGGCTCCAACCAGAAAGACCAAGGGACTTGACATCAGAAAATGGCCTGAACCATGCCTTTTCAACCTATACATTCAAAGAAGGCATTTCCCCCATGTTTTTATTCTCCTCTTTATTTTCCAGGGGCTAAAAAGTTTTGCCAGTAGTACCAGAGAAGGGAAAATATTCTATCCACAGCCATGCAAAATATTTATGAGAAAACTCAAAGCGTTTGGAAACTCTTTCTAGCCATACATATCTTTATAATGTTAAGAAATGTGAAAACATTTGAAATACAAGTACAATTTCTTAACATATTACACTTCTATTTCTAAAAGGGTTTCAACTTAATAGAGGTTAGACTTTTTAGGTAAAATTAAAGTTTATAGATAAGTTCTTTCTACAGGTCTTCATTCATTGCCATATTTCCTTAAGTTTCAAGCAATCACAATATCAATAAAGTATAAAGTTGTGCACCTGGGCATTTTTTTTCCTCTGAAAATCAAATATTCAAAACCAAAAATCAGCACATATTACAGGTGACCATGGAAGAGTAAGAGAGCTACCCCACTCAACCGGCTGATCAGTCAAGTGGTGCCTTTGCAGCCTTCTTCCTTCTTATCTAATGTCAGTTCTCTCTCTAGTCAAGGTCGCATCCACAAGGCCCCATGCTTCCATGACCATCACGCTCTCTCTCCCAACCCCCACAGCCACCCTGTGTAATATCTCCTTTCATGTTTGTTTTGAAAGCTAGAAACTGTGTTTTTCATATGCATCCTTGCCTACACGGCCTGTGTGTGGTAGGATGTATAATTGAAAGTTTTTGACTAATCCCTACAGTTGCACAGGTGGGTAAGAAGCAGAAACTGATTAGTGGAAAACTGCAGCCGAAAAGGACATATGTTTATGCACTTACATATTTCTGAAAATTGAGGTTGGGTCATTATTCCAATTTCCATTTTTGGTGGAGATGATTAAATCATTCCATCCTGATGATTGTTGTGTTGCTAAGTAAACTTCTCTGGTGTCATTGTTATTTGTCCTAATTGGTTCTGAAAGGCTAATCCAGTTTGTACTTGTAAAAAAAGAAAAAATCTGGAAGTTTCTTTCAGTCTTGTGAAACATTCCCAAAAGTGGAAAATTGAGGAGTAGAGAATGCTATAGGTCTGCAAACTAAGGTCTAAAAGGGAATGAGGACCTATGCTACCCCCTGGCCAGAGTTAAGAAAAAACTGAAAAACATAGGAATCAGATCTTGGAGACCATATTTAGCTTTACTGTTTATAATGAAGGGAAAGAAGCAAAGCTAGATGGGAGGTGGCTTTAAAGTGAAAGCATTGCTGCTTCATTTAATTTAATAGGCTTGTTTATCTGCCTGGTCTTTGGGGCTGAACACATGCAAACTTTGTGGTCAGAAGAGCAGAATACACTGTCTTTGCACATTGATAGAGAAAAGGGACAGAGACAGAGAGAGGAAAGTAATGCTTCATGCTCTTCCTCCCAAATTCACCCAACTCTTTATCCCCTGGGGACATCTGACTGCTGGGTAGAGCGCCACAGGGGCTCTTTTAACCCGTGATGCCACAGCAGAGAAAGACAAGGTCAGGAAATACACGGTTCCTCTCCCAACATATACATGCTCAAGAACATTCTAAGATATTTTCCTTCTTCTGAAGACCAGATTACAACCAAAATGTCACCAAGACTGACAACATATTTATTTTGAGACATTTTCAATAAAGCAGAACAATGAAAAAGAGGTGGAGGAATAGTCAAACAGATTTACAAAGCATCCAGAGAATTCAGAGCATTCCTTAATGTTCACTCCTAAACAAGGTCACCTGTCATCTAACCTCCCATCACAGTCACTCTCTACCTGCTGTTTAGCCCTAATGTCCCAGAGAGGAGATCATAAATTTGTCCCTGGAGAGGAGACATGGTTCATAGGATGCTGATGCTAGAACCTCTCTCTTTCTCTCTCTCCCTCTCTCTCTCTCTCACACACACACACAATGCAAAAATATAAAGGTAGATGTTGGGAAACTGGTAGATATGGAAGCAGTCAGGAGGCTGTGAGAAATAACAGATTAAGTCTTGAGAGCACAGGCATTTCAGACACAGGGACTCTTTCGTCTGCATGATTAATTAGACTAAGACTGGCCTTTTGGAAAGGCTGAGACTAAGGAAAGTGAACTCTGGTTTCAGTAGAACAGACCAACCTTGATGGCAATTAACTCTCATAGCTTAAATCCCATTTTCCTCCAGCAGGAACTGCAGAAACTCAGTGAGAAGGCCATGTGGCCCCAATTTGGAAGAAATGAGAAAAGCAAACCATCTCCATGTCCCACTGAGACCTGGAAGAAAGGGCGATGCAAAAAACACAAGGTGATTGCTATGTATCTAAGAGCAATTACTCTTAAATTACTATACACCTTAAAAATCTATATAAAGGGGAAAGTAGTGAAATAATATTTGGGGGCTTTTTGATTTCTGATTCCAAAAGATAAAATATTAGATGTGGAACTTGAGACATTTGCCCAAACTGAATGTCTTAATTCTTCTTATGGACTTGGACTTTAAGTCATTTAAAGAATAATAGCTTGAAAATAATTTCAGCATAAAAATGGAGAATCACATAGCTTTCAAAGCTCAAAATTCCATTCAGAGAAAGGAAATGCAAGTCTGGAGAGAAGGTATGAGGTTCCTAATTTCACACAGAGCCCTTTAATACAGTGTCTTTTCAAATGTCTAAGTCTGTCCCCTCTGGAGCAATGCCCTTCCTGCTCCATGACCTCAGAAGAGCTCCCCACCATCACCTTTGGGAAGGCACACTCTCCACAAGGTTCTGGGGAGGAAAACCCAATTATTTGTAAACACGTTTTCCAATTATCCCAGGTAGGATCACACACTGACCATTGCCACATACCCAGGGAATAAATGCTTATGCAAGAAAGCAGGATACTGACTTGGTTGACTGGCTTTTTACTAATTTCTATTCTTTTCCTGACAAATTTGTTTTTAAACTGTTGAGTTTCCTCTGATGTGAGGTACAAAGCAGTGAGAGCAGTTTCTGAAAGTCACATAGTAAAGTTGGTCTCAGGACTTCATTGACAGGCTTTATATAGGTAGAACATCTAATGGAAGTCAGATTTAAGTGGGTTTTATTGCCATTTTTCAGAAGAACCACTCCTGATAAGGGCAGCATGCCAAGTCTCACAGTTTTGTGTTCTATAAATATGTATATGTTAGAGTTTATGGTCTCCTTGCTCAAATAAGGTATTATTTCATTCTGAGGCCCATAAAATTTCATGTGAATTCCATTTTTTGGTGTCTTGAAATATATCATTCATGAAGGGTACATTGCTCATTTGATGGCTATAGTGGAATTTATCTAGCATTCAACAATATTATTGTGATGGACTCTGTAAAATTAGTGTTTCAGGTGAGTCATAAATCAGAAGACTCGACTTCAGCAGAACTGTCCAAACGTTTGAGACAGGATCCAAGAAGACTAAACACTTCTCATCTTTATTAATTCTGATCTTTACAGCTGATAAAAGTAAAAAAATCAAAGTAAAAATAGTGCTTTCATTTTAAGCAAAAATAAAACTTTTTGAATCCCTAAGATGCCTTCTTAGTTCTATGGACTTGTACAGATCCAATGTGCTGCAGTAGAAAGCTTTTTTCAACAGAACAACAATATGTCTTATCTTAAAACTGGAGAAACTTACCCTTGAGGATGTTGATCATCCAAGAGGAGTCACCAATTTATCTAATCAATTACCTCACACTGTTATTTCTCAAGATGTTGGTAAGCATTCTTCAAAAAACAAAACATCTCCATGATAAAATATTTTGGTCTCTGTTGAATAAAGCAAAGTCAAGGTATTTCTTCATTGCGAAACCTCTCAGAAGCATCTGTGTGAGGGTGTGCGCGTCGTGAATTTCCAAATTTCCAAGATAAGTGTATGGTATGCAGTTTTCAAAATTATCTGGAAATTTACCTGCCACCTTTTCTTGGAACAATTATTAATCAATTTATGAAATTTCATGTAGAAAAAATACTTTTAAGTGGATTTCAATCATAGGTCTTCCTGTCTGGTTTTTAAATGCACTACCTTCTCCCTGGATTGTGAACTCCTGTGCAGGATGGGAGCAATGGTTGTACCTTATAACTTTTTTAAAGGAAAAACACAAGCAGGAATGAAGGCAAGCAGAAGGAGGCAGAAAGAGAGAGGAGAAAGCACTTTATTTTATTTAGTTGTTCATCTTGGTTTTCCCCACCAGCCCAAGATGCAAACCTGGGATTTTCGATGTATGTGTACTGCACCCAACTCCTATCCACCAGGGCACATGGCCCTTATAACTCTTTGTTCCCTTCACTGTAACTCTAGAGGCCAACCAATGCCATCCTTTTCTACCAGTCTTCCTTGCACTCACTCCACTTAGGCCCTCTCAAGTCTGCATTGGACTTAAATCTTAAAGTTGCCATTGTCATGCTTTAAACCTTCTTCCTAAGATGTCTCATGACTCTCCCTCCTTTCACCCAAGGCCTTACTAAACTACTGTCTCCATTTTTCTATATTATTCCTTTTCTCTTGCCCTGTTTATTTTCTTTGTCGCACGTAAAACTACCCAGCATTATGCCACTGATCTATTCATTTCTCAGTTATTTCTATCTGCATATTCACTCCTGAGCACAGGGACTATATGCTTTGTCTACTATTGCTTTCCTATCATTGCCCATTACAGACCTAAAAATAAATAGGTAGTGATTGAAATCATAAAGAATCCTAAAATAAAAAGAGGAAGCAGAGGAAAGCCCAATTTGAGGCTGTTTTATGGGCCATTCTACTAAAGGCTTTTCAAACTAGGTTCTCCTCAATCCCACCTCACAGATAAAAACATAATTTTTAGATTAAATTTAAAATTAACCTTTAAAAATAAAAAGTAAAAACAAAACAAAAGGTAAGTCTGCAACTACCATCTGATGTGAAAGAGAAGAGGTCTTTTGGAAGGCATCCTAGTCAACCCTCTGGCAGGAACTGATTATACTATTTTGACCTCAATTGTTCTTTTTTCTTTTGTTTTGACAGCAGCTAGTGACAAATCAAGGGCACTAAATAAAGAAGATCAAGATGGGTATCAAAAACATTATGTTCTTCCCCACCACTTTGCCACTAACTTAAGCAAATCATTCCAACTCTCTGAACCTCTATTTTCATTGGTCATCTAATAACTAAGTCGATGGAACACAACTTGGAAAAATGCCGCTTTACAAATATGCTACTATCACTAGTCTTCACAGTTGATGTGATCTCAAGTTGGGTAAGTTTAGGATGTTGCGTTAAGAGAGAATAGGCTTTTACAGATCTTGCATGTCTTCAAGATGAGGCATACAGTAAGCAGAACTCTCCATATATCTTTAACCAAGAAACACTTCATATACGTACATGTTATATAGAATAAAAAACACATGTATCAACATATACTGTATTTATTCCACTCTAAATTGCACTTTATTTTCCATTTATCCTGGGAAGTTAGGTGTGGCTTTCCATATAAGTCTTATTATGTTTTGTTTTTTCACAAAAGCCTTTTGAGAAATTGGGCCTTATAATCAAATAAAGGCGGTATATATGTATCTCCTTGCAGAGCTACATCTGTTTACCTGTATGGGTTGTGTGTGAACTATATAGTTTGATAGATACAGCTAGGAGGAGCCACCGAAGATCCACAGTTCAGTCTTATATTCATTTGATGGGTTTGTGCTCATATATTGGGCCATAAATCTTCTCTGAGGAGGGGATATTTAAGCTGAGATTGAAATGTTAAGGCAACAGCTGTACTAGGATCCAGGAGAAAAACATTCAAAGCTGAATAAGAGCAAGTACAAATCTCCACAGCAGGAAGGAGCTGAGGTTTTAGAGGAACAGAAGGGAGGACAAGACAGAGGTGGGTGGTGCATCAACACCCAGAGGAAAGGAAAGACTAGCCTGTGATGTCCTGTGGTCCTGGGCACAACTTTGGGATCTTATTTCAAATGCAATGAGATGCAACTGGAAAGGAGAGACAAGATGTGTCTTTTGTTTTTAAAAAAACTACTGTAACTGTTGTGTGAGATTAATGTGGCAGGGAGAGGAGTCGGGAGGCCACTACAGGAATCCAAATGAGACATAATGTGTTTTTAGAAGAGGATAATGGTCATGAGCAAGGATTACGACATAAAAAAAGATGGCGGTTCATGTCCCAACTTTGCCACTTTCTATCCAAATGTCTTTGGAGAACTTACTAAGCCTCTGTGAAACTCCATTTCCACATCTACTAAAATGGGACACACTCATATCTATTTCATATTTTTGTTATGATAACTCAATGAAATAATATATTGTAGGCCCTTGGAATATGTTAAGTACCTAATAAATAATAGCCATTATGACAATTAAAAATATATTCTACCAGTTGTGCCATCATCAGCCGTGCAGAGAAGCTATGGATACCCTGCCCCAAATCCCCTTGAAATAGTTGAGTTTACCAGAAAGTATGATGAACAGTTTCTAGCTAAGTCAGCTTCCCACCTTAAGAACAAGTATTTCTCTTCTCTGCCTGAAGGATTTCTCTGGCATCACAAAGACTTGCTCAGCTGAGAGCAGGCATTAACTACTCAGCCAGAGGCAACCACCTACCAATGGGGGATGGTGGTCAGTGGATAAACTTGTCAGGTTTTCCAAACTTTAGCAGAACATTTTTTGGATGCACTGGATGCCATTTCTTGGGGGAGTCCCCAGTGTGGTAGAGTCCCAGTTGCCCACCTGGGTAACCAAACTCATCATTGACTTGTCTTTTATTCGTTTTCCTCCTACCCTGTCACTTTCTCCATTTCTTCACATCTGCTTTCTGGAATCGCTTCCTAAACCAACTATTCTAACCAAGTCTGTCTTAAACCCTGCTTTAGGGAAAATCCAAATTAAGACTAATAGCTGTGTATGCCTCGGCAATCTCATCAGACCCTCTTGTCTGTAAAATGGAGTCACTGAATAGACAACTTCCATGATTCTAAGGTCTGGCTACTTATATTTGTCCAGAATTCCATCTAACATATTGTAAGTGTAACCTATGTTTTTAGAGTTCAGTACTTGAAAATGAATACATAAATCTGACTATACACTTTCTTTTTTATGAAGAACCAATGGTTTCTGCACACTTAACAATAGGAGATGATTTGCTATTTGGTTTTCATGCTCATAGAATATGGCATAAACTGGATGCAAATGTTGGTTATGGCTGTTGAAATAAGAATATGTTAAGCTCATTCAGGTATTGAGAACATAGCAGATTATATTTTCCAAAGATGATCACAAGATTATCTCCCATCACACATTTTTGCATTAGAACCTTGTCAATCCCCATCAGTAGGAGAATCTGTGTCCCCACTCCTGAGCTGGATGGTTCCTGTGATCATCTTGTACAACAGATATGATGGAAGTGATGTTGTCTCAAGTCTCAGGGAAGCATTTACTAGCCTGGCAGGGTCTATTCCCTGTCTTTTGGAAGCCAGCTATTGGTGAAGATGGTAGCTTCCCTGAGACTTTCATGCTGTGTGATGCCCACACCACATGCAGAGACCATTGACAGAAAGAGCAGCATAAAAGTGAGTGAAAAAGTTATCTTGAAAAGGGACCCTACAGCCCCCGCATCCCAGAAGATGCTGATGGAACAGAAACAAAAAGCCAAGAGACCCTCCAGGAATTCCTGCCACACACAATCGTAAGCAAAATCATGCTTATTCTAAGACACCAAGTATTGGAATTGTTAATTACACAACACCAGAGATTGTGAAGGAAGAATTTTAAAGTCACCATTAAAATTTAAAAAACTGAAAACTCATAAAATGTTGTTTTTTAGAATTAGACTGACCAGAAAAAAAGCTATAGATATGATTTCAGAAAACGTGATGAAGGCCCTTTGGGGAAAATAGAAACAATGAAAGCAGAACTGTATTTGAAGTCTCCCTTTTTTCATTAGCTGCAGAGTAATGAAAAACAGCCATCCTGAATATCCAATTTCCTCCCATACTTTAATTCTTTTCTTAGACTGGAAGTTTTTACAATTCATTCTTTACTGTGAGTTGAAAAAGTACATAATGATTTTTTAAACCATTTTTATTTCTGGGCAGCCAATTTTTAAGGTGAAGCTTTAATCACACACTAGTCTTATAATCACTGCAGTTTTCAACTCAAGTATTACAAATTGGGCTTTAGTTCAATTTAAATGGCATGGGCCAATAACCAAGGGTTATTATGGGCAACTCCCATTGAAATCATTAGTAGTTGTACATGTGCAACTGAGGAGATAATTTAGCCACATGTGCTTTTGTCTCCATGTGTCTCTACACAAGTGTAGGCCCAGAGCTGAGCTGCACAGGGGAAACATCTTGTGCTGTTTGGAATAAGTTATCTTTGTGCCAGTCTGTGTTCACGCCGACATGATGAAAAGAACATGTACCTGTAAGGACAGGCAGCCTTTCCTCCAAAGTTTTAGTGTCCTGGTGGGTGAGTGTCCTGGCAACACTGACTCCAAAGGCAGTTGCTGCCCCCAAAAGTAACTGTAAAGAGGGTCCGGTCTGCCCTTCTCCCCCACCCCACCCCTCCTACCCCCATTACTTAGGAGATGCTGCTCCACCTACGGATGATTGGAGAGGCGGTATCCCCCAATGTCAAATGCATTCTGCCATGAACAACGATTTTTCCAGGCACAGAGTTCATTTTTGACAGAACAAATGTCCAGTTCACATGCCAGCCCAAACTCCTAACCAGAGGACTCTTTTAAAAAATAGAAAGTCCTGGAGGAATACACATTGTCCATTCAACAGTTAAGGCACTTTTTTGAGCATCTACAACAGAGGTTCTCAATCTTCATTGTGCTTCAGAATCACCTGCAGGGTGTGTTAAAAGACAGACAATTGACCTCTCCGCCCTCAGAGTTTCTGAGTCCGTAGGTATGGGAGGGGGACCTGAGAATGTGCAACTCTAACAAGTTCCCAGGTGATGCTAATGCTGCTGGGAGCACACTTTGAGAACCACTTTTCTGGAAGTCAGCTAATAATTGTAGACAAAATCCAGTGAGATATTGTCATGAATGGACAAATCTTGGATTCTAGCAAGAAAAAAATGGAAGGCAAATCAAGCATTTCAGTATAGTCTAATAATGCTAAGGCAGAGATAAATACAGACCCTAGGGGCACATGAGATGATTTAGATAACAGAAGGGAACAACAAAATTTTTAGTGATAAAGAAACCAGCTGTAGTAAACATCAATTGTTTTCATCCACCACTATCCCATTTTCCTTCTAGTATCAGAAGAACTATTTTCCTTTGGGGAACTGACTGTCCCTGGCTTACAGTAGTCTTGCTCGCCTCTGCTATCAATCATATGTCCTTCCTCTCTAGCACTAGGTGGTCATATGATCCGGGCTGGATAATCAGACTCCTTTTTCATGAAATTGACAGTAGAATTGGAAAAGAGTCCTGTACCTTTTGAGATCTTCAGCATAAGGATGATATGTGTCTAGAACTCCATCTTTGCCACCATGTGGAAACTCAGGTAGAAAATGAACCTGTGACTGAGTCTATTTTTGAAAAATAACCTTACAAACTTCTCTCAGCCCACACACTCTTCTTTTGGCATGACTTCTATGAAGCAGTGGGTCTATGTTCCCTCTCCTGGAATCTAAGAAATGGCAAAAGCAGCATCAAGTGACTTCTAAAAGGCAAACTAGGTTTACCTGGTTCTCTTGGGGATACTTGCTCATGGAACCCAGCCTCCAAGCTGTGAGGAATCCCAAGCAGCCACAGGGAGAGAACTCATCTCAGTATTCTGACTGGCAGCTCCAGCTGAGATCCCAGTCAAACACTAGCATCAATCATGATGCACATAAGTAAAGGAACCTGCAGACAATTCTAAATCCTAGTCACTTTCCCATATTCTTTCTAGCTGAGGCCCCAGACTGTGCAGCAAAGTCGTATCTCCAACTCACAGAATACCATGAATGCTGTGGAAATTTCTGATAGCTTATTATGTGGTGATAGTAATAGGAACAAAGCCAATCCAGAAGTAAACAGATCTGAGAGACAGTAAAGAAAGAGAATAAGCTTTGTTTCAACTTCATTTGCTTAAACCTTGCCTGAAGTCAGAACTGCGTGATCCCAGGTATCTCAGTTACATGAACTAATAAATTATTAGTTTTTCCCTAAGTTATTTTTATTTTGTGTTTCTGTACCTTCTAACCTAAATAATATGAGTATGACCATTTTAAACATCATGCATTCAAGGAAAATAAAGAAAGCAGAGGAATGAAATAGTGAGACAGACTTGATATCTGATGATTCTTAAGATGCTATCAGATAATATAAATGTGACTAAAACTCTCTTAGAAAACAAAATCATTCAAACAGAACAAAAATGAGTATCAAAATGTGAAAAATGCTAGGTGCAGGCAAACATCTAAGTCAGGCACATTTAGATATGAGTCTGGACCCTCTACTAGAACATCTGGCTTCTCTTTCCAAGTCCACCTCACACAGCAGGGTCATACCACCTGTACCCCAGTCTAACAGCTGAATAAACAATAACACGAAGTAGATAGAGTGCTTTTGAGAAAGAGCCTCAAAAACCCAGGAAAGAAAGTTTATGAAGAGAAGAAATAGGATAAGGAAATTATTAAATGAATGGATAAGACAGGATTTTGGCAAATTTTAAAATTCCTCCAATATTTGAGGAGTAATTACTTCCTGTAGAGTCTTCTTTCCCACTTCATTTTTCTTCTTCCAGGGGCTCTATGAGCCTTCCTCCAGAAAGGTAATAGGTTTTCTTTTTCTTTTTGAGTGTGATTATTTATTCCCAACAATATCAACTATGAAAAATATACTCAAGTACCCCCAAAAGGGATATCATTTCAATTTCTTTGAGATTTCTGAGTATTATTCTATCATTTTTCTAGAGGTGTCCTGAAAAATAGACTAGGACATTATTTTTAAAGATTCCAAATGAAGATGGAAGACCTACAATGAATGCTTTTCCTCTATTATGGGAAGCACCAAGCTAAGTCAGTCTTCTTCAACATCTTGTGTTAATTACTGTGATTAGTCAGAGACAAATGTTCTGTTACACAGTCAGGCCTCAAAATTAGACTAAGTTCTCTAAAATAGGAGGTAGCAGAAAGAACACTGAAGTTGAAGCTTCGGTGTTGCCACACAATAACAGACACATTGTTTTGCCAAACCATTTCATTTCCGAGGCAAAGAATTCTCATATTTCAAAGTCTTCATAATAACCCTAAGGATGCTATGAGTCTCAAAATAAGTCCTGTTAATGATCCTTACCAACTCTAGTCCTACATACTGTGAAGGGCTATTTGAATTACACAAAGTAAGTCAAAGTTTTAGATTAGATGACTTTAATGTTTCTCATGTCATATAACTGCTAGCCTTCATCAAAGGAAGAAGTATTTTAAAGTAAACAGAGGTTCCCATACCTAGAAGTCATGTTTTATATAAATCTTCAAAAAAGCCTTGTTTCATGGAATCTTATCAGTATGGGAAACACCCAGCCCAGGGTTGGAGACTCCATTAGATTTAAGAGTTGAACAATGAGGAACTAGTGAGAAGGTCATCACATAACTAAAGAGAACCCACCCATTAGAACTATTTAAGCTTGCCTCACCTGCCAACTATAGATTCAATGGGAAATTTCTCTTTATGGATAATTGCACATTTGCTACAAATGACTTGATGAACTATTATTCAGGATGGACTGAGCGGGCCAGAAGAACAAATAGGGAGCTTTCTCCTGAAGGTATTGCCTTCATTCATAAGCACCAACCCAAGATCTGGAGACTTAGCAGTTAACTATATCAGGAAAACTAGAAAGACAGCTGGGAGTTCTGGCTACTTCTTTGACACTCACAATCACAAAGTGGTGAAATTCTCTAAATCATGACAAGAAATGATTTCTCATGCCAGAGATGCTGCATCGTATTTACTCCAGAAGTGGCACAGAAGTCGATGAAAGTTCTGTTGCGCTATGCCCTCCTTCTAGGGCGCTTGAGGAGAAGGCTCTGTGCTAGTGGGGGATAAAAACTAGGGGCAAGAGGTGAAATAACCATTTATCTCAATAGAGAATTTCATAAATTAATATCTGACTTCATTCTTCACTTAACTTTCTCGGAATACCCATAACACAGTATCATTATTCAAACAACCAAGACATTTCACAGCATTATCAGAGAACATCAGTAAAACTGGTCATACAACCTATCTCTTCTGGGTTGTATTGTGTCCCCAAATATTTATTTGTTGAGAGTTGAACAACCAGTATCTCAAAACATGACTGGCATTGGAGACAGGGACTTCAAAGAGATAACTAGGCTAAAATTAAGTCATTAGGGTCAACCCTAATCCAATATAACTGTTACACTTATAAAAAGAAGAAACTGGACACACATACACACACACTGGAAAGACCAAGTAAAGACACAGTAAAGACTGTCATCCGCAAAACAAAGAGACTTAGGAAGAAATGACCCTGTCAATAACTTCATCTGAGACTTCCAATCTCCAGAATGTGAGAAAATAAATTCCTGCTGCCCAAACACTCCAATCTGTGGTACTTTGTTATGGCAGCCCTAATTAACACACTGTCTATTTGCTTTTAGCCCAAATCACAATCTAATGGTTCAATTCTTTTAATGATTTCTAAAGTTCGGATTCTCATTTTATTCTACAGTAAAAACTTCTTAGAGACTGTCCCATTTCTGTGCTCACATGAGTTAGGCATTATTTTAATAGTCACTGAGTTAATCTGATCAGAATAGAAAATCAGGTAAGTTCTTCTACCCACATCCTATTACTTCATTGCTTTTCTCTGTGTTTTCAACTTGAAAAAAAATACTGCCTGGTTTGATTTCTAAACAATTAAATTCTGGGTTACCCTCTTCTGATTATGTTTCCTTGTGAGTGAAGACTCAAGTAAATTCAAATAAATTCTCAGTATGTCAATGTTTATTAAATGTTCTCTCAGTGAAAGGAACACGAAGATATAGGGTTCAGTTTCATCTCTTAGTTTGATTTTTCAATCTAATACCTATGGTCTTACATTTGGACTCCATGTTGAACTTAAAACATTCATGTCATTCAAGACAATCATCTCACATCCATTCTGATCTTCATCTTCTCATTGGTGGACTCCATAGTCAAAGAGCTGAGAAAAATAACTTTTCTCCATTCCTCCAGAGAAGAGCCTTTCCAGTCAGGTATATGGACAAAGTTATATGACATCTGAGTCACAGATGAGAAAACAGACTAAGAATGTTCGAAAGTTGAGCATAGCTGTTGTTGTTATGTTTAGAAAAGCATTTAATATTGTCATTCGCCTACCTCAAGCCAGGAAAAACAGAACTTATATTTGCAATAATATGATTTTTACCTCAACACAATTTATTAGACTGTCATTTAGCAAATTTTACACAGAAATTGAATTAAATTACCTTCAACTGCAATCAAGGACATAACATTCTTCAGATTTCAGCATCCTGGTGGCAGGTGTCTTCAACTCTTGACTATTGCATGGATTTTAAAGATGAATTATATTAAATCATCAGCTACAGCTCTACATTTATTTTTCTTTTCTTGTTGAATTAAAGTCATCATCATATTTTTGCTCCCTAATATTTTATATTTTGTTTTCCTACGCACATTAGGGATATGGTGTTTGCGCTCAACATGTTGTATTTTAAATACTTTGTTCAGCTGTTAGAATGTTAGAAGAGAAAAAGATAAATCCATAATCCATCAAGTAATCCATTTCTAAAAAATCAACAGTGTTGCATCAAAGAAATTTGTTGCATTGGCTGGGATAAGTTCCGACTATGATGCAACCATCTTTTCTGACAAGAAGGCAGAAACATTGATAGTTATAAACATTGATAGTTATTAAACAAAAGCAGACAGTGAGCGGTTTATGGTGTATGAAAAGAATGATTTCCTCTGTGTGTGTTTTTGTTTATTACTGACTATGGAATAAATGATTCAATCCTTCTTCAAACTGTTGCAGAGTTCATAACATACTTCTTCCCAGAAAGATAAATCTGTACCTTGTTTAGTTCTAGGTATCATGTATCTGTTGAGAATTAAAAATGTGTTGGCACTCTTTGGGAAGAAACAAAGAAAGAGTGTTTACTGTGACTTTTAGCCTCGTATTTTCTTTTGCCCATTGCCAACCAGGTCATTCTTTCACGGTATTGCCTGGCTAGAATTGAAAGCGTCAGATAAATATTTCTTTGCTAAATGAACAGCTCTTACTCTTCCTTTATTTTACATAATGATCCCTTAATATACATTAATCAAGGCTCTTCTTGACACTGGCTGCTTTCTGGCGGAAGCACTTCCATGTGGTCCCACTTGAGCTTGTAAAGGGTGCTTTAAAAGTTCATAAGTACTGAAATGTTCAGCAAAAAAAAAAAAAAAGAGATTAATGTTAGAATTTTTACTACTGTCTTGCACAGCAGCTGCCACAGTATTGGAAATTTATGACTACAGCAGCTTCTATTATGTTGAAAGGAATCCATAAAGGAGTCTTAACTTTACATGACAGCACACACTAGCATTCATCAACTTTGTGATAGCCTGTTATCAACAAACCAAACATATTACTAAGATTACATACATGTTAAAGCAAGCCTGTATTTCAAAGATCCTGAGTAAATGGCTTCTCTTCCATAAACTTCAGTTTCTTAATCTCTCCAACGTTCATCTCCAGCATAGAATGCTTAAGATTCTATGATCTGGAGAGGAATTTTAACTTTCTCTCCATAAACAACAATGTTGGTCTTTTAATTCTTGAATCTATCTTCTCTTAACTTGGAAGGTAGGAGGCGCAAGCAGATCTGATCAAAATTAGTTACTGCCTAGGAACAAAGAAACAACCAGATGTGCAGCAGGGTCTGCTCTGCCAGAGTTCTTAAACCGAGACTTTATAACCAAAGGCAATCTTTACAATGGCTTAATGCACATACCATATGCATAAGCGTATAACCAAAATTTACCAAGCATTCAAATTAAGCATATACAACTCATTACAAATCTCTTACACAACCATATCTACAAATAAACTACACATATTTGAGTTTCATTTAGATTATCCGTGCTTCCCCCAACTCAGAATTAGAAGCAGAGTTGATATGGGTCTTTTTCTCTCTGCGGGGCTGTCAGGAGTCCAGCTCAACTGAATATTAGGTCCAGTCACCAAACACTTCATGCTTAAGACACAAGCAAAAAGCTTCTTTCATGGAGCCAACTAACAGATATGTGAGTTAAGAGAAGTACAAACAGCATGAAGTAGACCTGAGCTGTCTGTTATAAAAACGTTCGGCATGTAAGACATGTCTGACCCTATAGTTGGAACATCCAAGTCATTCTCCTAGATCCAAATTACATAATCATTTAGAATACCCACCGGTAATGCTACCACTTTTACCATACCCTTTCTAGAGTCTGACTTTTCTTTATCTCTTTTTGGGAACACAGAACAGACAATACTACACAACTTTATCACATGAGCTATAACAGAAGCATTTATTAGCCTTTTCGGGCCTTGATTTTCCTCAGCAGAACTCCAGCTCCTTGCCTTCTAGCATATACATCTGCTGGGTCACACTGGTCTGGTCATTCAGAGTACAGGCAAGAAGCTTGCCCTGTGGAAATGCTCCTTCAGAAGACGGCAGATTTGGGCATTCTCTTTCCTTTCATCATATTTCTTCTGAATTCTGTTTAATCACTTGTGTTTAAGATCGCTTTCTCCTCAGCAGTCAGCTTGCCCTGCTTCCTGCAGCCCCGGAGCGGTGCCCAGTGGACTGCACCACGGTCAGTCGGGCATTCTGTCCAGAGCACCACGTAGTTCCTCACCAGGGGCTTGGCACAGACCAGCTCATTGTGGATGCATCGCAGACACCATCAATGATCCTTGTTTGGGGAACCCAGGTGAAGTTCCCCACATCTTACCTCAACGCAGATATTTCTTTGCCTCCCACATACGGACTGTGTGCACGTAGCGCTCGCCGGTCTTGGTGATGGTGCCAGGAAGCCCAGCTCGTGTTTGCATCTTGTGGTCCTGCTTGGAAAGCAGTTGGAAAGAACTCTGATGTTTCTTTCAACACTTTCTCTGCTTCCGAGCTTTCACAGTGGAAAAGACTGCACAGTAACCTCTCAGGATCCTCAAGTGTTGCCCTCTGGGGGACAGCCTTATCCAGAAAGATAAGTCCCTCCTGCCCCCACACACGCCAGAAAATCAATCCTTCAGCACTATCACTTCCTACTCTCCAGCAACAGTTCCTTCTAACAAGTTTCTTTAACCCCGGGGATTGAGAATTAGTATAGCAACTGCCTTCAGTATGCTATCCATGTGTGACCCAGGCCATCATGGAGTTCAGCTGCATCTTGGGAGGCCCTTTCTGAATGTGCTGACAGATACTTATCTCCAGCACCTACCTCCATCTGTCAGGGTGCTTTATCTGACCAGAGGAGAGAGCACAGAGCAGACTGAACATGTCAAGGGTTGACACCTACTTACGTATAAACTCAAACCATGAGGAATGAAAATGGATAAATACCCCCAACCTTTGTACCTCCTTAGTGAGATGATCCTGATGTGTTTCCACCAGTGTCTCAGAACACCTCCCCTACATACTCTGGATTTGCTTCCTACCACAGTAGCATTCACCCATAAATAACATTTCTTTTATTTTCCTCTCTTCCCTGTCTCACTTCCCAACTCTGTTTTCTAAGATCATTTCCCTAATTAACTTTGGTACTCAAATCTTGGTCATTGTTGGGGTGACTCAAAATAAGCAAAGAACAAAGATAAAATCCTATTTGGTCATGAAACTGTCCAAAATTATGCTAGTGGGCTGGAGACCCAGCTGTTGAGTTAGGATGCGTGAAGCTGACCATTGGCAGTAAACAGGCAGTGAAGAGACAAAAAAACAGGTATGAGTATCAATAAGCAAAAGAGATGACCCTTCCTACCACTTAATAAGGTAATCAGTGATCAAGAGGGAAGGATTTGAAGTGATTCAGAAGATTAGTCAACCAAAATGAAGTAGGTCAGTTCTGAGCCAGGGAGGAAAAACCCAGAGACAGGAGCTCCTTTAGGTAGGTAACTTGATAAACAGGCTTAAATTCTATGTCATGATGTGTCCTGATGGAATAGCAGTTAGGTCAATCTCCTCCAAAGGAGTGCAGGCCACATACCCTGAATCTGAGTCCTGGGTCCAGGGGGAAAGAACCAGTGTGAACAACTAAATAAAAATAAAAAATGAAATGCTTCTTCTTCCTCCTCTCTCTTCCTGCCAGCCTACTCACCTTCATTCCCGCCTGCACCTTTCTTTAAAAAAACAAAAACAAACAAAAATGTCATAAATAAAATGACCCTTTGAAGAAATCACAATTAGAATCTTAACTGAAAGAGGAGTCATGAAACTAGATTTTCCCCCAGAAAGTTTTTCCCTAGTAAGGTTTTCTAGAGAAAAAGGGTGTCTGATTTTACTTTGTCAAAGATATGAACCCAAGCTTCCTCAGTATCTCTGTGCAGAACAAGACACGGTGACTTCTGGATTTAAGGTGAAATCTATACTCTAGGTCTTCCTATTTCCTGAGTAAGGCATGCTGTTAATTTACCAGGAGACATCTGAGTACTTAAAAATGAACACACACTTCTATCAAATCAGAAGTACCTAGGTAAGTATTTGATGACCGGATACAATGAAATAAACAAGAAAAAATTCCACTAGTGTTCTTTTTCGAATCTCCTCATTCACATGAAAATAGCTTTAACTGCTAAAAGATTGCTCTTAGGTTTCTGCTATTGTTTTGTTTTGAGGATAATAAAATAAAGATCCTAATTCCACAAGGGTGGAATCAACACATCAACTTTGTCCATTACATCATGGGCTTATTCCATCTTCCCAAGGCTTGCATTTTTTAGATTGAGTTTGATGTGCCAGGTCCCAAAATTGGGAATTGCATCAAGACAAATATTTTTTAAATAAAGTAAGTATTGTTGGTTTCAAGTATGATTGTCTCAAATATAAACAACTACCCAAATTCAAAACATGTTGGATGAAATGGTAGAAGGAAAACAGAGGAAGGAGAAAAGTAAAAATAGAAGCCATATACATAGGGGCATAATGTCTGAAGCAGAGGATTTATTCTGGAATTACAAAGCCAGTGGAAAAGATATCATTTGGAACATAGTATTGTGCAATTCTAGTCAATGTAAGAGGCAATCAAAATGTTTCAGGGGGGCTAAAATGTTTGAAACATGAGGACAAGTGCTGGCCCATTCAATACCTTAGAGAAAAGAAAACTCTGGGAAAAATTTTTCCAAGGGTATATGCATGAGCCAAATTCTTCACTCACATACTTGTACATGGGACCTAATTCTGCACTTGGATATTTGTGGCAACTCTGCATTCTGCAAACTTAGTGCTTGTGTGAAACAGGAGTTAGGCATATGGCAGACTACAGCCTGCCTGGCAATGCAGCTTCTGTTAGCATTAAGCTGCTCATTAGTATGCAATGGAACTTTTTAAAAGGAAAACAACATTAATGACTATAAGCCATTTGTAAGCTATTTTAAAAGCTGAATTTGAAATAAGATTGAACAACATAAAGCAAATATGGATATAAGCCACCATCCCCATCTATCAAGGCCCTCACCAACAGAAGAGGATGTAACCTACCTGGCTTAATCTCAGAAAGTACAGACCTAATTTATTAGTCCAGGATATGTTTCTGAGAAGTACACTGGAGACAGACATCTGGGGACACTAAGCAACTCATCATCATCTTCCAGGTGGAGAGAAAGAGGAGCTTCCTGGGTTGGTGGAGCCCTCAGCCTCCTTGTGCTTCCCTGAGAAAAACTACTTCTTAATCCTTAGGAAAAAAAAATCATGTTTACACAGCTACCATCTTCAAGTTACCAAACAAAGAAATAAGCTCTAGCTTTAAAATGAAAAAAAGCTTTGAAAAGAAAGAGATCACTTCTTTGAACAGAATGGCGCAGTCACTGTATTTTCAGTATTACAATTTCTTTAATGAATGAATGAGGTGTTTTGAGGTATTGCACACACCAGTGGTCTCCTGCCTCTTTAGATGTTTCAGCACACTTGTCAGTGACCTCTAAAAGCACGTGTGTCTGCTTCTGAGAGTTGTTTGGATCTTCCAGTTCTGTTCTTTCTTAGAAAAAAATTTTGATTTGACAACTATGGGGTACACAGTGCTGAGTAGAAAAAGTTAGAGGGGAAAGCAATTAGCTTCAAGCCAAGTTCACATAGGGTGGTATGTAACATAATGATGGGAGACAAGATATTGAGAGAGAAGGGAAGAAAAGAGGAAGGGAGAGAAAGGGGGAGAGAGAAAAGAGGGAGAGTGATGACTTGAAAACTAAAGAAACAATTGAAATATATGAAAAATTGAGATTTTCACCTGTTTTTATTTCTCTTTAAAAAAAAAAAGATAGGAGCTCAGGACATGGTGCATCATTCAACAGAAACTTACCCCACAGACAGTGCACCAAGGGAATGACTTCACTTGGCTGAGCCAAGGCCTGACTATAAATGGACAGAGTGTGAAATCAGAACAGAAGTCTAGGTCAAGGAGCTTAAAGAAGAGTCGACAGGGAAAAGGCAGTGGTCCACTGGGGAACAATAAAACAAAGCACCCTTAATTTCAGAAACTAAAGAAGGAAAGCACATATATGAAGAACATGATCAACAGAATCTCTTAGCCAAAAAGGGGGAAAAATTGCCCAAAGAGTGCTAAGCTGCCACATAAGCCACAGAAAATTGAGATTATTTACTCAAGAGAAAGAGCTCAAGAGGGTCCACAGAAAAGGCAGTGGGAACAAAGAAACTCAGTCATTTGACATGCCAAGAGAAATAGGCAGTAGCAACAACATTTTAAAACCCTAATTTATGGGTAAAAGAAGAAAATGATCAGTCTCCGCCAAGAAAAATAATAGCTCTGCATATCTTCAGCGATTGGATTTTTGCATTCCTCAATACATGTCTGTGGTCTGTGATTCCCAAGTCCTTTTGTGAGCATGAAAATTAACCTCCTTAAACATCTCACTAAGCCATTCTGCTCCCACTAAAATGTAGGCGAGGCATTTACTACCCTAACTGGTTGATGAACTCGGTAACACAGCAGTATCATCATTTACTCTGAGGATATGAAAGCTCTTTGATGTCCCAGTGGGCATTTTCCTTATTGAAAATAGTCCCTTCCTTTGACTCTCTAGGAGGGGAAGAGAGAAAGGAAGAGAATGACTTGCTTGCCTGTTCTTTAAGCTTCATCACAGTAGAAGAAAACATGGAAATAAAAGGGGTGTCCCAAAGGGCCTACATCAACTTTGTCTGTGGAATTTCATCTCAGACATAAATAATTTTCTAAAGACTAAGTAAATTTGATTAAATATTAACAAGTGTTAATGAGCTAGTATTCCCTTTATTTTTAAAATACTATTTTAAAAGAAAAAGTAATCGAAATAAAATAAAACAAGATTAGTGAAAAATTGCACAGCACAAAGTTTGAACAAGAGACCACCATCTTGCCTCTTTGTAAATAATTTCCCTTTTCTGGAACATGAAAGCACTTGCTAGATCAATAAAGGTCTGCTTCTTGTTTCACTATTCTATTGATTGTGAAAAAAGGAAAACAACTTAGTATTTCTATATTAACTGGAAATGTTTTCTACAACAGTATTTTCAATAAAATAATAGTGTGTGCACACCTCATTGCTGCTAACTTGTA
The DNA here is from genome assembly GCA_004363575.1 of Solenodon paradoxus. Lineage (NCBI taxonomy): Eukaryota > Metazoa > Chordata > Mammalia > Eulipotyphla > Solenodontidae > Solenodon > Solenodon paradoxus. The sequence continues at coordinate 353,373 of RJWH01001086.1, forward strand.
TTTGGCTTGCTCGATATATCAAATGTTCATACACATGTCTAATTCTAGAGGGTCCTTTTAAGCAAGTTTTGGAGGAAAGAATTCCATCTTTTCATTATCATGAATCAATGGGATGCATCCACCATGAGTAAAGGTGTCCCACTGTGCTGAGTGGAATCACCTGCCTTCCCCACCACATTGCCAGTTAGTGATTTCCATACATTCCTCTAAAATGAATTTCTGCCCTTTCAGATAATTTGGCCTTCTCCTTCAATTCTCTCCCTCCTGACAGGCATAACCCTGGTCCACTTGGTTGTTGCAAGACCTCATATGTCCCCCAACTCCAGGACTCCTGGAAGGTCTAGGTTTTTCATCGTACCCCTGTCCCACAGACCTTTCTTCTCATAAACACCTTGGGAAATGTCTTTGCTACAGAGAATGAGTCTAACCCTTGGAGAACCTGGTTGTAGGGATGTCTGCAGAAGGATACCATCTTCATCCTACATTTTAAAGTAATCTTCTACCAGTTGGTTTGCACTCATATAGTTTTGCTTATTTGAAAACAAATTTTGTAGTAAACTATTACTCTTTCATATTAGTCAGGATCATAACAGTACTGGCTTTGAGAGCAAAGCACACAGTTTTTAACACTAAGACTTATTGCGGAAATACTACTGAAGTCTCAATGAAATCTGAAAAGGACACAGAGCAGGAACTTCTAGACCATGATCCACTTCTATCTCTTCTATCAGGATGTAGATGTAGACATAGAACAGATGGGGGTAAGGGTAGATAGTCCTTCCGTGACTCTCAGTCTTTGTAATAGTTTATTTAGTAAAGGCTTTGTAAGAGCCTTTGTCTTTGGTCCAGTGCTTTAGCATATTCCCCTCCAGAATCAATTACGTTAAGGTAAGAAAGTTTCTAAAATCTCAGTATTTATTTATATAAATTTTAATGTCAGTTAATGAGTTTGGACAAGTGTGTTTCATAACGGCAATCACAAGACATCTAAACCCTTAGGAACAAATATTCAACTGTACAAGTCTACTATATTAGTATTATTTTCCTGAAATGTAAAGGTGAATTATGACAGAGACCCCCTTCACCCTCAGTCACAGTGCTGTTCATCTCCTGCCCTTCACTGTAAATAAGCCATGCTTCCTCAAGTGAATACTGAAAATTCACTAACATGTAGGTGGCCACTTTGCTGACCCATCTTTTCTAGGGGTTAATATTATTAACCATTAAGCTCAAGTCCTGTCTCCCCAGAATAGAGGCCTACTCTCTTATTGAAAAAGGAAGCATCCCTCCCTAAGTCAGCAATTCCAAAAGACATGTGTGTCTTCATTCTGCACCTCCTTGGTAATTGTTCTGTAGAACATTGTCAAATAAATCTAAAATAAAATTGGTATTGCTTAGGGAAGTCCATTTTGATAAATTCCAAGAAACTAAGCAAAAGTGAACCGTATTTCAATCTAGTTTTACAAATCCCTAGACCTAAAAACTTTCTAGCATTTCACAAAACTTAGACGATATAAAGAGAAATATTAAAACACCTATAGGAAAAAATATGTGTAGGTAAATATGATAATATGCTATGTAGATGAATGGGCGTATGGATGGATGGATGGAGCAAAGATAAATAATAAAACGAACAGGAGAAAAACATGCCATCATGTATAAAGGACTTTAACAAATCAATAAGAAAGAATGAGTTAATTAATAGAAAAATGAACATATATTATTCATGGGTAGTTAATAGTAAGTGAAATACGTATAGTATAAATAATAAATACATATAAATACTTTATATCACGCATAATTGAATGTATGTGAATCAAAATGTGTGTATTTTTTTTTATTTCCTCACTTATAAAGGACATTTTTATGTATATGGAAGCATAATTGAAATTTATATGTTTGATGGTGATGCAGAAACAGGCTTTCTCCTCAATTCTTGGTGAGTATATAAAACAGTGCAGCATCATTGAAAGACAGTTTGTCAGCATTGATTAACATTTTCAGTATATATGCATTTGACCCAACAAATCCAATGGATGAAGTCTCCTGAATAAACAGATGTATGTGCAATTTAAAAAACTGGAAACAATACTAAATTTGTATCAAGAAATTATGATACATCCATACCATGGAATATCAGGCAATTGTTAAAAGAGAATGAGAAAAAAATGAATTCAATTAACATATGTTGTTTTAGAACAATCTCCTAAAATCAAGACACCAGAAATATATATTCCATAGTCTCATTTGTGCAAAGAAAAGAACAAGTGTCAAAAGAACCTTAGATATATTGGCATGCATTCATTCCATCACCCCAGAGATGTAGTAGTGGTTGGAAATTCTTCCCACACCCTTCTCCTCCCTGCTCATTATCTAGAGGGAAACCAGGATGGATTACACTAGCTGTCTTTCTAATTCTCCCTCCGGACACCCTGGTGAATATCTCTATGTAGCCAGTTAAGACCCTGTATATCAGTGACACTCACCAAGTCTCCAGAGCTCCAGCAGCTGCTGTCATACATGGCAGGAAGTTTTCTCCAGTGACATAGAGTTCTGCAGTACAGAAAATTAGTGAGTGACATAACCAGCCACCCCAGGCACAACCTGTCTGGCCTGCACAGAGGGACAGAGCTGTAGCAGGGCATGTCACTAGATATGATTCCTGTCTGGCATCAATCATTAGGAAACAGCATCCTCTGAGACAAGATGCTAAATGCAGACAGACCAGAGAAACTCAATTTCATGAATATTATTCAAGCGTTCTTCTACAAATGTGAAATACTTCTTTTGTCCAATTTACTCATTTTTCATTCATTTGCCTCTTCCCTTTCCCATTTCCCTTATCTACAATCTCCTCCTAATTTTTTTTGAGGAAGAATACACATTCTTTGTCTACATGAATAGAATGAATTCCAAAGATCATGTTTTATGTTGTTACTACATTTCATTTCCTTGAGAAAGTAGGTTTATATCACATTGCACCATTATTTTCAGCTCTTAACTCTGCTAATTTCCCTTTCAATGATGTGGGAAAATAATAACTGTTGTTACATGCATTTTAATGTATTGTCAAAAAACACTGACAGATAAAGAATTCTCTAAGCGGAATGGTGATGACTGAATCCGATTTTTTAAAGAGAATTGTTTTCCAAAAAGTTTACAGAGGAACATTCCTAAGAGAACTGAGGATTCTGCACAACATCAACTTCCTTGCACAAGTCTATTTTGGGTCCACATTGTCAACAGATCCTAGTGGCTAGTTTATTTCAAATGCACAGTTAGCATACTTCACATACTAGGAAATAATGCCAAGAGAAATCATAGCCAAGTCCATGGCCTCAAGTTTTGGTCTCTAGGACATGGAGAAATCACATTAAAGCTGAACACATGATTCTAGGAGTCTGGAGTCATGGCTCTAGTCTCAGCCTTGCTTCTTCGTGTCAGTGAGATACAGAACGAGCCATTAAAAATGCCAACCTTCACCTTCATCATGAAATTCCTCTGTCTTCTAGTTTTGTGAAGGTAGACAAGATGTCCTTCTAGCACTATTTTCAAGTGAGACCTTTGCTTCAAGAAGCTGTCCTATCCTCCTCCAGCAGATACATTCATTTCTCCTGAAAACTAGCTCTAAGGAAAGAAGCTAATTGCGGTATTTAGAAACAGGGCACCTTTTTCTAGCTGCCCTTAGTATTGCAGAATGTCAGACCTGCTTTCTACCTCAGATGTGCATAGATAATGCTCTGATCATTTCTAATTGATTTTCCACATGAACTTTCATCAATATGGTTAGTGAAGAAGCTCCATTTTCATTGTAAGAATAGTCTGACTCAATAGTTTAAATATTATCTTCAAGTAACTACTCAGCCTGCTTCAGATATAGTGTTTCTTCCTTCAATCATCCAAGAAGTTGGATGCAGAAAGGCTTGGTTTGTTGGTCAGAGTATTTTCCCAGAGGGATATCGCTGAGGTCTGCCTAGTTCTATTGGCTTTTTAGCTAACATGCTGGCATAGGCCATGGGATCCATGGTCCTGATGACTTCCCAAAGATGTTTAGTCCAGGTGTAGAACCACTTCATAGCTAATGCCAAGGATCTACCCATCTGCCAGCCACTCTGTACCTCTGCATTCCATCCCACAATTCAGGTCAACACCCTGGGGCCCAGTGAAAGTGGATCTCCCAGGAAAGAGTACCCTTCACCCAAGAGTCTCAGGTTCTTTCCATAGATGAGTGTGTATTCTAAAGCCTATGCTCCTTCAACTTAAATCCAGACTGGGAGACATGGAGGAAGAGTATGAAGGACTCAGACTTTAATAATATGACCTACTTGTTTTCCTTCTATTTTACTTATCACCATAGATTTCAAGGGCCATAAGAGGTGGGATTTAGACTTTCTGCTCCCTCTACACCTTTTCCTTCGACCGCAGTTTTGCATACCTTGGGTCCAGGGATCACAAACAGGGGACAGAACTATAGAAGAGCCTGAATCCTGGGTCTATGGTCTGAGCATTCCAGATTTGGTCCAGAATTAAAAGAGCTTAGAAAATCCTTTTTCTCAGGAGTAAGCTTGGATTTCAAGATTGTTAACTTGCTGAGGAGTTTGTGTCTTCTTGGTCTTTGCATTCCTTTGTAGTAATCCCAAACCTAGCCAAGGCAAATAAATGGGTATGTCTGGGCGAACAAAGGAAGAATAAGAAAGGAAGCATGAAGGAGAGAAGCAGATCTTACTATGTGAAGTCTGACAGAACTTCATTTTTCTTATCTGTTCAATAAGAGAGTATTAGGAAAGAAAAATGTCCAGAAATAGCTAGGCACTTTAATTTATATCAAGTTACCCAAATACATATATTCATACATGCATTGATAGAGAGCGAGATCTGGTGGACAGATAACTGGTTAGCTGGGTAGTTGAATGGATGAATGAATAGACGGATAGATGGAGAAAAAAAGAAATAGAGATATGGATGAATTAATGGGTAAAAATAGTGATAATGGTGATGATGATGAAGATAGATAATGATGCCGAAGATAATAATAATGGTGATAGATAATGAAGATTAAGATAGATAGATATAATAGACAATACGTGAGGTATATTTTCCTGCATTTCTACACAAAGGTGTGAACAGCTTTACACAGTTCCCCTCTCGTGATACACAGCTCTGTCAAGGGAACCCAGAAACTGAGAAAATAGTTATCATTCAGGAAGTTGGGAGATACAAAAAAAGAACAGCCTAGTCCTGTCCTCAGGGAACAAGATCATCTGAAACAGAACCAGTTTTAGGGTACCATACAAGGTGAGGCCTGGGGAACCTTTGAAAAATGAAAGGCCAGGGGAGTTCGAGAACTCAGTATGTTCTAATGATTCTGAAAAATAGTATCTTTATGAAAATTCAATTGCTTTTGTCTTTGAGATACTGTGTGTGCTAATGAGTGGTACTCACAAGACCCATAGATATTTATAATTATTATAATTCTGGTCTAACCATGTCAAACCTGTCAAATTTGCAGTGCATTTCAGGTTTCAAGGAGCTTTTTAATCTATTCATCTTTTCTCTCAATCTGGTTGAAGCATTGCCCAGTATTATTCATTTTGTATTTGCAACTGCTAGGTCTTGCTTTAGCCAGTGGACTTTTAGAGAAAGTCAGAAAGTAAATCAGATCTCACAACTGGGGAAGGAGAAGCCCTGGTTCACAGACTGACTTTTATTTGAAGATCATTAATCCCAACAGGAAAGTCTTCAGACACTATCTGTTCATTCTCACCCCATCAGTTTTCAATAAAGGAGTTCAAAAGTTGGACTGTCCCTTCTAAAACAGGGATGCGTCCCGGGTGCCCACCTATAACTGGGGGCAATGGAAGTTCCCAGCTAATATCCTTCACCCACTTTGCTGGGTGTGGTCCATTTCCCAACTTTTGCCTCATTTAATCTCCCTTGATCTTGTCTCGGATATGTGGCAGTACACCCAACTCAGATGCCAACACTCACACTCAGTATGTTTCTGCATTACAATTAGCTTGTCAGACCCATACATCCTGAATGTCATGATGTCAAAAAAATTCATGTCTAATCTTTCTCTATTTGTTAGTTCATTCCATTTAAGGGAGAGTGCATGGTTTCAACTCTTTAAACCAACACAGCACATCATTCAATGGTTAAGAGTGGGTACTTTGGAGCCAAACAGAACTGGTTAGCATCCTGACTTGAATACTAACTAGCTATGGGAGTTAGTTACCTCACCGCTCTCAGTTTTCTCATCTGTAAAGTGGGGAAAATAAATTTGCTAAAGGTTTAAGTAAAATACTCCAGGTAAAGAGCTGAACCCAATCCTTAATAAATGTTAGGAATTCTTATTATCATTTTTGCCCCATGAGCCCCATCCCAACCCATAGCATTTGCTCTTGGGCCCTACTCTATGCTACTCTGGGCCTTTTCTTCTTTACTGCACGTGGCCTGACTTTCAGCTCCTCAAACTCCAGGCACCAAAGCCTGCTTTACCTATCCAAGCTGCAGATTGGAAGTGACAGGAATTAATGTTTCCTGGAAGTGGTTATTAACAAGAACAGATGAGAAGCAGTTTAAAAATACTTCAGTGCCCTCATTCCTTGGGTAGGATAAATCTGAAGTACATGTTCTGTCTACAATGGCTCTCACAAGGCCCAGTGGGATAATGCTGCAAAGGTCAACAGTAATAAATAGCTTAATCACCCCCAATGCATTGGCCATCTTCCTTCATTTTGCTCTTCCCTCTTTCCCTCCTGGGATTTCATTTGCCCCCCAAATCAACTACCTACACTGAAGCCTTATTTAGGCACAGATTGTTTCTCAAGGAACTCAGACAAAGACACCAACCAATGTCACACAGTGACAGAGCTCTGATGTGCAATCCCTGAGTGTGGAAATCTCACATTAGTCAGAGAAACATTGACTGGGTGGCAGGGATGGGGAAAGTGTCAAGCATTGGACCTGGCATCTGAGTTTGACCTATTCTGCCAGTTACTAGCTGCTGAAAATGGGAAACTCATGTGATTGCTGCCCATTTATCCTGCTCAATTTTAAATGTGGATAAATCAATTCTATGGGGAAGGAAGACACTGGATTGTCAGGGATAAACTTCATGCAGTCTCCACAGAAGTTGGTTTACAAGAGTAGTAATGATCCTTTAATAAAATTAATTTCAATAATTTTAAACAAAAAATTGATAAAACAATTGCTCTAGGACAAGAGATATTGTGAGGTTTCAATAAGAAAATAATCTTAAAAGTAGCTATCAGCACGCCCTGGTGGTCTAGCAGATAAGCTGGCCACCTCCCACCAAGCATGGTTTGCATCCATCCCAAGGACCTGGGTTTGTGTCCCAGGGCCCGAGATGAACAACCAAATAAAGTGCTTCTTCCTTCTCTCTCTTCTTGATTGCCTGTCTACTCACCTCATTCCTGCCTGTATCTTTCCTTAAAATAAAATACCACTGAACTCAATGGTATTTACCAGGATTGAATGTAGAAGTGAAGAACACAAATGAGGGAAAGAAAAGTTGTAAAACCACCAGAATGATACAAAAAATCAAGTCTTCTCATCTACTTGGTGAAGAAAAATATCCCACTAGCAACTGCATCAACTTGCCCCCCCAGTCTTACTCAGCATTACCAACCTTCTCTCTGTTGCTCATCTTCTAAAGTTCAACAGATCCTTCAATAATTTTTGCCCCATGTTGCATCATTAAAACACTGAAGAAGGAAAAATTGATTCCCAACCAGGACCACTCTCTGTGTGGGGTTTGCATGCTCTTCCCATGACTACATGGGTTTTCCCTGAAGACTCAGATTTTATTTTCACTCACATCCCAGAGAGGTTCAAATCAGGCTCATTGGCCTGTGTCTATTGTCCCAGTCTGAGCTGTGTGGGTGTGATGCACCCTGTGATGGAAGGATGTTCTGTCCAGGTTGGTCTTGCCTTGTGTCCTGAGTTTCTGGGATAGGCTCCCACCACCCATGACCCTGAACTGAAATCAGCAGGTTGGAAAAATGCCTGAATGAATGAATGAATGAGTGAATAAATGAATGAACATGGATGATTGTTTAGTATCAGAAGTATTTTAGGGTTTTATTTAGAAGCTGGTAATGTGTTTGTGACTGGAAATATGCTAGAGGAACTAAACTCTGGCTTAAATCAATTAGCCTATGGTAAACTAGGTTTTGTTATACATCTTTTCACTTCAAGTCACCGCTTCCCAGATCCTATCAATGACTTACTATACTATGAAAGAAACCACCATGTTTTCTCAGCAAAGGCCAAGGCCAGACATTAGCTACATCACACCACATCAACCTTTCAAATGAAAACAGTAAATTCAGTTTGCTTCGGATTCCAAAAATTCAAATGTTTGCTATTTTGAAGACAGTCTGACTATTTGCACAAAATCTGGGGTTTTCATTTGGGTGCTCAGCATTATGAAACAGGGAAGAAGTAAGGATCTGTTTCTCAACACTCTGTGGTAGCGTATATCACAGATTTTCATGCTCCTTGAGAGAATGGAGACAGCATGGACAGTGTCCATTTCTTTGGGCCAATTTGACTGCCATGGCATTTTTCTGGAGTTGTCAAAGCTAAAGCATTCAGAATGTTGTCTGTATTTGACATCCAAGAAGCCTTGTCAAATAAAGGTACTGCTACTTCCCTGAGCACTGTGCTGACACTCAAGTGCCTGCCTCTGTAGAATCCACTGCCTACTCCTTTGCCCTTTTGTCCTTCCCACTCCTTTGACCAATCCAAATGTAAATCTCCTCTTTCTTGGGGAAGATAATTTCTTCCATCTGACAAAGCCATGATTACCTTCTGTACAACATGAAAGGGGCAGAGGAGGGAAGAAATATCTTTCTTTTGTTAATAATGACCAGAAGCAAAAAAATAAACTGTTCATTTTTCCATCAGAAAACGCTTCCCCATGTGCATAGTTTTGCTCATGACATCACATCTCTGCTTCTCCCACCAATGGTGATAGTGGACAAGGTGGAATTAGAGGTTGATGTTTGCTAAAAAGATGAAGTCATGGAAAGCAAAATGAACTGAAATAAGTGTTTATTTACCCAGTCTACTTAGACTTGGAATATCAAACATGGCCTGTGCTTGCAACAGACTCTGGTGGTAAACAAAAACAGTCACCTCTGAAAAGACTTTAATGATGCAAAATCACCAAAAGACCAACTAAGAACCACAAGCAAAGTCTTGCAACAAGAAATGTCTGGTTCATATGATATCCTACTAGTGTGACAATGACTCCTTAACCTTCCAAAACTTTGCATCTCTTCCTCTGAGACAAAGTTCCCAGAGAAAAGGATGAATTTGAACTGGCCAAGCCTCAGTCGTTTGTCTTCCTTTGACTGCCACAGAGAAAGGAAAGTAGACTCTTCCTAAATTAACTACAAAGAGAGGTGTCCCCATGTGATGATGAAAGGGAGGGGGGGGTCAACGTAAAAGAAATTTAAATGATGGACAATAATCCATGGCTGACATTCACCATTGTTTTTATTGAGGGAACATTGGATTATAGCATTAATCAGGTTTAAGGTATGCTTCATTATACATCCACATCTGTATATAATACATTAAATTTACATCCAACAGTGATCTTTAGTCTTCATTTATCAGTCTCAGTTTCCTCATCAATAATGATAGGATGGACTCAATATTTAAGATGGCTTCCAACCCTCAAAGATCATATCACCTTCTCGCTTCTCTGATTGCTGTTTGTATCTCTGAGGGTTAGCACCAGAGAGACCTTACAGATGGGTAACACCTAACCAGAGGTGCGAATACAAGAAACGCTGAGAGATTATGTCATCATAAAGGAAAAAATGGTCTGCCATTCCATGTCTCGACATGTATCAGTATATTCTTAAGAACCAGCCTTTATTTTGTCCAATCACAAGGGGAAATACCCCAGTTCCTACTTCCCTTTACATGAATTTCTCCAAGCTGAGTCTGCCCTTGGGTCTCTTTTAGACCCAAACTCTTTGTTTCTCTGGACTGAAGTCATCTTCCTGAACTCTCCTCCAAATCCTCCACTTCACGCCTTCTGCACTTGAATCGACCATTTAACCAAATCTAGAAAGCTCCTAATTTATTTATTAAACTGCACTTTAATTGTTTCCAGTTGTCTGTGTGTTTTCTCCTTTAAAGAGCTAAATTGATTGCTTAAAATTAATCATTTCCGCTATTGACCCTTTTATTCTCTCAAGCATTCTTTTTGTTTTTTGCAATTTACTTTTTATTCTGGATAAAAATTGCTTTACCACCTTTTTCCCCAAATACCACCAATGGCTAAAAATAAGCATTTGGGATCAGTGTTTATTCTTTTTTTTTTTTTTTTTTAAGCAATGCATTCCGATAATTCTCTATTCATTTCTTTTCCATGCAGTCATCTCTGGCTTACCTACCGTTTCCATTTAGAAAACAGAACAATCCCTCCTTAATGATTTGTTTCTCTCTCTTAGATCTTTATGCAGCTCTCCTTACAGACTCCGTGTGCTGTGCACATTCTATTTTAGTTAAGACTCACATTCTTCTTTTTTCAGAAGGACTGTGCTTCTTTGAGCTTTAATTATGGTGTCTTAAAAGATTCCTCAGCAGCTTTCATGCTTGTGAATTTTATACTTCCTCTTATTGCACCTTATTCACTAGATTTCTTAATTCCCCAAAATTTACTTTCTTGAAATTGGATATCTTTGTATAGCTGCGTTGTTTGAACCTACATCCTATTATGCTCAATATGAGTCATCTGTGGACACAGAAACCCTTTTGCCTGCCTGTCTGCTATCTTCAAAAATGAATTTTTAGTTCCCCCTCCATCCAGGAGCAAAAAAAAATATTTATAGAGATAAAACATCTTTCTAGCAAGTTAGAATCTATAAAGATAATCAAAATTCTAATCTAATCACTAAATAAAAATATTTTATTTATAATCAAATATTATAATAATACCAAACTTCAGTTCATCCCTCAATAGAGCAAATACCTTTATTAGAAGGATCAGTGCCTGACTTAATTTTCAGTGATCTCAGATCTATATCTTAATGAGATTCAGTCTAGAAAGAAGAAAACATGGATCATGCGTGCAATATCTGAACCAACTGAGACAATTAGGAAGAAGGCAAGGGTTCCAGACTAGTTGGAAATGTGCATGTTGAATGTATAAACATCTACCTTTTTAAAATCACGTTACATATAAATGCAGCATATGAACATGGAAGAATGAAGGCTAAAACCACTTCCTGGAACAAACAGTTCTTGGAATTGTTTTGACCCAAATGTAAGGTTATTATGGTAAAAGTCACCAAGTACTGCTACCCTGTGCTAACTTCAAAGTGAAGCATCAACAAAGACCATTGCTCTCAGACAGGAGAAAGGATATTTTGATGGAGGCAAAGCAAAGAACATCTAAATTCTGGTTGGTCCGAGTAGAAAGAGAACTAGTAATTGAGGAAAAGGGTTTAACCAAAGGGATTTGAGTCCATTTGATTAAAAGTATTTTTAAAAGTCTCACATAAGCATCCCTGAATATAGGGGTTTCTGAGGTTTATCCATCACTAGTCATTTTCCAATTAACTGTACATCCTAATACTCCCTGATTCTAGTTCAATGGCTTCAGCGACAGATAATTTTGCTTCTTTTCAGAACAGATATTTCAGCTGCTTTTCTGAATAGATATTTAAAACTGAAGCCTGAGTACTGTGATTACTATCTTTTTGTGGGTTTGGGTTTGCAATTCTGATTCTTCAGAAGCTGTTTATTTCTTCCAGGTCATCATTTTAGCATCAGGTAGCTTTCACTGGGCAAATTTGGGTGAAATTCTATAACTCTATTCTCTGGGCTTTTCTCAAAAATTAATAATTCAATGTCATAATTTCTCTCTTTAATAAAAATTGTAAGAATACATAGCTATTCACTCCTGCATCTGCATCCATCCATTACATGTGTTACATTTAGCAACAAAGCAAAAACAAATTACCAAAATATACAAGGATGAATCTTAAACAACAATGTTCAATCAGACAAACATGAAATGTGAAATTTTTTTTTAAAAAGGAGTAAAGGAATGATGCATGGCAAAAGTCATTCTCATAGAAAAGACAAAAGAAAGGGTGAGGAACTATTCCAGATTCAAGGAGGCTAAAGAGAAACAGCCAAATGCAACTAATTGCCCCAGGCTGGATCCTCTATTAAAGATGTCTTCACCGGCAGGAGAAAAATGCTATAAGCAGTTATTAGGTCAACTAATAAAATCAGATGATAGAGTCTATTGTAGCAATGTAAATGTATGAAGTTGACTGCTATATTGTGGTTACATAAGATAATATTCCTTTTCTTAGGAAAGATACACTAAGGTGTGTATGGATAAAGTGCCATAATGTATGTAACTTATTCTCAAATGGTTCATAAAAAAATACCTGTATACAGAGAGAATGAGAATATACATAGTCAAACAATTGAGGTGAAATTCTAACAACAGGCAAATCTGGATGAAAAGCAAATGAGTATTCTTGCACTATTTTATTTTATAAGTTTCAAAAGTTTTTTAATTGTTTCCAAATATAAATGTTTCAAATGATACACTATTGATCAAAAAAGCCTGATTGAACAGAAGGCATTTTATGTGATTTTATTAACATAAAGTTCCAAGCCAGACAAAATTAAGCTATATTCTCTAAGCATGCATAATTAGGCAGTAAAACTATAAAGAAAAGCAAGGAAATGATTGCTATAATAGGTATGTGGGCAGCATAATCCCATAATAGGATGCCATAATGGCACAGTGGTTATCTCGAGCAGGGAGGGAAGAGATTACTGAGGGAAGGGAACTGCTGGGGGCTTTGGAGTTCTAGGAACATTCTATCTTATATCCTGGGTAGAAGGCATGAATATTCCTTTTATAATTAATCATCAGAATATTTACCTTTTATGAGATTCTATTCTCTAAAGGAAGAGAATGAGAAAGGGAGAGAGGAGAAGGAGGCAGGAAGAAAAGATACCAATGTACAATTTATGACCTGCCTTTATTCCCTTACTGATTAGTGGTTTGCTTACTTGCCATTGGTATTCTTGACAAAACTAAAAAGAAAGCTGTCCATGAATCTTATTTTCGAGTAGAAATTCACTATTGCTTCCCAGTCTTTAAATTCGTAAAATTCAGAGCTTTAGAGCTGTCATGTATCACGTGTCACTCAATGTGGTCCAGTTAACTAAGGAAACAGTTCGTTGACAGGTGCAGGACCTGCTAGATACAACTACAGACTTGGAGAATGTGCAGGGTAACAGGTAGACCATGGTATCAAGAGGATGCAAATAGAAACAAACTATAACCAAGGTCAGGACTCCTCCATCCTAGCTGATTAGACCCTCTTTTCCTGTGACATACGACTTGGCAAACACATGAAGGCATGCTTTCGGGCTGCATGATGTGGTCTCCTTCCAGTCTCATCTTTTGGTACCCACCGCACCACTACCCTAGCACCTGAAGACTCTGGTCATGTGCTAGTAGTGTTCAACATTAGCTCAGGTGGGCTGTTCTCTTTCCTGCCTCCATCTCAGCACGGGATCCCTCCCTACTCCTTGCCTACTCAATGTGCATCCCTTTAGCATCAACTGAAAGCTGACTTCTTGGAGAAGTCAGTTCTCTCTGTCCCATTTAAATCAAGTAAGTCTCCTCTTAATACTCTCTCAGTATTCCATGTTTTCCCTTCATGTCATTTATCACAGTTTATAATGATATGCTTATTCGTGGAACAACTTCACCAGCAGCATGGAGTTCCTGAGTGCAGCCTAAAATCTAGTTGTAATGGTTATTTTTCCCAGGTCCTGGCACAGTAGCTGGAAATTAGCACTCACGTGTTTGTTGACTCGTCGATGAATGAATGAGTGAATGAATGAATGACTCCAAATAACCAAATAATAATAATTTTCCTTCTGACTTATTTTGCTTAACATGATCCCCACTAGTTTCATCCAGATTGTTGTCTTTTTTAGTAGCTACATAGAATTCCACTGAGTATCTAGACCACAGCTTCTTTGTCCAGTCATCTATTGATGGACATTCATATTGCTTATATGTTTTGACTCTTATAAGTGGTAATAGCAAGGGCAGTCTCCAGCCTTAGATGACTACTGACGACTATTTTCATCTAGTCTCCCAATACGTGATTTCCTAACTTTAAACTGAGGCTGTTGGCGTTTATTTTGTGGATCCATTATTTCATTTTTGGAAAGCTTTGTGAAATCAATAACTTACTTAAAGGTTTTTAAAATATGAGAATGAAATATCTTAGCTAAGATTTGGATTTCCTTTAAAAAAAGATTGAAATTAAGAATCATTTCTGCTATGTTTGATGGGAAATATACCATTGTCTGGAGATGTTTATATGCATTCTTCAATATGAAAGAAGAATTCTATGAAAAGGCTCCTCACAGTTTTTCAGATTTGAACATATAGGACTTATCACTGGAATAAACGGACACAAATGGTTACTTTATACTTCAGCTGTTATTCTTGTCCTATTGATATATACAATAGTAAGGGATTAAACTGTATGATCATAACATACAAAACATGTAGAAGAAACCAATTTGTCTCTAGAAGCTGCTGTCTGACCAAGCTTCATGAGAACTAATTGAAGAAAGGGGCTCAAAAAAACCAAGTGAAGTCTTTTATTTTAATTTGTGCAAATGCATCTAGAAACCATGAAATTAATCTGTTCTGCACTGGGCGGTGCCCAAATCCCTAAAATTTTAAGTAGTGTCTGACCAATGTTTCTTTAAATTAGACAAACACCATAACAGTTGGATGACAGTGTTCTGTTTACTGGTTAGTTTTGGAAATATTTCCTGCCTAAGGTTTAAAGTAATAATTATGGATTTTTCTTCAGACAAAATCTTCCCTACAAGGAAGGACAAAATATTTGTTCTAGTCCTAAAAATATCCCTATCTGCAGTCAAGCAAGACAGTAGAATGATACGTAACATGACCTCCCATTTTCACTGGGTGCTGGCCTCAGTTTGTGTGCAGCACTGATTAAAAACTAACAGTTTGAACTAGAAAGGTCCTCTTGGACACCACTTAGAAAAATCTTGAAAATCAATTTAGAAAAACAGCTCCTTAGGACTTCTCTCCAATATTGTATATGTCTAATGTGGGGCACTCTGAGAAAGTTAAGAAACTTTTAGCCAACAAATGTGATTCAGAATTCAAATAGAGAAAGAAAAAAATTTCACCGTAATGATGACTCTACAATTGCTGGCCCTGGGTGGAATCACGGAGTTTGAGCTGTTCTGTCCCCATAAGAAGCTCACCCCCACTCACGCCAGATCTCAAACACAAGCATGCAAATCCCACCACCTTAAAGGAATTGAGTCCCAGGTGGCATGCGAATATGAAGTATTGGTCCCAGTGTCCTTCTGCAAGCCTAATTCTTTTAACAGACATCCTTTTAGCTCTAGCATTTAGAAAGCACTAGGTAGACCTCAGGTTAAGGAATAGGTGTGTGTGTGTGTGTGTGTGTGTGTGTGTGTGTGTGTGTGTGTGTGTGTGTGTGTAGATCGTTCCTTGGTCATTGCTGAAGCAAAAACTTAATTTAAAACCTATTTCAAAGGGAAAGATATATTATCTGAGTTGAACCACTTGAGAGATGTTACTAAGAATCAATGTGAAAGAGCAAAACTGTGGATTAAAAAGATTACACTTGAAGAATAAAAGCCATGTTCTGCTTAAAAGACTTCTGAAATGCAATAGCTTCCAGTGAAAGCTCAGCTAAGGATTTCAAAGATGCAGATGCACTAGGAAACAGACTGTGCCCACCTAACTTGTATATTATCCCTATGGAATGATTTCCCCCAGCTATCACATGGCCATCCATTCTGTCTCCAACCCCAATAGTTTAAAGAGGGCTATTTAAAGGGACACAGTCCTTTAAAGAAGCAAGGTGCCTAGTGGTCAACTCTTCAGGTTAGCCCTCACCTAACATTCCACATTCCCATGGAAGTCTGCTTCATCTTCAGTGTCTTCCCTTCCCAAAGGAAATGTGATTGCAAGAGTAAACACTGTATTTTCTGAAACACACAGTAATGACAGTTTAAAATGTCATAGCAAGACTTTTCAATTATACCAACCACGATATCTTCTGATTTCAATCATGTCTTTCATAAAATTATATGCACATGGTTCATTTATCAGCTAATAGTATAGCTAATTAATAAGATAGAGCTTCTAATATGTCAAGCAATAAAGTTGGTACTTATAAAGACATTATCTGATTTAATCCTCATAAGCTTTGATGTTAAAGTAGGTATTATACTACCCACTTTTCTTTCTTTTATTTTCTTTAAAAGAAAGATGAGCAGGCAGGCAGGCAGGCAGGCAGCAAGAAAGAAGAGCTTTTTTATTTATTTTATTTAGTTATTCATCTTGGTTGTTCCCCACCTCCCTCTTCTGGGGAGGCAAACCAGATCCTCCGGATGTATGAGACACTCCCTGTCCGAAGACAGCAGACCCAGCTCCACCAAGGCACACCAAACTTGTTTTTACTTATGAGGAACCTGAAATTCAAAGTCATCAAGTGACTTCCTCAGGACCATACAATTAATCATGGTGTAAAATCAGTTCAAACACAGACCAATAGAACCCGTTATTTATTTCTACTATATCAGAATTATTAATAAAAACTACAGTTTAAAAAGCATTTCCATAAAAGTTCTGCAAGATAAAAATTCCTGAGTAATCAGTCTTGCCTAATACATAAAATTAATAATTGAAAATAAGAGTCATCAGTATACTTAGCACATGTGCTTAAATCCATGCCAGTATTTATAAAGTACTCCTCTTAAAAGCTAAATAAGCTTATCAAATAAATCAATTCAGTCGGGAAATAGACACTTCCATTATAAAAGAAAAGTCAATCAAATTGTTTATGCTTTTCATTTCAACTTTTGCAAATCAAAACCACAACCAATTTCATTTTTCATTTTCCTGTGAATTTTATGTGTGTGCAGAATATAGTCACAATCAAAGGTCAGATCTTTCAAGCTCTCAGAGGTAGAAATTTAATGGGGTGGTGTCGGGCAGAGGGTAGGTCTAAACTATTTTCAGCATTTCAGAGAGTCTAACAGATATCAAATTGTCTCACAGATAAGCCTGGACAAGCTAACTAACTAATCACATCCTGTGCCTTTGACCAGAATTACTTCATCTCAATCAGATGATCTCATGCTGATCAGAAAGGCTGCTTGGGAGTTGCACGTGTCTTTGGTTAATAAAAAAATTTTCAAAAAAGATAAAGATTACTTAATGTCACAAAGGTATGTGTGCCAGGGTGTTTATGCTTATCACAGCTCGTAGTTATGGTACCAGAAAGAGGAAGAAAAGAAAGTAGATGAATCAAGTAGATCAGCAACGAAGAAATAGCTAAATAAACCATCGTTTATTCATGCAATAGAATACTACGCAACTGTGAAAGGGTAAGCATCACATTAAGATATATTACAGAATAAGTTAAGTAGGAAACAGAGCAGACATATTATATGGAAACCATGTGCTTTATGCACTCACCTAGGCTAAGAAGATGTGGATAAAGATATATACCTATATGTACATAGATATATTCCCTTTATGAAAAATATGTGCAGAGCACACATTCTTTATGTACCTCCAAATGCATTTAATGGAAAAGGAAATAGAAAGAAGCCATTTGAACAGCAAATAACAGTTACTGCAGAAAGGGGAAGAAGACAGGGACAGATAATCGGGGTTTTCCCCTTTTCACTCTAGTTTTATATGACTTGAATTCATAAAATGAGCATCGATGATATTTTCATTTTTTAATTCCCTATTAAATACAAGGTTTGCTGCTGTTTGCCAAACCTTTCTAAGTATGGACCTAATAAGAAAATAAAAAGAAAAGTTATCTTTGGTTGTGAAAACTGGGTGACCTGCTGGCATCAACAGAGCTTTCCAGTGCACACACATCCACTCTACCTGGGAGTGACTGACTGGCTCTTGAGATATAAAGAAAGCTCTGTTTCTCATTGCCAAAAATCTGCACCATGCAAAGAGTCTGCTCTGCGACCTTGGGAATACTAAAAGCTGGTAGCTTAGCCATGTAAACAACTGGGAGGACCAACATGAAGACCCTTCAGGAACTCTGGTACCTTCCTGAGACTTGGAAGTAGTCCTGCTCCTAATTGGACCCAGGTGTGCCTGAAAGCTGCCATGTCCATTGACCCTGAGAGGAGCCAACCGGCTATGATTTCCCACTAAAGGAAACATGGATCAAGGCCTGCTGCATCAGCAGGGACACCCAGCGGCTTGCTGTCTGCCTAGCTCCACTCTTTGGCAACACACCTCAGTCCCTAATAGAAGCAGAGATGCCCATGTGTGACTTGGTGTGGGCCAGGAGTACCTAAAAAGCTCTAAGAGATATTGGCAGCCTCCACCCAAATGAGACATGGGCTTCACTGGGTAGTGTGAAATGCCTTTCTTCAGATACTGCTGTATGACCAGGCTGACCAAAGTTTCGTGAGACAAAAACAGGGCGATGGGGTGGCAACTAAGAGGAGGGAAGGAGACAGAGCAGATAGAATGGGTTATGTGCTGGCAACTAAGAGGAGGGAAGGAGACAGAGCAATCTGAGCAAGAGAAGAGGAGCACGGTCAACAACTAGTAAGTACTATGTGAGATCTGACAGGACTTCACACAGTCAGGACTGATGCAAGGATTTGGGCACCTTAAGTGAAAACCAAATTTGGCTCACCTATAAGCCCTGCTCTAAATGTCCTGCCTAAAACACATGTTTAACCTTGCCAGTGCCAGAAATACCCAAACCCCACAGTTCCAGATACAACCCTCACAGTGTCAGAGATAACCCCCATATTGCTTACCTGCAGGGTATTCTGCTCCCTTTGAAGAAACAGGTGCACAGGGTGAGGGGAATCCCCATCCCACGGCTCCTGTTTCCTCACAGGGGCAGGAACAACAGTAGCAGCCAAGGCCCACCACAGCAAATGCTGGTGAGGGTCATCTTTAACACGGGGCAAAAGGGGCAGCTGCTTTAGTGCCCCCTCAACAGACTGGGCCCGGGGCAACTCAACTGTTTATTGCAATGTTTCTCTAGCATCCATCACCACACATACATTGCTTTTCTTGTGATGAAAACTTTTAAGATCTACTCTCTTCGTAACTTTCAAATATGGGATACCTGTAATCTTTTTCAAATGCACTTAAGATCATGAACAACAGCTTATCTATGGTGAGCTTGTGGGCAAAGGATGAGGATTTGTGGAGCCCATCACTGCCTAACAGGTTCTCGAGAAAGAGTTCATCTTTGGTGGCTCCCACTCCTCTGACCCAAGATTCCCAATCTCCAGTCTCCAGCCTCAATTTACCCCACCCTCTGTGATCCCCTGCAGCAAGCCCTCTACTTGATCATTATCCCTGTTTCTATCTATCATATCTCTGAATTCTCAGATTTAACCCCACTCCTCACCAAGCCAAAAACCTGCCCCCATCCACACCCTGGAACCCAGTCCTGCTCACCCATGGGTCCTGCTGTCCTCCAAGCAAGTGACTTTCAATGGACTGTTTCAGCTCTGATGCTGAAGTCTGAAATCCCATGCACCACATCGAATGTCCCCACACCAAAAAATGTTTATGATCATCATGAGTCAGAAGACAAGGGTGTCCTTCTATCACTCATTTGTCATGTTAATTGTCTGACTCTTTGCAAAAGGAGACAGGGCTCATATGGGCAGAGCTTGCTGTGTATCCCATCACATCCTTGATCCCAAAACTCGTACCACAGCCACATGCAGCTCTACTGACCACTTGACCGTGGTCCAGGTTGGGATGTGCTATAACCTTTGACACTGAAGTTCAATAGCATTGTAGAGAGAAGTGAATGAAAAATATCTCATAAATAAATCTCACTTTAGTTATGTGTTGAAATGGCATTTTCAATATGTAAGTTTAAATAAAATACATAAATTAATTTTACCAAGCTCTCTGTTTTTACTGTGGTAACTAGAAAATTTTTAATTACCTATGTGACTAGATTTTATTTCTACTAGGAACTGCTGGCCTAGAATTTGCTTGGAACGCTGCTGGTGGGCAATACATACTGCATACATGTACACTGTGGCTCCTGGGTCCATCGTTTAAACTCTTACACCTCTTTTTCTTTTGACTCTTCAACGTGAAAAGAAACATATACACCCCACAGAACTTATTGGGAAGATTATTGAGATAGTGCTGCCCAAAGTTTAAAATGTTACCTGAAGTTATGTTCTGTGTTTGCAAACTGTGCTGAATGCTTGAAGAATGAGATATCTAGTGTGATTGAACAATCCTTTAATTATTAGGAGAGTCCTGTGATCAGAGTATGTAAACACTGAAAACAACTACTGTGAGAAGGAGTAGGATTAATGCTCTAAAACCACATTCATTACCAATCTGACACAGTCAGAAAACAGACTTTAGCAGAAAATCAAGGGTTTTCCAAAATTATGATGGAAAAATAGATTTCTTTGACAGCCTAGTGAAAACATAGATAGCTAATTGTTTTACATTCTAGATTTTGGCTTGGGGAGGGTAATTTCCCTTTGGGGTATCTAACCATTCAGTTGGTCGAGTACATTTTGCATGGGAAGTAGAAAACGGATTTAAACTGAAAAACAAAATGGGATCATGATTGAAAAAAAGTCAACTAAGAAAAATCACAACCATTTTGACCTAGGCATCTCTGAATATCTGTCAGATATAACCGTAGCCTCAACAATCACTAATACATTTGAAATACACAAACCAGAGAGGAAATCAGAACCAAATATTTCAGATTTTCTTCTTTATTACAGAACAGGTGATTCAAATCTAAATGCTTAATGTGGATGAAAATTTACCTAACTTGCAAACCGATGAGTAGCATGTAAAGTTAAGGAAAAGATGGCTAATTTCATTGATCTAATTTCATTTCTAATTTTAAATATCAAATGACTCCTCTTCTTAAGCAATGACATATTCAAGCTTCTTTAAAAGGTTCTCTCTCTCTCTCTCTCTCTCTCTCTCTCTCTCTCTCTCTCTCTCTCTCTCTCTCTCTCATTACTATATATTTGCAATATGTTAAAGCAGTGGTTTTCCACTGGGGCTGATTTTGATCCCCAGGAGATATCTGGCAATGTCTAGAGACATATTGGGGGAAGATTGCTATTGGCATCTGGGAGGTAGAGGTCGAAGATATTGTTAAACAACTTACAATACACAGGACAGCCCCCATTAACCCAAATGGGCAATAATGCCACCTGTCCTAAAAGAACAGGTTGAGATGACTCGATTTTTTTAAGTGCTTTTTCCTGCACATCATGGAGGATCAAATGAAGTCAGTGACATCCTTGACGGCCCCTGGCAACCATCCATACGTGATTACAAGGCTCAGGAAGCAAAGAATACGTTAACTCATTACAGCTCACTATAGAAAAATTTAGAAATAAACCTTTAGTCTATCAGAATTGGTGATGGAAAAGAGAAATACTGACACAATGTTTAATGCAACTGAGGTAACATTTGTAAGGATGAAAGACTTTCCTGGTGTCCTTTATTCAACATTAACTCACCGAATCTTTGGTATCCAAGAAGTCGGTACTAAAGACTTTAAAGGACATAAAAGTGAAAAATCCCACTGTTACCATCAATAACCTTATTACAGATGAGTTAAGAGAGTTTTTCAAGAAACAGCTCAGGAATTAAAAAAACTCTGGGAAACAGCAGCACCATTGAAAATGAGAATCCAGATTTGGAATCATCAAAGAAGAAATCAGGATTTGAATCAGGACAGGCCCTAAAGAGAGGCCTAATCCCTCTGAGCCTCGGATTTCTCATCTATAAAATGGAGATAATAGCACCCACTTGGTGGGAAAGCTGTGAGGATTCTGTGATTATGCATGAAAATTGTCAGGCAAGATGTCTGTGCCACAGACTTACATACCAATCACCTTGCTTCTGAATTCCCTTAGCAGTCCTTTCTACACCTAAGTTATCATGGTTAGGAGAGATGAAAAAGAAGACATTTTGCAGGTGTTATGGAAGTGTTGCTTTTCTTGAGGAAAAAAAAACTAACAATACAAACTCCCTTAACTCCAAAACATTATTTTAATAGAGAGAAATAGAAAGGAATCTGGAAACTTGGATACACTACTGATGAACACATCTAAGAAGACTTAAAAGTCTGTTAATGATGGAACTTTCTCATCTGAAAGAGACACCACTGAAGAACACAATATAATTTATGTTATGTCAATAAAATAAGACATGACCTGGACTTTGAGAAAGAATCTGATATCTATAACTAAGTCAAAATCAAGAACTGGTTGCAGATGTTCTCAGATCAAAATTTATTTGCAAAAATCTTGGAGGATCTATGTGACAGCTCCCAGATGTTCAAAGGATTTAAGTTATAGACTTAGTTAAAAATTCATAAGTATGCATTTTTTTGCATTGGACACATTTTTTAACTTTCTATAGAAATCCAGATTAGCTTCTTTGGTGCTGTCATCAACAATTGATTTCTGTGGTTCTCAAAAATGTGTAAGCATTTTCATATCCATATGTTGTTTTTATTTGTCACCATCTTATTAAATAAATGAAGCAGGTAATGATAAACCCCTTTGTTGGTGAATATATGGAGACTGTGAGGTAAAGGGCTTTGGAGAGCTTTATCACAAATTGGTGGAAAAATGAACTCTAAAACTAACTCTCTTCAATCTTCTTTTCAGATAAGCATTTCTTCTTGCCACATACATAATTCAATTTAACAAATATTTTTGAGCATCTAGTCTACAAAGGTAAGTAATTCACAACAAAGATAAGTGAGTCTGCCTTAAAGACCTACAACCAGTATGGAAGTGATATGTGCTGTAAGAAAAGGGAAAATATATATTTTCTATTAATTGAAAGGAGGGGGAGGTCATATCAGGTAAGCAGGAAAGACAGGAGGTGCATTCTAAATGGGCATTGATATCTGAGGGACATCTTTACAGAAGAAGATGCAGAGAAAGGGAAGAGATGAAGAGAACAGAATTCTTGAAATACCTTCAGGGATCAGAGAAGGAAAAGGTCTAAAGCAAAGAGTACCAGCAACCCGGGGGAAGCAGGAGGTTATCTTGGAAAGTTAAATGTCTTTTTTGGAGAAGCATTTGAATGAATGGATACGAAGTTTCTACATAATTTTATGACTGCTGTGGAGATTTCTGTAAAATGGAAGGGATCCATTTTAATTTCTCCAGTACTCTTAGCAGTACTGTCTCTGCCTCCCATTGAACTCTGAGTACAGCTCTTTATGTACTAATCACCCAGGCTAGTCTCTAAATGCCTAAAGAATAAGAAAAATGCATTTTTATTATCTTTAAATGTCAGTGGTAAGATTACAAATCATACATTAATAACTCTTAAGATTCTCAGAATAAATGAGTAAATGTGAATGAACAGATGGATAAATGCCACAAAGATAATAATGGAAAGGGAGAGTATAAATAGTAAGATCAGATGTGGAAGAAAACTAACAACAGTCAGTTTGGATTGACTCAATAGGAAGCAATGTAGAGGAAATGGTGAGCTCTGAGGCTTTGATTCTGGGTAACTGGAGAATGGTGGGTATCAAAAATAGGAAGTTAAGATACAGAGTCTTTTTAGGGTAAGACATGCTGAGAACAGGAAGAACATCAACAGTTACTCAAAGGCAGTGGAGAAGCATCAGCTGTATTTCTACATCTTTTTGGATCAAATGCTTCACCAAAAATACTGTAGGGTTAATTTTATAGTCTCTCAATGAAGGCAAAGTATGGATATCTAAAAATTCTACTTTAATAAAGATAGAGATTCTAAAGATCATGGTCATTAATTACCTGTGACATTATGGGTCCTTGAGAAGAACACTCACTATCAGATTTCTGACTCAGGAAATATGCACAATTCATCTTTGTACAATCCCAATGCTAGAGCATGTGGAGACTAGCAAATGTAACCACTACACAGATAGCACTCACACAGCAAGAACCATAAAAGAGGCTTTATCATAGGACAGCGAGTGCAGGCTCTCTAATGTGTATGAGATGTTCTTCAATGCTTGAATGAATGAGGGAATCAATTAGTACACGAGCGAGTGAATACATGTGATTCAGCAAAGACAACAGAATGCAAAACTGTTTTCTGTTTTGAGCATCTGCATTTGATATATTCTATATCAACCATAGTTCTTAAAAACATTTCTAGACAATTAAGATGGCTACGTTAGGAAGTGTTGATTCATTTCCAGGTGTTTTGAGACGTTTCACTTAATATGATAGGCTTGGACAGCTTTCTTCTCCTGTCAAGGAATTAGGTAATAACCAAGATTGTCAAAGACCAAGAAAAGAAGTAGATGGGTCATTTTTTGCACAGAATTACAGTTCACAGAACAAATCATCTGAATCACACACACACACACACACACACACACACACACACACAATAAAGCCAAGTGATTCAAGTTTAATTTTGCTAAGCAGAAAGCAGAGCTGAAGACAACACAAAAAAACATGGCAACTCTTCCTATAGAATGGAAAACGGAGAGCAAGACTGAAAGAATTCTCAAATTGCTAAGGGGGCATCCATCACAACTATTTACGGGGTTCCCACCCACTTGATTGGGTACAAGAGACACAAATGCACTTTAAGAGAACAGATTATCTGGTACAAAGCAAATGTTAGTAGAGGACATTTCTTACAAACAAAAATACTGTTTCATCTTTGAAAAATACTACCCACAACTTTACACAAAGATTTCTTTGATTTTTTTCCTATAAACAAGGACTTAGAGACAATTTTTAACATGAGAATAGAACACATTCAAATATGCTTAGATAATAATGTATTAGCTTAAGAAGCACAAATCAGAAAGTATAAATGGCAATGTAACATTAACATTTCTGACATAGTATTTTCACTTCTTGGAGGCAATGCATATAAGTGGTGTTTTATTCCAAACAACAGAAGCATTCAGTTGTGATTTTATGTAATTTAGTTATTCACATGTCAATTAAAATTTCTTTGAATTTCATGTCATGGCATCTGGCCTCGTGGGTAATCTTACCACAGTTGAATTGGCACTCCAACTACCTAGGAGGTACAGCTCCAGTGGAAGCAGTGAAGTGATAAAACTCAGGAAGGTTGGTCTATTCTTCAATGATAAGATGCTATTTCACATTAAAATAACTTTGGTATGTTATTTGACTTCATGAAAACATATTGCAAAAGTATAGGAACAAAAGGAGAAGAAATGGAAAGATAAATTGTGAAGGACTATAATGAGAATGGAGAGGGAGATAAACTACTTAAGAGTGGTCTGGAAATCTCTGACTTGGTTACTTGGAGTCATTGTAAGAGCTTCAGACCGTTAAGGTCTAACGCTGAAATGTGGATCTTGACAATGACATTTGCAGGACGTTCCACTACAACTAACATGAAAGGATGATTAAACTATTTGGTCAAATTGCAATTTCACTACATCAGAATGTACAAAGTCGGTGATTTCCAAACTGGAAAAAAGGAAAGACATCAATTACCACCACCCTCCCAGGGATTCTATTATGCTTTTGTAATTGTAGAGAAGGAGGCAAGACCATCGCTAGAATCCATTCCATGATTCTACAGTGCTGTCCCAAATCATCCATGGTGGAAAATGTCTGTTCTACTCCTAAATGGTTGTCTAATCTAAAGAATATTTATTCCACTCAAATATTTGCTCCATGAAAGAGGCAGTTCATCCTCACCATTTTATTTCTTAGCACTTACAATGTTCATGAAAGATCTAATCAAGGAGACACCAGATGTCATAGCATCCTAATTGCTGTAGATAATCATCAAGAGCTTAAAGGCGTTGTATATGCATGTGAAAGATTTGCTGGGGGCCTGATTCCCAGGCAAAAACATGGAAACAGCTGTGTCACTTGAGTTTAAGTTCTTATGGTTAAAAGGCTATGCTATTTCCAAATCAGATCCGATGAATTAACTTTTGAAATAAAAATTATCCTTCTGTAGTTACACAAAGCAAATGCTTGGTTTTAATCAAACCAAATGCCGGGCACAAAAAGAACTCACTCAAATCAATTAAAGTGTGTATATCTATCCATAGGGGTGGGGATTGCAGGGTTGTGTGTGTGCCTGTGTCGTATAAGATAGGGGAAGTAGAAAACTCTCAAGCTCAAGCATTAATTTTAACATTTTCTCTTTATCATCGATTTTTAAGCAAAATGATTGTAGTGTTTTGAGATAATTTTTTCATGTTTCTTGTACTTAGAATTTGTTGATCTTTGTATTTTTTTTGAATTTATAGTTAGGAAAGTTTCCAAGACAGTATTTCTTCAAGTATATTTTCTGCCCTCCCTCATCCCATAATCCCATAACCCTCTCCTATAGGCACAACAATTATATGGATGCTTGCCCATTTGTAATTGACCCACAATTCACTGATAGTCTGCCCTTTTTTCTGTATCTTTTTGAATAGTTTTTATTGCTGAGTCTTCAAGTTAATCTTTTCATCTAGACAATCTATGTGTTATTTTATCTCAAATACTGTGGTTTTAATCTCTAGCAGATGATTTGTGTCATTTGTTTATTTTCCATAACTCTTCTTAGTATGTTCGCTCTCTTTTCAGCTTCTTCTTCATTATATGAAATATAGTAATAATAACTGTTTTAATGTCTATATCTGCTAATTCTATCATCTGGGTCATTTGTGGGTCATTTTCTATTAATTTTTTTCCTCATTATTAGTGTTATTTACCTACTCCTTTGTCTGCCTTGTCATTTTTACTTGGATGAAGAGATTGCAAACTTCATTTTATTGAGTGTTAGGTGCTATTTTTGCATTCTTTTAAATATCCTTGAACTTCACTCTGTACCATAGGTTTTCACAGTTTTAATTACTTAAAAATAGTTTGAGTCTGTCAGATCTCTTTTTATTTTAGTTAGGCTGACCCAGAGCATTTTTGGTCTAGCTTTTATTTTCCCTGATACCAGGAAAGACCCTTCTTAGCACTCTCACTGATACCCCATGAATTATGAGATTTTCCACTCTGGCTGTCAGGAGCAGGTGCTAGCTCATCCTGGTTCTATGTGACATGATTTTCAGGCACTATTACTTCTAGTCCTCATGAATGATTTGTTCCCCAATTTCTGGAAGTTTCCAAATACATATGTGTCAGTCAGTTCTCATCTAATCATAGTTAAATTACTTAAATATGTATAAAATAACAAATGTCAAGGCAAGCTGCAGAGTTAGAGGTGTTATTCATGAGGAGGAAAAACAAAGACAAATGAATAAAAAAATTCTATTTAAAAACTTCAATTGGTGCACCCTGATGGTTCAGGCACTAAGTCAGTGACTGGGGTGTGGATCATGTAAAGTCCCAGGACCCAGGTTCATGACCAGGGCAGGAGGAAACAATCATAATAAATTTTAAAATAAGCAACTTAAAAAACAATGTTCCCACTGTCAAGGAATTGAGAAGAAGGGAAGCAAAGACCCCTGTATGGCTCAGTGGGAATGTTTTCATGTTCTCCCTTCTAAAATCACCCAATGCAGACCCTCTTGCAAAAAAAAAAAAAAAACCAAAAAACTTAAATCTTCAAAAATGTCTTCATGAATAGTTACAAACCTTTGTGGCTAAAATACCAAAAGCTTAGAGGTAGATCATTGGGCAAATTTTGTGGAAGGTTTGTTTAAACTCACAATAGTCAGAAATTCTGAGCCTTGGAGTTCAGCAGAAGAAACCACTTTAATAAAAATTTAATTTTCTAATAATGGAAATGTATGCTGCACTGAAGAATGCCTCCCAGAGAGACAGACATGCCAGGTGTAGTGCCTAAAGCACAATAAATGCTCATGAATGAATAATTACTACAGGACAATATAGTAAAGAATTGTACATACAAGAACATAAAATAGTCTGAGATATTATGGCACAATATTAAACTACTGGAATACTAAAAAAATAAAAGTATTGATTATGCTCAAAATATTTATTTATTTAATACGTAAGATTCTATGAAGAACTGGGACTTCTGAGATACTTGTAATGTTATTTCTTAACCTGGATAGGGATTATATAACTATTCATTTTAGATCAATTTCTTAAGTTGTGCCTTTCTCCTTTAGACACCTTTCTATGCACTTTTCTGCATTTTTATTATACACATAATTATAAAAGTTTTTTTTTAGATCTTAGAAAAAACTAAAAAAGAGAAAGGTTCAGTTGCCCACTTTAAAATGGTATAGTTGAATTATTATTTTGTTATAAAAATGCACCAATTTATCAGTTTAAATAAAAACTGAAGACATCTTTGATAAATGATTGTCATATATATTATCTTCTAATAACCATGAAGAATTGATATAATTAATCATTTCCATTTTCCAGACTGAATGACTTGTTCGTAATTACACACAGTGAGGAATTGGTGAAATCATGCTACAGACACTACAACACAATTCTGTATGTTTTTCAATTTTATGATAACATAGTACATGAAGGGCAATATAGTCAATTCTATTGGTTGATTTCAAATATCCATTATTCCACTTTTTCCTTGTGAATAGAAGCTGTAACTCCTCAGTAATCAGGTGATCATTTTCTTAGGAGTAAGGATGACCCTCCCAGACCCACAGAGTAATACCTGATTAATTTAAATCAGTCACAGTAATCCCATTCCTCTTTTTTTAAAGGAAAGGTGCAGGCAAGAATGAAGGTGAGTACAGAGGCATGGACAGACAGGAGAAAGAAGACTTTATTTTTATTTAATTATTTGCATTGGTTGTTCTCCCTGGCCCTGGGTCTTGAACTCAGGACCTTGGGATATATGTGCGATTGCTCCATGAGTGTACTAGACCACCAGACCATCAGGGTGAGCCCCCTATCCTTCTTTTTAATGATTGGTTTATGAAATGGGCATGTGATGCGACTTTACCAATGAGGTGCAAGAGAAACTCTCCTGTGGGGTTTACTGTGTAAGGACATGATGGTTTCCTTAGATGACTTGACAAGCCAGGATAAAAGCAACATGATGAGGAAGTCTAGCAGAAAGATGAGGGTGTGGGGGAAACACCTGTATCTCTAATGACATGGTCGAACAGCATAAGTCAAACCCTAAAATGCCCTACTTCCAAATCTCTTATTATATAGGAAACAAACTCCTGTATTATTTGACCTATTTTGACTTGAAACTTTCTGATTCCTGCAGCTGAAACATGCCTACAAATACGCTAAGTACTAAATTGGAGATTTTCTTGTATTGTTTTATTTCATTTCCTGTAGAAATTCCATGAGAATGGTACTGCTATTGCTACTTTTCAGAAGAGGACTTAAAGCTTAAAAAAAAAATGGTAACTTACACCAGTTCATCGAGTTAGAAGTAGGATGCAAATATGCCTGATTCCAGACATGCCACATGATAAATTCTGCAATAGACTCTCTTTCAAAAGATGATGGCTCAGTCACATGGTATCATTAAAATTATTTTGCTGCCATCAATTTAGTTGTGGCTACAGAGAGAATCAACGTCTTTTTCTCTTTTCTTCAGTCCTCAGACAAGGCCCTCAGGGTGAAATTCTTGTCTTCTGGTACTCAGCAACCCATTCTATCATAAAGTTTTTTTTAAAGCAAAGAGGACAAATATTCCTCATTCTGAGGCAGTGCTTCATAACAATGAGGTGATTGCAAAAACTGAATGAACTGTTTTAAAAAGCAATCGGTTCCTTATCAGAAGGGCTTTCAAATAGAACTGGGAGACCCTTTGCCAAAGATGTGACATTACTCTAGAAGATAACTTGGCAAAAGAATCTGTTCTTAGTCTTTAATGATAAGATTTCATGAAACTCACAAGTTTTCTATGGAATAATTTATGTGTACCTATTCTGTTAGTCATCTTTCCCTTTCACTGCTTTTTTTTTTAAAGAGTCAAAGGACAAATAAATTAAAAACACAAATAACTTCCAACTTCTCTAGGAAAAGATTTTCAGAGGGGAAAGTGTAAGTATTGGTATTTTATAGCTTGTCATTTCTTTCAGTCTACAAATACTGTTTCTTTTCTGTGCATATCACTTTTACTAGGGATTTTCTATATACACACATATGTACATATAGACATACACATACATATAAATACGTACATGCATACATATATACATTCATACCTGCAGAGCAATACCTATTCTTCCCTGGAAGAATCTGCAACAACTTATTAGTTCCGATGTATACAAATAAACAAAAATATAAAACAAATTGAGTGATGATATTTGACAGAATATAATTATGGGCAAAATGGGATAAACTTTAGTGAGTCTAGGTCTTGGAAAAGAAAAAAATGTCCTTCTTCTTGAACTTTTATAGAATTAATCCCAAGTCAAATAAATAAACCATTTGCCAATTTTTGGACTTTTGCAAATCCTCGGAGTAAATACCCATGTGGTAAACACACCTGCCTAAAATGACCAAAATGTCAGACTGAATCTTGAGGACAAAGTCAAGGCTGTGGAAGAATACATTTGTGATCATGGTCTTATATTTTACATGCAGAACAAGGATTCTCCAACTGGGATCCACATATCCTTCAGGGTTTCTTCACCAGATCACAGATATATCTGCCAAGTTAAGTGGAAAGAAATGCTATCTTCAATTTTCACTGATATCTAACTGAAAATGTAGTGTTTCCTTTAATAAATGACAATATTATTAGCGCTTTCTAGGTCGTGGTGCCCAATAGAAATCACAGATATTTCCGTAACACAATACAACTTGGTCATTATCTCCATGTCTCATTCATGCTCATCCCTTCTTCAAAATTACACTTAGTGTCAAGTCTCTGGCTGACTCTTATTATTCAGTGCATTAAGATAGGCAAGTATTGCTTTGCCATAAATTATATTTCTTTTTGTATTTTGATCAGCATTTTATCTCAATATAGTTGGTTTTCTCTGTAATCATATGTATTATTTATGCATTTCAGAACAGTATTCTGAGACAGGGTCTATTTTACCAGACCATCAAAGGGTACATGGCATGAATAAACTGAAGAGCTCCTTGGTTCAGGTGTCTTCACCTTTTTGAACTTTAATGAGTGTCTTGTTATTGGCTTAGCAGATATTCATC
The DNA here is from genome assembly GCA_004363575.1 of Solenodon paradoxus. Classification (NCBI taxonomy): domain Eukaryota; kingdom Metazoa; phylum Chordata; class Mammalia; order Eulipotyphla; family Solenodontidae; genus Solenodon; species Solenodon paradoxus. Next base: position 384,585 of record RJWH01001086.1, read on the forward strand.
AATGCTTTGTTTTTCTGAGATTGCCTCATATTTCAGTTTTGAGTTTTCAGTATTTGAAAGGTTGGCTTAATGAAAGGAGTTTCATTTGTCCTAAACAGAACAGAATTTAAATTTAAATTTAATTTTCAAAATGTATCTCTCTATATACTTTGGGCATTTTTATCCCTATTCAATAAATGGTTCCAAGTCTCTCTAGCCGAAGTGAGTGCCCAGATATGATGCATGAACTCATCAAGCCTTGGATCTGGAACATATGTTATGGGTTTCAGGAGTTTCTACCCTGGAAATGAGCTTCTTCCTGCCATAAAGAGAGGTATAATCTCCTTTTTACCTTATACTCTGAGCACAATTTAACCTCAATGAACTCAATTCTTAAAGATCAGATGTTTGCTCTTTGAAGAGTCACTATTTCTTCTATATACAAAGCAAGTTAATTCATATTATATAAACACTTTTTGAAATGTACAGGCTAAAACTCTTGTCCAGGCATACACATTTGCATTATTTCCTTAGACTATGTTTGTTTGCTCTGAAATTAAATGTGAGGTGCATTTATTTCAGAGAGGTAAACATCAAAAGGTGATTATTGGCCATTTCAACTCCAAGGGCCAAATTATACTGCTCTCCTCCTGAGGTTACCTAAAGTTGTAGGTAAAGATGAAGAAAAATTAAACATAAGGTGGACTATTACAAAGAGAGGGTTATTTGGCTGCTTTAAGTGAATCTGGGGAATTTTGAGATGACACATTCAGAAAGAATTTTGTACGTGAGGGGTGTTTTAAATTTATGAATTTCTTAAAATTCTCCCATTAAAAACAGCCTCTGGGCATATGTACGCATTGAAGAAAGAAAAACAAGAAACTGGCCGTGAACAGCAGCCCCATAGGAAGTCATGGCCCAACTATGACATTTTAGGCAGAGCCTTGGTCTACAGACTAATTCCCATGGAATTCCAAGTAAGAATTTAACCATTTCTGTGGATGTTGCTTTGCCCTTCAAGTTATCTACAAAGATGTTTTTTAAGGAATAATTGGAGGAATAAAGAGTTTCCTCAACAAAACGCATCTCTATCCTTTTTGGTTTTCATGTGATGAGTCACATGAATCTTAACACAGAGAAACACTGCTATTTTGAGTACTTAACTCTTTAAAGTAAATGAGAACATTTTCATCTTGAAGCAAATTTTTCCGGACACGTTCTTGCAACAGTGGCTCCCATGAGACGCAGTTCTATCATTCACACAGTTTTCTGTCTATCACGAGGTATTTCTTTTCAACATTGCCTCAGATTTACAGTTGTTTCGATCCCATCTACCTACACAAGAGAGATGGAATAAAAACTACGGACAAGTCAAACAACTCAAGTTTTCAAGATACATGAATGATACCACTTTTGTTATCTCCTTCATGTTTTCAAACATATGCACACAATAAAAACCAGTTTAATGCCCATGGTTGACCCCTAAGCATCTACTAGAGAGGTTATTAAATGGTTTTATGCCTTAATGTTTAATCTGAAAAAAAAAAAAAAAAAAAAAAACCAGGATTTGCCTTGAAATTGCCTTGGCCTCAGTGGTATGTCTCACTGGATTAAAGGAGATTGTGACATGCAAAATGCTAATGACAGCAATAATGGAAGCTGCAGAATGAATGGAGGATCAGGGTTGCGGTAATTCATGCTCACTTAATTGATCTGGAATGTGACTCTAGTTATTACCATGAAATCCTCCCAGGGTGAGTAATTTCCACAACATTCAAGGCTTACAGATGATTTCAAATATTGAGGAGGTGGGGAAGGGCAGTGCAAAGATGTCAGGCTCTCTTTTTTTTTTTAACAAATAACAAGCAAATTATGTACATTGAGGAAAACTGGAATGATAGAAAAAGACAAATCCTCTTTACGATATTCCTGCAACACTAAAAATGATCCTATTCATGAAAGCTCATGCTCCTAAGATGAAAAAAGTTCTTTGCACTTGATTTCAGAATAGCCAGAGAACTATTATATGATACAGAGAATCCAAGATAAAATACCACATCAATGTCCTTCTGGAAAATACCATCCAGCCTTGTGATAATTTTCTTCAAAGCTACCATTTGATTTCCACATTAGAGTCTAGGTGAATTTTTGTTTTCCCACGTGATGAAGATACTAACTATAAAACCAGGCTGACTTTGAAATATGTCCTAAGAAAAACTAAGTGATTTGTTTTCATAGATCTATATACCATGCTCTAAAGAGTGGTGACACATACCACAGAGGATATGCAAAGTGATTACTGGGGTGAGGATGAAAATTTTAGAGATTCTACATATGCTTTGTAATAATAAGAAAGATGATGTTTTCCTAATAATTAATGCATGTGTTGGCACTAGTGCCCACTCTTAGCCCATATGCCAGGTGTTCTTTGGTACCTGGGGCCACCTAAGGCAGAACAGAAGAAACATCTATACTTATTCTCCTGCATTTACCTGCAGCATTCTAGACAATTCAATACTATACACATGCCACACAAAACTGTTTTAGGAATGATATTATCTAGTGTTAACTGAACCAACTAATAGACAAGTGAACTGAAGAGTCTGGCAAAGAAGTCGTGCATTGAAGATAATACAAACAATGGATGTATGAGTGGATGGTTAAAACCAACACACAAGAAAAGTAGAACTGAGACTTCTGTCCCCTCTTCAAAGTCACATTGGTTAAAGTAAAAATAACACAGTCTAATGAATTTGATAAAGGAGGACCAGCAAAACCAGACATTATCCAGATTCTTTGAATTGTGAGCCTTTATCCACTATATGAGTGATGATCTCACCTGAGTGTATGTGATGGGTCCTGAGATGTTATTTAAGGATGGCTGTCAGTCATCATGATTAGCAAGGTATTTCAAACCTACTCATCTAGGACATGAAATGTAAACTGTGACTTTTTCAGCAATTTTTAAAGTCATGCAATAATCAGGGCTTTACAAAATTTCTCTGAAACTTAATGGGAAATATTTTAATCCATTCTTGAGGTTTCTTGCATAATAATGAAAGACAAAAATGCTTTGCACAAACAATCCCAGGCTAAGATCACAGAAATACCACTGCACTTGGAATACACACCCCACCCCACACAAAACTGAGACAAAGAAGGGAATGCCGGAGTGCACCAAATTGCTCAGAAGGCCAGTGAAATTCTTACTTTTGAAAAAAATACAGTATTTTTCTATACTAGAAAGTTCATCATACTTTGTTAGGAAATGAAATAATCAGAAAAGGTTTTGTAGCTTAGTTATCCTATTTATACCCCAATAAAGCAATTTTGAATGTTCCTCAACTTGAAAGTTTCCTATTTTTCATTTACTATAACACACGTGTTCCAAACGTGCCAAGCTTTTCTGTGACTAGTAGTTCTCAGTCATATACTACCTAGTGAGTCTACACCCTACATCTCTCTATATCTAGATTCATTTCTATTTCTGTATCCATCTATTTATTTAAATGTCATTCTAACCTTTAAAATAAAGGTGATGTTTAATAATAACCAAAATAAATGATGACTTAGAGAGTCACTCAAGCTATGAATTGCAAGCATTTGAAAACAGAAGTTTAGAATTAGTTTCATTGCTATAAGACCATGGAAGGAAAAACAAATGTAAATCACTATGAAAATTCACAATCAAATTTGGAAAAGAACTTTCTGACTTATTTTGAAATCTTCCAAGTAAATAACTTCAGGGTTTTAAAAAAAGGTGTTAAGAACACAAAAACAAAGCACGTTCTGATTAATTTGAAAAACATAGTTAAATGACATGTGAGAATATAGAAAATAGACAAAGCACATACATCTCAACAAAAAAAAGTAAATAACTCACTCAAAAAATGGGCAGTGGAAGGGAATAGACATCTATCCACAGAAGACACACAAGTGGTCTGCAGATACATGAAAAAAAGTTTCTACATCACTCATCATCAGAGAAGTGCAAATAAAAGCCACAATGAGACACAACTTCACAGCATGGAGATTGGCCTATATCCAAAAGTCTTGAAGAAACAAGTGTTGGAGAGGGTGTGGATTAAAAAAAACTCTCCTTCACTGTTGGTAGGAATATAAATTAGTGCAACCGCTCTAAAAGACCGTATGGAGAGTTCTCAAAAAAGTAAAGCTGGAACTACCATTTGATCCAGCAATCCTGTCCTAAGCATATACCCAAAGAATACAATATTTCTAACCAGGAAAAATATCTACACCCTTATGTTCTAGGAGCACTGTTCACAGTAGCCAAGACATGGAAACAACCTAAATGCCTGTTAACAGACGACTGGATAAGGAAGCTGTGTTCTATATACTCAAGGGAATTCTACGTAACTACTAAAAAAGTGAGATTGTGCCCTTTGCCACAATTTGAATAGAACTGGAGGAGAATCTTGTTAAATGAAGTAAGTCAGAGAGAAAATGAGAAATACATGATGGTTTTTCTCATAGGTGGAATATAGTGAAATGAAACAAATAAAGAGTTAAATGTCAGCAAAAGCCCAGGGGGCACAAGAGGTGCCAGGGCGGTGGGAGGGGAAGCAAGGAGGGACTGAGAGAGGGAGAAAGGTGGTGGTAAAGGGACAAGAACTTCCATGGTGGATGCGGTGTGTAATACCCATAGATTGAGAAACAAGCTCAATATCTAAAAATGAGTACGGTTTTATGAACAAAAGAAATAATTATACAATTATTACATTGTTTTAAAAACAAAAATACAATGCATTCTGATTAATTTGGAGGAAAAAAAAAGAAGCACAACTAAATGACATCAAAGAATATGGAAATTTATCTGGCAAATTTCAACAGAAATTTCAAATGATAATGAAATTTTACAATGAGTATCATAGTTTAGAAAATCCAGCCCGGGATGCCTCTTTTATTTGAATCTAAACATCTTTGAAGGGTATGTTTTTTCAGCTACAAAATTTGTCATAACCAAAGATCACAAAAAACTAAACTTTGAGACAGATCTTCAAGTAACTTCTTCAGAGTAGAAGGAAGCCATATTTTCAAAATACTGGAGTGCGTTTGGTCACACTGTTTTAAGATATAATTAGTAACAACGGTCATTAATATACTCTAGTGAAAACCAAAGAGTCTACAGAATAATATATAAAATCAGGTTCTAATATTTATAATATAATATTTGTTTCTTCATAATAGCATTCTAAAATATGTAACTTCCATTCTTATGTGTTTTAGAATGGACAGAAGGTATGTGTATAAAATACAATAGAAAGAACTAGAGGGAATTTTACTCAATGAGGTAAGTCTGAAGTAGAAAGGCTGACATCCTAATCCCAATAAATATTAAATAAAAAATTAAAATCATGCTTGCAAAATTTGAGCAGCCAGTAATTTATAAGCAGACTTTTTAAAAAATAAGCATAAGGGCTGGGTGTTCAAGCAGGTACTACTAGGGATTTCAGGTAAATAATAACAACAAGAATGGATGGGTGACTCTGCTCCAGGTGAGCATTTCTTTAAATGTGACCCAGGAATGTCACAGGATGCTTATTAAAGTGAAATTCCTGAATTTCACCTCCGAACTCCTGATTTGGGAACTCAGAGATGCATCCAAGGCATTTGGCATTTTTAGCAAGGTCTTCAGATGCTTATGCATGCAAACCAGTACCTCACACCAAGAAAAGCTCTCCTGACTTTGACCAAAGATTTCCTGTAAAGGCTTCATCTCTTGGTTAGCGATGATAAGCCCACTAGCCCTTTCTCTGATTTACTAAGATTTGTGGGGGAAAGTATCAGCAGGATGGTCAGAGAAAGAGAACAATTACACATGCCTGCCTGTAAGAGGAAAGAATGGAGTTCATTAGGAAATACTTTTCTGGGACTTTTCATTCCCAAGAGCTCCTGGTAATTTATAGATGCTGACACAAATTCCTCTGGTATCAACAGGAGGCCACACTAAGGAATTCTGGACATAAAACTAAATATAAAAGGGTAAGACAGTTAAGAAATGTGCATATTTAAATAGGCATTTAAAAAGTAAATACTAGTTTATCTCCAAGTAAAATGGCAAGAGAGTGTCTTTCCTACCAAAATTTCTGAAACATGAAAAGACATGTTTCCCCATTTTAAAGAGAAATAGGAATGGGACTCTGGTTCAGTAACACACAGAACCAAACATAATAATGCCAGTGCTTCCTGAGTCTCTCTCTGGCCTTATAACCACAAAGTCATATGCGCTTTGGATCTTACCTTACAATTTGAAGGAACATCTCAGCTTTCCTCTTCAAGCAAAAGCTTTCTGCATTTTCTTAGTCCTGTTCTGTGTCATCTGCCTGTCAAGAAAGCAGTTGCTTGTTTGATTGTTAATTGCCCTTGTTTTTTATTATAGAACACATTCAAATTTTGGTAAGTAACATGTTCTTCTTTGTAATTAGATATAGTAGTTAAAACATCTTTCAATTCACCATGCCATTTTCCTTTAATCAGCACATCAGCCAGACTTTTGGATTCTGGAACTATATCTGTATTTTTTTTTACCACAGCTCAGAGAAAATTGTGTGCAAATACTTTTTATAATTGGGATGAAATTCAAAGGTAGGAGTGCTTTTATTTTGCAGGCCTGAAATGTGTAAACTAAATGAAAGTAAAATGTGGAGACCGCAAATCATTTGTACTCCCAAGATTCAAGCATTTCCTATGGGGACCTCACGACATCTGTAGTTATATCTAGTGACCATGTCTGCAGTGCTTGATGGAGGTTGTATCGGTCAGAGTTTTCCAGGCAGATGGGCAGGCTAGAAAGGCAGGAACTGGTGCTGCTTAAGGAGGAATTTCTTCTTCTGGGCACCTCAGATTTTCTTCTCCCAGCAATCAGCAGATTAGAAGAAACTCACCCACTTCATCAAGGGTGAGCTCCTTTACTTAACATCAACTGATTACAGATGGTAAGCACGCATCAACTTCTTAACTAGTGTTTAATGAAATCACTGGGGACTGTAGCCTAACCAAGCTGACATGAAAACTAATCATCACAGAAGACAAAAACACGTTCACATTAAGTCACTTTTGAGAGCTTTATTAGGTCCATTTTACAGGTAAGGAAATTGAGGATTGGAGCAGTTTAATTTGATCAATAGGGACATAAGGAGGTCAGGCAAGCCTCCCTGATTCAAGCTCTTAATCTCGCTCCAGAGCACACTTAGCCTTTGGGGGTTCCTGCTCCTCTGGGAAACAGACTCTATCATGCTGGCATTCTGTATTTATCCTCTGGTGAATTTGCCTCCTTCCTGCACCTTGTAGCCAAGTGCATTTATAAATGAGGGCTCAATCCCTCTGACAAACCAGAAAATGGGAACCGTTGGGTACAGGCAGTGATTAGAAGAGAATCTGTAGTCAGACTCTTGAAGTTCACATCTCAGTTTCGTCAGGTACTACTTGGGTAATCCTAGGCAAGTAACATCATCATTCTAAGATTAGAAAAGCATCAGGTTAAGCACTTGGGTGTGGTAGTACAGACCGCCTGGGTTTGCCTCTTACCGGCTGACAAAACTCTAGGCAACTCCTGGGATCTGTAAACCTCAGTTTTCATGTTTACAAAATGAGGACAACAGTCCCAACCAACTGGGGTTGGGGTTATATGAGACAATTCATGTAAAGCACATAGAGTTGTCTTGCACAGCAATACCCAACTATCGTCCACTCCTACTCTATTATCCAACTTCTGATCTGTAAAATGAAGATAAAAATGGAACATCAGGGTTCTTGTGGAAACCAAATATAACGACGAACACAGAGGGCTTAGTCTAGTTATGTTGCATGTAGACATCCAGTAAATGTTGCCTGGCATGTACATGCTCCTAAAAGTGGAACATATCACCCCGCTCTTCACTGCGTTGCCCCCACCTCCTGACTTGTGGTAGGCAATTTTAACATAAAAATTTCAGAGAGTCACTTAATATTATCTACAGCCAAAGCCATGCCAAGTCAAATGATGTCCTGGGGTTGATTCAGTCGCTGGAAAAGAAAGAGAGCTAGAGTATCACTGAGTATTTGCAGAGTTCCAGGCTTCTTAAAATAATAAATAAATAAATAAATCAGAGATAAACTACTACTTTTGCTTCATGCATACGCTTTCTTAAATATATGTATTTCTCTTCTTTTATATGCTTCCTCAGGCAGAAGAAACAAACTCAAATATAACACCTAGACAAAGGTACTCAGGGTCAAGGGCCAAATTCAACTCACTACCCCTCGGCTAAGAACAACTTTTTCAAATCAACATTTACAATTGATTTGTAGACCGGACAACTGACTTCAAAGCTCAATTAGTGAAACATTATCTCCTTCCCCCCAAATTCTGCTCTTCTCAGTAGATTTGCTTATAAAAAGCATCCACAATAATTATTGCTATTATTATATTTTTTCATTCTTGCCAATAAAAAGCATTGTGGGAAATGCTTTCTCTCTTGTATATGAACACCTACATAATACCCTCCATGCTACCTTGTGGCCTAGACAACCTGAAATGTTTACTCTCTGCCCTTCTACAGAAGTTTGCCCTTTCCTGCCTTGGAGTGTCTAACATGTGACTTCTCATTCCCAACAGCTGTGAATTACAAGGGCTTCCCTTTGCAAAAAGGGAGTGTGCTGGAGTCTAAAACACTATTAAACCCACAGGGGAAAACAAGTTGTCTGCCTTTAAACTAAGAAAACTTTGTTCACCCAACTCCAGCCCCACACACTTAACCAGGAAATATTATTTATAAAATCATGTAATCACAGTGATGCATAGTGTTTCCTGGTCATGGGAAACAGAATCATTTTGTGGCCTAAATGGGCCCATTCTTTGGAAAGAAGCTGTCTCCTAGCACATGACTAAAAGTCAACTTCTTGGAGCCTCTGTTGATGTTCCAGAGAGGTTCTTCTAATTTATGTCCTGTTTGAGATGCCACCTTTTCCCACAAGCCTTGAAAGTACACATTCTACCTTCATTTCATGCTACAGTAAGACATATTTGGCGCTTGATATTTTTTCAATGACGACATCTTATAATTTCAACTAGTTTCACACATTAAAAATCTATTAAAGTAAACATGAGCTGATTCCCCCCTTCACAAGAGACACCCTTTGCCCCATTGCCAGAAAGTTAAAACTCTGAAATTTTGACGCCTAAAGGAAAAGGAAATTACAGAGGCAATGCCCATTAGGGTAATTTTGGTGATTCAAGTAAAATTCTGTCTGGAAACTCAAAAGTCAAAAGAAAAGGAAAATAAAAAACACCACATGAGCTAGAAATGTTCAGCAGTCTCTAGAGAAGGGGCATGCATAGATGTGTATATTAAATAAAAAATCCTAAAGCATGTCCAAATAAGAGAGAAAGAGGGATATGGAAGTGCAGAAAGAAAGGCAGAACCAAATGGAACTTGCTTGTCATTTGTTTTGTCTCAAGAAAGCCCACAGGAAAATAAGATTGGAGGCCAGTTGTGGCAGGGGTTGCTGTCAGATCTACAGATCATTAGGGAAGATGGCAAGCACCGCCCTCCCAAAATAGAAACTCTTTACTTACAGAAGCAGAGGTCAGGCCCTCCCGTGTTTTGGCTTCATTCTCCATCGCCCATTTCTAAAATTACTCTCCGCTTTCTGCCTGCAGGCCCCACGCCAGGAAAGGAAATAAAGAGGTTTTGACAATTCTTAAAAAGTAGAAGACATGAGAAGCAATGTCTTTGTTTTATTCTTTGCACCCATTTGGGTAGAAACATGGGGAGCTATACATAACAAATTTTTATGAATACATCTAAATATTCAAACTGTTTTGGGGGGTTTATTGCCAGCATCCAAATACCATCTCTTAAAAGAAAAACTAATAGATATCGTTCCTCATTGTAAAAATTTTAAACATGCATTTGAACTAAATAATGTTAGAGCCAAGAGACAGTCAGGGATACTTCTGGTTAACTTAAAGTTCTCATAAAAAAGGTTCATATAATTCCATCTCTTCTATAACAGGTTTTACTACAGAAAGAAAAAAAAATCAAAGAGAAACCACAGAACCACAAATCTCAAAGACGAAATTGACCTTGAGACATTAATTGCTCCATCATTCAGCTACTCCTGCTGCCGCCACATTTACCCCACACCACAGCCCAAAGAGCGTCTTTCATTTTAAGCCCCCAAATGTGAGATACCACAAATTTCCAAAGCAAGCAATTGCATCTTTAAAAAAAAAAAAAAAAAAAGGGAATTACAAGTGACCTCTGGATATAAATGGCTACTTCTTGCTTCTTTTGATTCCACACTCACTGGTACCAGGGCGGTTCCTTCTTAAGAAACCCCTTAACCCTCACCCCTCCTGGGAAGACTCTGATCCCACAGCCCACCTCCAGTCAAAAATATATCAATTCTCATGGAGCATCATCCTAGAGGAAGTTATTGTAGCCTCCAGAACCTGTACCCAGTAGCCAATTTATGTCCTGCTTCTTCCTCAAGCCTGTACCTGACTATGACCTATGATGCAACTTTGCTTACATAGATGGAAAAAGGAACAAAATAAAAAAGGCATCTACTTATAAGCAACAAAATGCAAATGCATATATATATAGTAACTATATATATGTGTGTGTATATATGTATTATATACATATATATACAAATGTGCTTAGATGGATAGGTGTACCCATTTACCTGAATTTATGAAAATAGATATAGTTTTTACAATGTATATGTATTTGTGTATGTATAGATGCATATATGCATGTGTGTATATATAGATACATATATATATATATATATACACACACATACATATGAAAAATACTTGACATGTGAAGCCAAATAGGGAGTGTATTGGCTACAGTTGATGCCCTATGCAAATCCCCATTACTGAATTGGTGTTCCGATCCCCCAGTTGAGATGAATGTTAATAATTCATGAGGGGGTGTGCCCTGGTAGCCTAGTGGCCTAGAAGACCTGGGAGCAGTCCCACACATATCCCAAGGTCCTGGGTTCAAGACCCGGCACTGGAGGAAACAACCAATGTGAACAACTAAATTGAAAAATAAAGTTCTTCTTCCTCCTCTCTCTTCCTGCTTATTTACCTACTTACCTTCATTCCTGCCTGTACTTTTCCTATTAAAAAATTGTCATGGTGGCACTCTTCTCCATCAAGTTCTCCTGGCCAAGAGGAGATGTATTACCCAAAGACACAGGTTATTAGAGGTCTATACCAAAGACCTGGCTCTTTTCCTCTAGGTGAGAAACTCTTGGGGTACTCTACATGCTAGAGTTCCATGTGGGGTCAGACTGAAGCTTGGTGTCAGCTAATTGCCTGACTTCTGTCTCACTCTGCTATTCTTGCTTCCTGGCAGCATTCACTTGTCTCAATAACTCAGCTCTGCCTTCATAAATAAGTTGCTCAGGAATCCCTGTCTTAGGTTCAGCTCCTAGAGAATTCTATCAAAGTAAGGGAGCAGCAGAGGAAATAACCAAATGCAAAACCAGGAGAAATAATGAGCTCACTCATGCACAACCATCTACCACGCAGGAGTTTGTTAGACAACAATTCACCTAGAGAGTAATCACACACTGAATAGATCCCTGCTGTAGTTCCTAAGAGGGACAGGAGCTAGGGTGGAATTGGAGAGGAAACACAGGTTAGATTGGGGAGAGGGATGGTGCCATGGCGGCTTGGCTTGCAAAGGACAGAAACCCATCCAAGTGGCTAAAATTAATGGAATTGATGGTGGAAGATAAGCTTCAAGAAAAATAAAGGAGAGCAACAGGAAATCAGCAGGGTCGTGCAGACCTTCCCTTTCATGAAACACCAGATCCTGCTGCCTTTACCTCTAGTGATATCTGACTGCTTATAGACTTTTAGGAAAATGGTTGAAGTGGTGGCCACAGCTTTCAGATCCTCCTAAATCTCCACACCAAAACCACAGAACCACTGGAGAGCAAAACAGGAAGCCCAGGGACATTTTCAATACGTTCAAGTGCCAGGAATGAATACATACACAAATGCTGGAATATGCATCTGATGGAATATGACTCGGTCATAATAAGGGATGAATTACAAATAAACAAAGTACATGAACCTTGAAAATATTATTGGAAGTGAAAAAAAAAAAAAAAAAAAGCCAGACACGAAAGGTCACAGACTGTATGAGTTCATTCATATGAAATGTTTGAAATAAATAAATCCATAAAGAAGACAGATTGGTGGTGGCCAGAGGCTGGGAATAAGAAGTGACTACTTAAACTCTTTGGAGGAGATAGAAAGGAACAAATAGAGTTGATGGTTACAGGACATTATGAGTGTAACAAGTGACACTGAATCATGCAGCGTAAGAGGGTTAATTCTACTATGTGAATTTCATTTAATTAAAAATCAGGTGACAGTGAATTCCTATAAACCCCCTAAATATAAGTGAATGAAGCTAATCTCCAATAGCCTCTAGACCTTAATGTTATTGCTGTGCATGGTGAAAGCAAAGGGAAGCAGCAGATCTTCTGACAAAGCTGAGGAGAAAACACTCTTAAAAGAGTGGACAGATGCTCCCTGGAAAATGAAAGAGGTCAATTTGCAGTTGTCACTGGACAGTAAATTGGGATCTGGTGAACCTAGTTATCCAGCAAAGTCGGTTAATCATAAAGTGAGGAAACTATGACACTGAATTAACATAGTCCAGTTACAGATAAGTTTGGTCAGAAGAGACACAGAGGCAGAGACCATGGATTAAACCAGTTTTCCCCTGAGGCACAAAGACTTGTGATCAATCTAATAAGTTCATAGGCATCCTGTTGGTGTCACAGAAGCTACAAACCCCAAAGGCTGCAGAATTCGCCAAACTCCCCGCCTCCCTCACACTGCCCCTCCACGTGTATATGGAACCTCTGTAACCCCAGCAGTCAGAGAGGGTATCTGATACACAGCACATCTCCCACTTCCTTGACTGGTGCCTCTCAGTAATAAACTTCCTTCCACCAACATTCATCATCTCAAGGCTTAATCAAGATCAAGCTATTAAATAAAGCAAAATAATAAAATCAGAATACTATTTTAACCTCCCATGAATTAATGCAACCAGGTATTGAGCAGCAATAGCTATGCACATCAACATCAACAAGAAAAAATCAAAACAAATATGATGGGCCTTCTGTGAATGAAACACCTCCACCAAGACTCTTTCCAAAGTGATGGAACTTAAGTCTATCTATGCCCTGAATTGAGGGAGGATAGGGGAGCATGCCAAACAGCACCAGATTTTGCCATCAGCAAAACCCAAACGTGACAACAATCTACAGGTCAAGCCATTTGGGTTCTTCAAAAGATTAATTACAAGGACAAGAAAAGATTTGAAGAATAACCTGAAAACAAGATTTCTAACACAGACACAGGATTATTGGGAAGTAAGCTAAGGAGCAGTGTCTGCAAGAATGTGGGGGAAGCAGGACTGGGCAGTGGGGAAGCTATGTATCATTTAGTTAACAGCAGATACAGCTGATCCCACAGGGTATCTGGGAACAGAATAGCTCTTCCCAGTTCTTCACATTGACAGGAGACAGCTGAGAGTCAGGGTCTACATCAACTGCTCAGTGGAAACGGGTTGTCCCCAGGAACAAGAAGTAAATGGCCCAGCGACCATTCACAGTTCCTTTCCATGAGGGGTTCCCCAGGGTGGTCACTGCATCAAACCAGCAAGGAAAACCTCTTCAGAAAGTTTACTAACAAGACAATCTTATAAATAAAATGTAACAATCATAGAAATGACATTCCAACACCTTGGCCATATTCTCTTAGTTCAAAGTAAATCATAAATCCACTCTCCACTCAGTGGGAAAGAATTTTGCAAAGGCAAGGACACAGGAGATAGAGCCAGTCTGTGTGTCCTCCACAGTCCCCCCGACAGTTAGAGGAACGAGTGCCTGGGTCGCAAGGAGGACCTGGTGCGGGCACCACCGTATCTATACTAAGGAGCCAACTGTAGATTTGTAGAGACGCCTATATCTGAGAGACTGCTCAGACTTTTGTTTGTTTGTTTTTTATAGACATGACTAAACCATAGTGTCTAGATATGCACCATCTAGTGACAAAGTGAGGAAGAAGTTCAGGAAAGGAAAAAAATTAAAAATCATGACAGTTACTGAAATTGGACAAAGGGAGCAGCTTCAGAGTTGATGGACTAAATTATATTCCTTGATCTGGAGTGTGTTTATAAAGGTGCTTGCTTTATCATAATTTGCTAAGCTGTAGATTTGCTTTGTGGGTTTTTTTTAATCCATAATGTGTTAGAGCTCAAAATAAAATCCCAGAATAGAAATCTGATTAGTCCAGCTGAGACAGCTATCCAGTCTTTAAAGCGAGTGATGCTAGAAGTTGTAACAAAATCATCTGTAAAAATATGATCACCCAAGCCCACTCCTTTCTGTATGGCTCTATTAAGTGGGAAATTTCAACAAAGAATAAGTTAGCAGAGAGGACTGAGCAGGACCTCTTCCAGTTTTAAACATTATTTCTGCTGGTGGCAAGCTGAACAAGGTGATGCCCAGTGGTAGCATTTCCAACTTAGAAATGCTATTTATCTAGAGTAATTGAGGTTAGAAAACACATGCTGTTTCCTAATAGCAACCAAGCAGACAAGCGCATGAAAGAATAAAGCTCTGTCAAAAAAAAAAAAAAAAAAATGCAACATATTTAGAAACACAGGTTACAGCAGTGAAAATGTTATAACAAGCAACAGGATCAAATCCAAACCAGCTTAAGCAAAAAAGTACTTTAATCTCTCAATGAACAGAAATTACAAAGCTGACTAGAGCTTCTCTTAGAGGTTACTGACCAGTGATGTCATGAAGAATTCAATCTCCCCTCACATCAGATGCCTCACAAAGTTGAATCTCAACGGACAGATTAACCCCCAAACATTGCATGAAACAATGTCATGAAAGAGAAAAAGTGTCTCTTTTTATTTCATTTTTCATCTTGGGAATCTGAACCCTCTCTAGAAATCAGACTCCCTCAGTGAGTCATATTCATTTTTAAATAAATCACCATCAAAGTGCATCCTAGACCAATCACCCCTGGAGCTGCCCCTGGAGCTGGAGGGGAGGGGAGATTAGCCTCCCCAGAGACACAAAGCTGTGGAGGTTGACTAGATACCCAAACAGTATAAAAGTTCTATTAGAAAGGAAGAAGAAGGAAATGGATGCTGGAGAGGTCATCATCAAAGTAACTCACAAGCAAACAGCAAGTACACAGCATAGATGAATTGATGAACTGTGTTCACAGAACCTTGTGGCTTTCTTACATCCAGAAATTAGAATTCTGCGAAGAAAAAGGAAATAGGAAAGTATAGTGCAGCAAAGGTGTTAGTGGTCCTCTTTCCTTGTTTGTCTTTCTCAATAGACTCAAAGTGGTAAAATGGCAAGATTAGGAGACATTGTAAACAAACAAAAAGTAAATGGTGTGCTTAGTCCCTGTGAGGGTCCTGTTTAAATAGTCTTCCTCTTGCATAGCTGAGTCATGTGAGCTCCCACTCCTATCCCTCCTCTCTGTTCACATAAGGACATCTCCGCCTCATCCTCTGCATTGTCTCCCTTCCAGCAGTCAGGGACAATTTAAGGGTTGTGGTAGAAGCCCAATGTAGTCAGTCTTGTCATTCAACAGCCTTTCTCTGAACTCACACTAAACTTCTAATCCCAATAAATCCTAATAAGTGCCAGTATGTCAGATATAAGACTCTGTAACTAATGGTAATATCTTTCTATCTATGTGTGTATCTATATGTATTAATATACATATATATGTGTATATATACATACAGATGTATATGAGCTTGAGAGTTAAGCAAATATTATTTCAAAATCTTGTTAACCTTTCCTTATCATCTGCAACACTGGACAAATTTCTTTTTTTTCTTTTTTTTTTTTTTTAAAGTTAATGTACAGGCAGGAAGGAAGGTAAGCAGAGGCAGGCAGGAAGAGAGAGGAGGAAGAAGCACCCTTTCTTTCCTTCCTTCCTTCCATTTCTTCCTTCCTTCCTTCCTTCCTTTCTTTCTTCCTTCCTTCTTTTCTTTATCATGAACTGGAGCAACCAACAGATGTAAACCCAGGAACTTGAGATATATGTGAGCTGTGCTGAAACCAATACTGCACCAGGATGCACCAGGATAAACTTACTAATCTCTCTGTGATTCAGCAAAATTGGAGATGAGAATGTCTACCTCCTGGAGTCATTGTGATGATCAAATAAAACATGTGAAATGCTTTCCAAGGTGTCTGGCACAAAGGAAGCCTTTAATAAAGTTAGCTTTCTATAATACATTTTTTATAGGCATTTGATGTGTACTAAGCATCACACTGTAAGGTGCAAGTGTCACCACCCCTCCACATATCACCAGCTCCTAGAGGTGGGTCTGTCACACACCAAACACTCAATGAATACATAGCACAGTGGTGAGAGTTGGCCACAACATAGTAATTATTTTTTTAAAGGAAAGGTACAGGTAGGAATGAAGTTGAGTAGGTAGATAAGAAGGAAGAGAAAGAGAAGGAAGAAGCACTTTATCTTTATGTAGTTGTTCATATTGGTTGCTACCCCAGATGCAGATGGGATCCTGGCTTCTTGGAATGTACATGGACTACACTCGTCCACAGGAGGCTTACCCAACCACTACTCCACCTGGGCATATCACAACACAGTCATTGTGAAGCTTTCACAAAGAGTGGGAGCATGCCTTAGTACCTAGTATTGTTGGCAATGTAATGTTTTTGGATATGGATGATGATGTCATCCTCATAACTCCTTGAAGATAGCCACTAAAAATTCAAATATTCAAAACAAACACAAAGGGCCTCTAACCTGGTCTATAATATCAAAGAAATTATTACTCTCTAACAAAATGGTTTAAGGAATCTGAAACATTGTAAATAAGTGCACATAAAATATATTTAATATTTTTAATGTTATTAATCATGGGAATAACCTGTGGAAATCAATGACTATCAATGGCCGCCAATGAAAATCAGAGAAACATTTGTGTCATAAGATTTATGAATGTTTTCAAGTCATGGAGAGGAAAGATGTCAGCTTTCAACTCCCAGTTTTCCAGTAAAAAGATATAAAACAGCACTGTAATTATGTACTGCAGATGTTGTGCTAATAATTTTCTCATTGCATATGAACTAAATTAGGTTGGGGGGACTAGGAGGGAATTGATAGATTTCCATATTCAGCATTATTAATTCCTAAGGAAAAGGTAAAATAAGACATGTTCTGCTCTACCATACATACTACAGGAGTTAATTCCCAATGAAAGCAAAACCTATGTTCCTTAGAGCCAGTTAATGTTCTAAATGACAAATTTTTCAAATTATTCATCCTTCCTAATTCAAGCCAGTTTTTCTTTTTCTGCCATAATTTTAAAAAAAAAAGATCCAAAAAATTCCATGATTGATATTCCATGATAAATTAATGGCATGTTAATACCAATTTATAAAGAAGGAAAAAGTCATTACAATTTGTGCTCTTTGAGAATACTTTTCAAATCAATCAGTTATTTAGAAAGTTGACCTTTTTACTTTGCTTCAAATTTCATCTGTCCTTAGGCAATCACTGTGGCTTATCAAGCTGGAATTAGCTGAAAAAAGGTGTCTACCTTCCCCTCAAGATAGGAGCTTTCTACCAGTATTTTACACAGTATCCCTGTTTCAAAGTTCAAAGAATATTTTCGTCTTCAAAGTAATATTTGCCCTACATGTCCCGGTCATACTCTAGTTTCAATGCTCACTCTTAGTGAACTCCTGGGAAAGATCTTTCTTTGAAATGGCTTTCTCGGAGCAACTATAACCCAAAAAGACAGTTAATGCCAGGAAAGAGTAAAACAACATGACAAAGAAAATAAAGGAATAGGCATTGTCATATGGTTTGGATTTTGGATTTTTTCTCTTCTGTAGCATTTTTGACTGTGCTTTCCAGTTTTCTTTCCAGTAGTTGAAAAGCACAGAGATGCGAGAATCCAGTTCTCTTGATCCTGCTCAAGGATTTTTTTTAAAAAAAGGTTTAACTTCCAACTTGAGAGGGAGCCCTGTTCATTTCTTCCTTTGTAAGTCAATGACTTCCCTACTTGCTGAATTCTAGCTATTTGATCATGGATGATATGCTCTAAAACTCCAAATAGCCTGAGAACATTCGTTTCAAAACTGAAACTAAAATACACTTACAGACTCAAGACAAATGCAAATGTTCATTGCAATTTTAAAACAATTTTTAATAGTATTAGGGTAACATGCAAGCTTGACTTCACATTGTTTTTCCAGGGTGGGGGAGCAAAGCTGCAGTTGAAAAGGATACATTGATTATGCTTATATTATTTTCAGACAAAAATTTGAACCGTACTTGCTCTTTCATCTACTTACCCTGAAAAAAAAAAAAAGAAGCTAGAAAAAGCATATTCTCAAATATTCAGAAAAGGCACAAAATGTAATCTTTTCTATTTAGCTCACAAACACACAGAATCATTTTCTTTCACTTTCAAGAAGAAAATGCGTTCATCGATTTCACAGAACATGAAATCCCTCAGGGTCCCAGGGAAATCCAGCACATGGGGAAATTTCAGATGTCTTTTTGGTTTATGTTGTCCTTGACTGGGAACTCTTGCTTGATATTGGTGACCTGGTCTTCTGTGGTCTCTAACTTCCTATTGTGTTTTACCAGCACAGCCATCTAAAGTAAATTGTTTTACAAAGCAGTGAAACCCTATCTTGACTACAAACATACTCAAACACACACAAACCCTCCATCTCTGGGCAAATGACAATCCCAGCTGTTTCTGCCTGGGATCTGAATTCTGGTGGCCTAGCACACCCCCTTTGAAGTGGAAGGCACCTCTCCCAACCTGCATTTTGCAAACTTTGCACTGTTTCTCTAAGCCTGACCCCTGAACTGATTGTCTGATGACTAATTCACATGCTAAACTCGTGGTATATCAGTATCACTGGCCTGCCTGCATTTGTCATTAAGGGTTTGTAGCAAAAAAAAAAAAAAAAAGATGAAAGAGAAAGGTGTAATATTAGACCAGCAGCCAAACATCTTATGCGTGTATTTTGAAAATGTGACTTGTAAGAGAAATAGGCGATCATTTAAAATAAGTCTTTCAAGTTATGTAGCAGCCCTATCCAGTTTTATTTTCAGCTTCCCTAACATCCGTTCTTTCCTTTCTTTCCCAACTATTGGCTACTGTTAATTTACTTTATGCAAGAACAGTGTCACTGCTACATGAGTTTCAAAACTGCATAAGAAACTAAAGATGAATTCTTCAACAAGAAATGAACCTGTCCTTTCTGCCATTAATGTCACCCAAGGAGTCAGAGCGAAGTTAAAGTCAGAGCTTGAAAGAGCTAAGTAATTTGTTAAGTCAATTGCTAGATTCATTGCTAGGATAAGCTTTTAATGGTGAAGCTGTCCATATAGGTTTATATTATTGTGTAAATCTAACTGTCTCAATAAATATTAAATTAAAAAATAAACTTGTCTTGCATGAATGTGCAGATGAAATATCTATCTTCTAAGTTTTTATCCCAAGACATAATTTCATTAAGCATCAGTGTGTCCACAAGATTTATGCTCTATTAATACTGTGAAAGATAGTCTGTTGAAACACCTTGGCAAATGTGGCAATGAGATCCTATGAAGAAATAGTGAGGCCTCTAAAATGTGGATAATGGCTCTTTGAACAGAGTCGAAAGACCCATTTCCATAGACTGGACCAATTTTTTTAAAGAAATACATAAGGAGAAGTCAAATAAAAGGGGTGGGGCAAAATGAGAAGATTAAAAAGAGAGTAAAAGATTAAAAGAGGGAAAGAATATAAGGAAAATTCAAAAGGAAAAAAGATCAAAAAGAGGATTAGCCATGTTACTTGTTGTTTTTCAGAAATTAAAAAAGTATGGAGGATAAGGAGTTTGTTTCCTTTTGGCCCAAGAAAAATGCCAATTATGGTAGCTAAACTGCCCGGATCACATATCAGCATGCTTTGGAAATGTGAGAAATGGATGGGAAATATAAACACAGAGCAATAGCTTACAGTTATGTTATGAATTAAGCCAGAAAAATATCAAGATTTAGTCACTGAATAAGCTGCCAAGGTTAATTTTCCCTGATGAACTTGAGCAAGATCAGAATAGAAGCGATAGCACTGCAGTTGTATGTTTCCTGCACACCCCCACTGCCTGCTAGAATCTGATTCTTCATTTTCTCATTTAAAAAGAAAAAATGGAAACCTCAGGCTACGAGAAATAGTCAATAATAATGAACTCATGAAATTCCCTCTTATTTCTTGATTTTCACTTGATCAGTGCCCTGTGTTCCGAGTTTAGATCTCCGATATAATATAGCCAACACTATCATGCAGACTCTTTTAATAATAGTCCTTGTATGTGATTGCATTTGGGCTTTTTTATTATATCATTTTACTAGCAGGAATTAGTCCTTTAAACTCATTTTAAAGTATACAAAGTGTATCAGGTTGTATCTGCTAGTCAATTTGATCAAATTAGTTTTGCACATCTTAAAATGGAATATGCACTTTACCATTGGAATATGTGTATGTCAGACTATTTTATTCCTGGTGATGTTTTAATAACTTTTTCATTATGTTTTTCTAGTTCACATATTTTCTTTGGGTTTTGGATTTTCAACTGTTATCCTTGCCTCACTCCAGTTAACATAAAACTTAAGTTTATTTTAACCACAGATCTTTCTCACTGCCAAATACTAATTGCTTGAAAAAATAAGAAAATCAAACAACTCAGGTCTAAAAGATTAAACACAGAAACAGTAAATCATGAAATATAGAAAAAAAGGGGGGAAATTTTATAATTGTTATATTACATTAATGCTAAACAAATTCTAATAAAAATTGATCTAAATTCTAATTGCCCTGGTAGTTTTAAAAATAGTTATAGCATGTAGGTACACTAAAGATATATTCGTTACAGTCCTTTGCAAACATTTAGCAGCATATATACCAGCAATGCAATTTTATGGGACTTGGAATAATATTTAGAAGCATCTCATTTTCCCCCTTTTCTGTGAACTATGTTCAAGTTTTCCCAAGTCCCAGGTGCTTTTAGTATTTTTTCAAATTCCTCTTAAAGCTCAGAATATAACCCAGGGAAGCCCATGAATTCATGAGTAGTCAAATGGCGCAGACTGCCCACTCCCGAGGCAGGTCACGTTAAGCAAACAGCTGAGGGCAGGAACCACAAAAGCCACTTTACCTCCCGCTGTCGGCCATCTTGCGCGCACTTCAGCGAGAGCTTGGGGGTGGGGCCATGACCAAAGCTGAGGCAAAAAGGATGATAGGTTACTGAAGGGCTGGGAAAATGCAGTTATTTTTATATATAAAATTTATACAGTATATTTAGTAGCAGAAAGCAGCATGAAATGAAAAATGGAGCACAGTCATGTGGTAAAATCCAGCTAAAGCCAAACACATCTCCATTTGCAAATATTGGTTATACATGTTCATAAAAGCATGAGGAATAAGTGCAAAGAAAATTGGGAGACTAGGAGGCATTGTCTAGACTTCACTTTTCATTCATATGCTTCTTTCTGGCTTGGTTGTACGAAGTATAGGACCCATTATTTATGTAATATGTTTGTATGCATACCTATATGCCTGCATTAAGGTTTGTATATGCTCATACGTATAATGTTTTAGAATATAATGTTTAGAATATACACATTCTAATAAAGGATCATAAAAAGAAAAACACCCAACTTTTGCCCCATCCATTTTTAATAATCCTTTGCTCTAGAATCTAAAATTTTTTGAACTCACCATTAGGATTTTGAAGCTGACAGAGAACACAAGGGAGACTTTCTAACTAGTTAAAGGAAGTAAAATTGCAGAATAAAGAAAGAATGCTGTTTTCATGAAGAATAAACACCAAACTCAAAGGTCCTGAGACTGTAAGTGCTTGGAGTGTTAAGAAATGAGTAGGATGCCATTGTGGTCAGGGCTGAGTAAACAAGAGGATTAGAATAAAAGCAGTTGTTAGGGAATCTAGAGACCCAGTTATAGAAGATAGAGTTTTCTAAAACTTTTACTGAAATTCAAAATAAGAAAAATATTTTATATTTTATAAATCATTAAATGCCTATGTACCTGTATACAAGACAACACCCACATAGGCACGCGCGCGCGCGCGCACACACACACACACACACACACACACACACACACACACATCACAATCCACAGTTGAAAACCACTGGTTGAATTTTATTCTAATGTGAGAAACAGTCATTAGAAGCAGCAGAATTATGACTTTGACCTACACTTAAAAGAATTACTCTGGCTGCTGTGAAAACAGAATGGGGGATCAATAGCAGGTTTGGAAGTCAAAATCCCATTTAGGGCATATTGAGACGGTGGTCTGAGTAGGGGGCGTGTAATGGCTATACTGGGATGTTCAAGCAGACAGAAAAAGAGGTATTGGATTTGAGATGTTAATACAGAGCTTCTAGAAGTTGCTGACAATTTATTGTTCAGCATGAGAGAAGAATCAGAACAACTCACATTTCAAGCATAGTCAACTGATGAATGTTAATGTCATTTATCTGTATGAGGAGCAATATAACAGAAACAAATTGGGACAGGAGGACTAAGAGTTCTATGCAGGATATGTTAAGTGTGAGTTGCCTTTTAGGCATCTACTTGGAGAAAAAGGACAGCTCCTTTTGAAGTTAGAATGATCATAAAATATGAGGAGGAGTCAAGTGTGTCATTCTGGTGGAGATACAAATTTGGTGACATCACTACCTAGATGACTAGCTTTTAGAGCCCCAAATGGAAAGCTTATGGGGGCAGGATTTTCAAAGTATGAATCTTGGCCATTAAATTAATGTAAGGATCATGATCAGGTTTCTTCAAATGAAATAGAATAAATAGGTTAGGAAAGGATGGGCTGGGCTGGGCTGGGATGGGCTACTTAGGTTACTTAGGATAGGATAGGGTAAGGTAGGGTAGGATAGGATAGGATAGGATAGGATAATATAGGACAGGAAATAACAGAATAGAATAGAAACCATTAAAAAAATCTGCAGCCAATTATGATGAACCATGTGAAAGAGAACATTAGGAAGGAATATGTGACTGTCATATGTATTGGAAAATAACATTTGATTTTTTTTCACCTTCATCTCATTTATCTTTCCAGTCGATGATAGCTGTGTTGTAGAATGATGTTGTACATATTTTCAGCTGGGAAACTGAAAGCAAAAGTAAGTCAATGGAGAAAATTCCCAGGTCAGCCTAATACTAGACCTGCCCTCATTGGCTCCTTTCTGCCTTGTACTCTTTCTTTATAACAGTTCACTATCCACATGCAATACGGAACATGAAAAGGACTGAAGAACCCTTTCAGGATTATGCCTTCCATGCTTATATTTGTGTGTGCTGAAGGATTTTGACAGTGGCCTCATTCTGCATTTATATCAGAGCATCTACTCAAATGTATGTGCCTTAAATTTAAAATCACAGAATCAATAAATCCTAGTTTCTTTCTCTTTCTAAAATTCAGATTTTATGTATGAGAATAGAATAAAAAGAATGAGAGGGTTTCATCATGTCACATATCTGAGTACCCACTTTTACCTACCACCACAATTAGAAGCAGTATAAGCAAGTTCTTAAATTCAAGTTCAATGACTTGAAACACTCACTGACCCACACACATTTATTGAATAAACATTAAGGTGTGAGAACATTTTCTCTCATCTCTTATAACAAGCCTTCCAGAGATAGGCTAATATCTGCATTTTATAGCTGAGAAAACCAAGGCTCACAAGGTTTAATGAGCTGTCTATTCAGTTAATCAGTGGAATCTGGGTTTGCGAACAAGATGTTTCTGAAACCAAGCCAAGCAGTTCTTGTCACACAGCACCACAGCAGGTTCATCTAAGTGTGCTGTTAACTTTGTCCTCAAAGGGAAAGACTGGAAACACCCTGCTTCCCACCAAAAGAGAAGTGGTGAATTACGGTATGTTTCACAGTGACCACTATCACAGAGAACTATGCTTTATATTTATATGAGAGAGAGAGAGGAATGTTTTCAATATATCACATAGAAGTAAAACAACACAACAACCAAGCAAAAGAAGTGTTTACTGAATTCTTGAGTATCAGAAAAGGAGCAGGGCAGTACGTGGGGGGGGAATACCTACATATATCCATATACACCCACATATGTTTACACATGCAGGGGAATATTTTAGCATGCTATTCCAAAGCCTGTTAATAGTGGCTATCCCAGGAGAGAAGGCTTGGAAATCGAGAGTAAGAATTAATTTTTTTTGTTTGTTTACCACTCATGTGCTTCTTCCACATGTTTATCATGAGTACTGTGCTCAGAATAACTCCAGATTCTCTTCCCAGGTACACAGTGAGTGCATTTCCTACACGCTTATCCTCCCCCATCCTATCCTAACTTCCTTTTGAAGTTAGACTGTGTGACTTGCTTTCTTCAATAAAACATGAGCAGATACAAAAGATGCTATCTCTTGGTGAATGCTTTAAGAACCAATATACAACTCAACGCCCAGTCATAAAAGCATGTAAAGATAAAACCTTCATCAGCCATACACCAGGAGCAGAGCTTCCCTCCCAGCCCACAGCTGACAAGTAGAGAGAGCAATATGCCAACTTGCATTGTCTTGAATCACTAAGATTTGATGTTACTTGTTACAGCAGCTTTGCACAGTCCATCCTGACTAACACAACACAGAAAACAAGTGCCCATGTAAAGAAAAACATAAACTTACCGATTACATTAGACCATTTTAGTATTTTTAAATGTCAAGGGAAAAACATGTGTAAAAATAATAATAAATTGGTTCATTCATGAATTAAGCAAAAATATTTATTGAGGGCCAGATATGTCCCAGGCATTGATAGGCACAGGGTACATACCATTAAATAATAAGAACAAGATTCCCTTTATCATAATTACACGCAAACAAACATGAGCAAGAATGTATCAGGTAATGATGGAAAAGAAAACCAAGCCATATGATGTTATCAAGAGGAACCAGGGGGTGAGTTTGGGAGTCAGAGAGGGTCCTGGGAAGAAATCACTTCAGCTGACAGTCTCAATTGTAATGATAGTTCTAAAAACAGAGAGAACTTTCTTACTGAGCCAAGGTTGCCAAATGTTCTTGAGGGGTCTATATTTCTCGTAAATAAGAATAACAGCCTGAGATAAATGGGTTAAATGGGTTAAATGATGGGGTAATAGAGTCCCCACTGGAAGTGCCTGGAGGTTCAGCCTTCTCCCCGAAAGTGAAGGACCATATCCAAGATTCAGTTACACCTCAGATGGAACCGATAGAGAACTAAGTGGATACAGAAGCAAATGTTGGCACCTCTCTGAGAGAGGAGGCCACCAATTGAAAATGTATTCCATAAAACATCAGTCAAGATAGCAGTGAGAGGGGTGAAACATGTACACACGTAAAAACAATTGAAAACATACTTGCCTAATTATATAGACAAAGATATCAAGATGCGTGTTGAAAGGGGATGAAAAGTAGGAGATGTGGAATCTCTCTGCTCTATTGGGACCCAACTCCAGAGCTGGCAACTTGGCCTCAGGGACAAATGCCACCAATTATGAAAACATTAAAGAGTTAATAAGGCCTGTGAAGTGTTTCCAAAGAAAGAAGGATCTGAAAGGAGGAAGCCCACAATTCCACTTTTATCAGCAATTATGCTTTCATGTTTTTGTATCAAGCAAACTTTATTAAATCATTCTGCAAAGGTCAAGTGGGCTGTGTCTTTCCTAGACTATTTTCATATTTCATGACACAGACTGAGTAACTGGATAATATACACTGTATTTCCAAATACTGGAGGACATTTATGCCCAAGTGCTGGTTTCCTGTGCTGTGATATTGGTCATTTAGACAGTGAGGTTTTTACATGATGCTGTGTTTGGCTGGGTAACTCAGCCAACTTCTTCTTTTTTTTTTTTTTTTGGTGCCTAAAAATCTTCCAGTTACCAACTGTCAGAAACACAGTTATTGTTAGAAAAAGAAATTAGTCCCACTTATTATTAGCATAGCTTCAAGTTACCATAATCAACACTTTTTCTTAAATGAAATAAATTATTTAAAAGGTATAAAATCCATTTAGCTGCTAGGATAATAATATATGAGATACCAAATTTCCTTTACTCAAGGTATCTTCTTTTCCCTAGTATTAGGGCAACAGTTGAGTCTGAAATTCTGACCAATTCAAAAGAGGGCCCCATTGTTTAATTTCATTTTTTTAGAGGAAGGGAGGCAGAAAGGGAGAGAAAAGAGAAAGAAACATTTTATTTATTTAGTTGTGCCCCAGGTCTCAAACCCAGATCCTTGGGCTATATGTGGACTGTACCCCAGGCATGGGCTTAACACCTAAGCCACCAGAGTACACCCCCATTATTTACATTGGTACTGGCAAAGTAGTTACACATGGGTTGTGGCTCTTCAGATGAATGTTCTTCCTTCTTTTTACTGTTCCGTGTTTTCTAATTTTTCTGTAATGATCTTTTATTTATTTATTTTTTAAGGAACACTGCAGGCAGGAACAAAGGCAAGTAGACAGGCAAGAACAGAGAGCAGGAAGAAGCACTTTATTTATTTTTATTTAGGGTTCACATTGGTTGATCTCCCCAGCACCAGGTCTTGAACCAAGGACCTTGGGATGTACATAGGACTACCCCCAGGTGGACTAAACTGCTAGGCTACCATTGCACACCCTGTAATAATCTTTTAATACATTTACAATGAAAATAGAATGATTAATGTTTTCAAATAAATACTAACAGATATGCTGCCACCATAATACAACTTGGAAGCTGAGGGTTAATATCTTTCCTCATTTCCTCATTTTCAACAAATACATTGGGTTCTATGCCACACAATTTTTCTCACTAAGAAACAGAGCATCACATTCTTTATCTATATTCACTAGGGAAGAAAAGATAATCAATATTTTTAGGCGTGCACCCTGGTGGCTCAGGTGTTAAGTCCATGCCTAAGGTGCAGTTCACATACAGTCTAAGACCCAGGTTTGCAGCCCCAGTCTAAGAGGAACAACTAAAATTAACAACTAAGTAAAATGCTTCCTCCTTCTCTCTCTTTTCTTCCTGTCTGCTGCCTGCCTGCCTTCAGTCCTGCCTAACTTCCACCCTGGTGGAGCAGCAGTTGGGTCAATCACCTCCGAAGGAGTAAGCCAAATTCCCCTGGGTTCAAGTCCAGGGCCTGGGGTGTACAGGGGTGGAGGAAGACAACCAGTGTGAACAACTAAATAAAAAATAAAATAAAAGATGCTTTGTCCTCCTCTCTCTTCCTGCCTGCCTGCCTTCTTTTAAATTATTTTTTTCTGAGAAATTCACTCTATGTGGCAGAAATCTGCTAAATACATAAAATTAATCCATTTACCCTCACCATCCTAGGAGTTAAGAATTACTTAATTTGAAAAAACAGCAGTTTAGACAAGCTGTTGCCTCAAGGTCCTATGAAAACTAATAAGAGGATATCAAATCAGGCTCCAAAACCACATCTGACTGATGCCACAGCCACACTCCCTCCATAGGACACATATCAGCTATGTCTCATCATGCTACCCTCCCAGCATTTCCGGTCCTGCCTCCCTCCAGCATGTCCTGCACAGAGAACGGAAACAAAGAACATCTCTCCTCTGAGCGCCTTCAGCCATTTCTCATTGCATATAGAATCAAATCCAAATCCAAACTCTCTACTGTGCCTGCTGGTCCCAGCATGACCCACCATTTCAGCTCATCCTATGCCACGCTCACCCTCTGCATAGCAGATATGAGGACTTGATTTCAGTACTACCAACAAGCAAAGTTTTCTCAATCCAGATAACCACACATGCTGTTGCCTCTGTTAAGAAAGCTCTTTTCATTTCCTAAGACTCATTTCTTCACAGTCCTGACCAGGCTTTCCCTGATGACTCAGTCCGATTGTTTTTTCCTTGATTCCTATTATTTTCCTTTCCAACATGGAGCACAATTTCTAATTATATGTTCTTTTCACTCATTTTTCTATACATATTATATATATGTATATATATACATATATATGTGTATGTGTATATATATATATCTTCCCTACTTCAGAAGCCAGGGACTAAGTCTGTTTGTTGACCAAAACATTAAAGACACAAAAACAATTCTTGTCTGGCAAAAGATTCTCAATAAGTATTCATCAAATAAATGAATAAAAGTGTCAGATCTCAATCCTTCTCAGTCTCAATGACTTCCAGTTCATATTCTAATTGTTAATATCACTTTTTGGCATTTTTTCAAAAGGTCATATGGCCTGCCTGAATCCAACTCTGTCATAGTGTTCATTTGCTGCATTCTCATTCTGAAGAGTGTGTCAATGGTATTATTGGAACACAATTCTTCCTTCTTTCTCTGCCCTTGTATCAGAAAGCCCTGGGTCCATCTGACCCAAGCATCTGACTGCCCTTAACAGAACAAAGGTGGGTTCTTTTAGTAGAGAAGAAGGCAGACATGGGGATGACTAATTGGCTGGTCAAACAATAGACCACCTCATTCCTGGACCAGGGGGTTAAAATCTATTTTATACAATTTCCCCCTTCCAATACAGATTTCTGTAAAATGCAAACAAAAAAATTAGAACTGTTTCTCTTCGGGATAGTCTTGATACTCCCAACAAAGGCAGCACCAATATCATGAGACCAATGTTAGCACTCACCGTGCAGAGAGCTAGTCCTCAATGCAGACGCCCAGGGGTTGGGGCATGTCAGAGACCTTTGCCTCAGACCCACCCTTAATGCACTTCCCATAGGTCTTTGAAACATAACTGTTTCCATGACCAAAACTGCAGAGGCAAATAAGACAGCACCAGCAAAGATTCTTTGGAGCAGAGGTCAGCTAATTATTTTCTTGTTTGTAGCTTCAGTGTCATTATTTTTGGAACTCTCAATGGTAAGTGGGAGTCATTTAAAAACTATGACCATATATGACCAAAAAAGAAAAAGCTATGGTGGACACATCTCCTCAATAAATTATATTCACATAAAAAAGCTATTTTGTAACTTCTCCATTCATGGCCATTACAAATAACCCCTTCATTATTTTAGTAACTTGCATAGGTCATCGTGAATGTTAATAGCCCAGGAGCGTGTTTTACAATCTGCCTATTATGATTCATGCGGTTAAATAATAAAATTAACAGCTAACATTTATTTCTTGTTCACCATCAGTCAGGTATATGCAAGACCTCACTTAAGCCTCAAGAGAGTCCAATAAAAAAAATCATTACTTTTATCTCTAGAGAATTTGAAATGAGAGAAATTAGATAACTTATCCAAAATTGCAGAGCTAGAAAAAATTTTAATTGCCAACCCACACTTGAAAACCTAGGTCTGAAGTTCTCAAAATCTGCACCATTACAAAGCCTTCAGCACATTACTTTAAAAGCAATGTTTTTTGTAAGTAAAAAGAAAGGCACAGGCAGGAATGAAGGCAAGTAGGCAGACAGGAAGAGAGAGAAAGAAGCAGCACTTTATTTTATTTAGTTGTTTATTTTGGCTGCTCTCCGCAGTCCCAGGATGCAAACCCAGGCCCTTAAAATATATGTGGACCATACACTCAGCCCAAGACAGCAGAGCAGACTGCTACTCTACCAGGGTGCACCAGAGCAATGTTAATTTTAAGGACTAGAAGATGCACCGGAATGGGAGGAGGGTAGTCTCAGAAAAATGTCACCTTGCTCTGGAGCCCCATCGAGACCAGCCGCTTGGGGTTCATTTCCAATGTACCTGTGGAATGCCCAGGGAGAAGTAGCATCAACTCTTCTCTGACATGCAATGATTCTCTTCTTGATTCTTGTCCCCTGCACAGAAAAGCAGCTCTCCAAAAAGACCTTTCAACAAAATAATTCAGTTTGTCTCTCCCTGCATTAACAGTTGTATTTAGGAGAAGACCCTTCTCATGAGTTTCTAGCCTCTGCAAGACCCAGTCCCTACCATCCACTACAATGCCATTTCCATTACACATTCCTAGTTCAAAGTGCTGTGAATTGCCCTGAAAGAATCAATGCAGTGGCTGTGCCTGAGTCACAAAGAGCGACTGAAGAAAATCACTCATCACTCGCCCTTGCCTGGAATCTCGCGGAGTCTTCCCCATTGTGCTGCTGCCATTGTCCATACTTGCTTCCGCCCTGCTGTTCTCAGCTTCAGAGAAAAGCAGCAGCAGAGTCAAACTCCTAAATTTCATGACCTCCTCTTGTGTCCTTCTCTGTTTCCCCTCAGTTAAGTAGAAAAGGTTTAAAAAGACACTCTTTTTCCTGGAGGAAGCCAGTCCTTCTAAATGTACACCACATCCTACCCATTCCCTCAGTGCTCTGCGAGGACTCGCTTGCACCCTTGACCAGCATTGACCTCTTTCTTCTACATGGTTAGCAGCTCACTGACAGCATGACTTACCATGTGACTTCAGGAAACAGACTCAACTTCCTTAGCATCAGACAATGTTACCACCTTGTTGAGTTACTGTGAGGCTTCATAAATAATGAAGTCCAGTTCATCATGCAGGGGAAGCCATCCTTCGCATAAGCTCAACAAAATATAACTAACATAATTAGAATTTCCTAATCTAGGGAATCTAAGTTTTCTTAAGAACTCTAAATGGTTCTTCAATGACATCCTTTGGAATAAAATGCAAATGCTTTCACTTGATAGAAGACAAGCTTTCTTCTGGGTTCCTGCTGACTCTCCACATGTCACCATTCTAACATGAGGATCGGTATGTCACATTTATCAACAAATGTCCAATGCAGCTTAGACCTCCATTTCTCCCAGTCCCTCCATCTGCTCCCACTCACCCATCTGTGCCAACAGGTAATTCGGGAGCTGTCAGTACCGTGCAAGCTGAGTGATAATGTTCATTGCACTTTCATCAGCCAACTGGCAATATCTTAGAAACTGCCTCTGTGTTACATTAGAGGAGTAGGCAGTGATTCATAATGCCTTGTAAAACCTAGAAAGCCAGTTTCTCTTACAAGTTCGTCATGTAAGCAGAAGTTGGGCAGACAACAGTGGCAAGCACATGTTTCAAAACCCACTGAAGACACAGTCTAATTGCAGCCTGGGGATTGTAGAGAGGCACCCAAACTGAGAATCAGAAAGCCCGAATTGCCTGCCCGACTCTATCATGAGTGGCTGAATGTGAGCCGCTGGACTATCGTTTGACCTTTCTACTACTTACCATTCTTCTTGCAGAATGAGAAAAGGTTTCCTGACCTGCCTTCTTCATGAAGATATTGGGAAAATCAAGATAATGCATGTAACTAGTCCTCAAAATTCTAAAGTGTTACCGACCTTCACAGACACATAAATTCTATTCCTTCAACTTTGATGTTTACAATTAAA
The DNA here is from genome assembly GCA_004363575.1 of Solenodon paradoxus. NCBI lineage: Eukaryota > Metazoa > Chordata > Mammalia > Eulipotyphla > Solenodontidae > Solenodon > Solenodon paradoxus. The sequence continues at coordinate 416,039 of RJWH01001086.1, forward strand.
GTGAAAGTCTACACATGAAGAAATATGTGTGGAGATCTCTTTTTTGCCATCAGTTCTCAAGATGACTTCTTGTTTCCAGTGTTAAATGTAAAGACTAAAGAGAAATGAGATCAGATCAGGAGTCAAAACAAACAAGGCCCCCCAAAAAGCACTGGAATTTTGGGAAAGAAAAATGATTTAAGGAATTTACTTTTTATTATTTTTTATTGTATGCTGCAGTCAGAGCCTGAGTCTGAGGGCAAAGAAGAAGCTGAATACATAAAAAGCTCTTTCATTCAGACTAAATCATGAGGGTAACCAAAATTCTTGAAAATTACAGTAGATTCTCAGAGAAATTAGACAACTATATTGGAATTTATATGCGGTCACTTTTTTCTTGCTCAAATTCTCTTTTACTGTTTAAGGGGGAAAAAAACAGCTTTAAATATTGTTATAGGCTGAATGTAGTATCATCCCAAAATCTATATGATGAGTATGAAATATAGACTCAGATGCAATTACATGAATATAGCATTGTGACCAAAAGAAATAAAAAATATTACTACTGGAAAAGAAATGCATATGATGAAACCAGATTCAATATTCTGGTAATAGGAGGTGGGTGGGGCCTTGAAGGTGATGGATCAGAGGTGACGCTTCGCTCTTCAGCCTCCTGAGGCCACTACAAGCAGGTCCTGAACCAGGAAGCAGGTCTCACCAGGTGCTGAATCTGTTGAAACCTTGATCTTGAACTTCCCAGCCTCCAGATCTGTGAGAAATAATTTTCTGTTGTTTATAAGCTACCCAGTCCATGGCATTTTTTTACAGCAGCTCAAACTGACTAAAATAAATGTAATTGGATGACCATGAAAATATACTGGTATAGTTGGCTAAAACCTGGAGGAAAATATGCAAAGCTGAAAGTGTCTCTTACATTATTGGAATAACATATTTGTCCAATTTTCTCTAGAATTGGACTATATTTTCTTTATTTTTTTAAGTTGGAAATTTAATTAGTTTTTTTAGGAAATGAAATTTTATTGTGATCACAGAACAGTTTTAACTACCAACTAATAAAATGTCTCCAAGATAAATTTCTCAGACCTTAAAAAAAAAAAAAAAAAAATGCAGTTCTGAATTATAAACCCTATGCCTGTTTGTTCTTATATTATTCCTTTTGTGATCATATTTACATCATCATTGTTCCCATAAAAAAAACTTCCTTCATTTTTAGTATAAAAGTAGACTAAAATCTAGCTTTTATCGAATAGCCTTACTATATTGTAAGTTTATCCCCAGGTTAAAAACTTCTTGAAGGTAGGAATCACAATTTGTTTAGTCTTTTTAACCTCCCTCAATGCCTGACACCTAGCTAGAACAGATGCAATGAATTCATTGAAGCCCTAAATATTCTCTATATTTTTTCCACTTGTAATGGACTATCCATGTTACATTATCAGTAAGCTGAAGACTAAAATACACAGTTCTGGAATTTAATATTATAACCAGTTGCAAGTGAAAATAAGAGACTCTGCTAAGTCATGAAGAACTATTCCTGTGCTGCATACTAACCAAGCATAAATGTTGCACCACCACTTAATTCCATTCAATAAACACATCAAGGAGGTTGATAATGAACAAAATTAAGTTGGAAACACAAGAAAAGTCAAGATACTGCCCTTGCCTTTCATAAACAAACTAAGAAGGAGATAGACAAGTTTGAAACAGTTATGAAACTGCTGACATGGGCAAGTTTGCTGTTCCCTCTCTCCTGGTCTGATAACTAAAATGAACATTCTTACTTCCTTTTTATGGCCTGCCTCTTTGAGCACCCACATACCTTAACCCCAACAAATCCCACATTTGACCAATCTCTCCTCCAAACATATCTGGAAATTCTTAGAAAATGAGTGCATCATGCAGAATCTCACTTCTCCAGCTCAGTCAACCATCTGACTTTGAATGGCTGATGTGCACAATGCCTTTTCACCTTCCCACATCAGTCTTCCTCAAACAGCATTGCTAGTGTTGTACTGAAGCTCCCCAGTGTGGACAAGATCTCTTTCCATAATTCCTTAGAATGATAGCTAAGACCTGACTCTTCTGAAGGTTTGGAAATAAGAGAAAAGACCGCAAGACAAAAGACTTGAACCTGGGCGTGAACTGTGTGCCCGCCCAGCAACCTCTCCATACTTTTTCCACTCTGCTCTCAGTGTAGGGGACTGCTATGTGGCCCCACATGCTTGACCCTTGGACCGTCCAGTTTCTAACTGAGTTCAGTCAACAGGAGCCCCAGCAAGAGTTGGGAAAGAGGAAGGAAGTGAGACCATGATATTTTCCCCTTGGCTCTTTCTTCTTGCAGTTGGCTCTGAGGTTAAAAGTCCCTGCTCAGAGGTCAGTCTCAGAGGCAACCACTCTACATGACTCTCTCTTTCCAAATTCCAGTAAGTTCCCTCTCCACTCCATAGCCCCTCTCCTACTCACCCAAGGTTTTCTGCATAAGCCCCAGGGCCCCGAAGCTTTGTAAATAGTCTCTCTATTAAAAACTTCACTAAATTTCCAAATGCAAGTGTAGCATGTGTTTTCTATTGAGGCTGACTGATACAGACCATGACAGCTGGAGAACACAGCCCCCTCAGATCCAACTGCTTCCGCGGACTTTCAACCTGCCAGTGTGCTTCTGAGAACAGCTTACTTATCCTGATCAAGCTTCTGTTTCTCCAAGAGAGAAGTCATTGGTTTCCTGCAGGTATATATAAAGTACAAAGAAAAATGCCACCTACAAAGACAGCCTTTGTCACCCTTCTGCAAAGCAACTTCATTCCTCATCACCCCTGAATACATCTGCATGTTCTCCACTCTCCGTCGCAGAGGAGGGTACCAGTTTTCCCTTTCTATAACCAAAAGTTCCACCAGAATGTGTTTGGGAGCCAAGAGTGGTATAGCTGATCCCAAAGAATAATTTGAATTGGAACTTAGAAACTATAAAAGGCAGCTTTACGCATCAAAGTTGAGCAGAGATGGTAGGGTCTCTCCCCATTCGAGCAACCAGTTACACACCGTTTGACAACTAGTAAGGCTGGACCATCCCAGTCCTCCTGGAACAATGGGAAGAGGTAACAAAGGGTGTTGCCACTTCCAACATAGAGCACTCAGTGATGAAACTCAGCTGGGCCAACACAAGCATGCCTTTTACCAAGTTTTAGAGGGAATCACTGGCAGATATATGTTCCCTCACCCATGAATTCTCTATCAGCTTCCTGAATTAGAAAGTCTCTCTATCCTTTATTTTTTTTTCTTTTTTTTTTCTTTTTTTTTTTTTTAGGAAAGGTACAGGCAGGAATGAAGACAAGAAGGCAGGCAGGAAGAAAGAGAAGGAAATATTATTTATTTACCTTATTTAGTTGCTCATCTTGGTTGTTTCCTTGTGCCTCAGGTGGCAAACCTGAGCCCTTGGTATGTTTGTGGACCACGTTCAGCCAGAGGCAATGGACCTGCCTGTTATACCACCAGGGCGTGCCTCTCAATCAGTTTTTAGGGGGAAACAAATTGCCACATTTTGCCTAATCTCAGAACCTCTGAATCCTATCAACCAGAGATTCCCAGAACACTCTGGCTCAGGACCCATCTTATAGGAGAATCTGGGATACCCTGCCCTTTGTGTGGAAATGATTTTCAAGGCTCAGTAGCTTCAGGTGGATCAGTGATCAAGCAAATCATCTCTGAAGGACACAGGCCATATACCCTGGGTTCGAATCCCCAATTGGGGGAAAACAATCAGTTTTGGAAATAAAATTTTTAAATGCTTCTACCTCCACTTTCTTCCTACCTTCCTGCCTACTTGCCTTCATTCCTCCCTGCAGCTTTCCTTTAAAAAAGAAAAGAAAAATGCTCTGCTTCATGGAGTGGAGAAACCCAGAACCCAGATGAGCAGATTCAGAAGGCAGCAGTATTTTCAGCTGCATGATTAAAACTCTCCTGAAGACCATGGGATCACAAGAGCCGGGGGAGCAAGATGTTAACAAGCCTCTTGGGGAAAGTCCATACCCTCCTGACCTTTGTGTGGTGGGGTTTTGTGGTCCTCAGCTAGGAAGGCAAGGGGATCTTAGCCCAATGTCAAGCAGACAGTAATCCCTGCCTCTCTACATGTCTCCCTCTGAGTGACAACGGTGGTGGGCATGGGGGAAGACAGGGCTAAAGTGTCTCCATATTCCAAAGTACCTTCCCTCTCTCGCTGTGCTATGAATGACTGACCACTAATTCAGATCCCAGAAAACTCATCTGTTTGGTCAAGTGTGACCAAGGCTTCAATGTAGCCAAAGGATTTTCTTAAGTATTCTTAAGTTCTTGCTTTGAAACCTTTGTTGCATTCATCCCTGTGGATTTTCAGTCAGACGATGAAGACCCAGCTACCAGCCTTTTCTTCTAATTCCTCAGACTACAATACAATCAGGGCTGAGAACACTCACTCTATACAGTAAGTCCACTGGCTACTCCTCTTCTCTGTTCCAATCCTCCCTGTAATGAATCCAAAATATCACCTCCTTGTGCTCTCTGTATCAGCGAGAAACATCAAAAATGTGACTCTCAAGTGATGTTAGGCCTCCTGCCTCCCACTCCTTCCCTAAGACATTCCGTAAGACAACTTGTGTGCCTTTCTTATCTAAGACAATTGGCTTATCACCATACCTCAGGGATTACTGCACTATCAACCTTATTCACACTAGTCTACACACTCTTGAGGTTGAGCTCCAACTTCAGAAGAACATTTGGGAACAGTGGAAAATAGACACTCTTCATTTATTCATGTATTCATTTATATGATGGGCAGTAACCATCATGGGTCAGACATGGCACCAGGCGCTTGGGTTAAAACAGTAAATCTGGAGAGTAGATCTATGAAGACGCAACTAGCTTATATCCCTGGCATTTAGCAAGAGGTTTAAGCTACCCTCTGCTCTTTCTTTTCGCTGACATATCATCTAACACTAATTCTTGATCCATGAGTACTTGGCAAAGGCTGAGTGAGCCTGGTGGATTTCTTGGCATAAATCCTGACACCTTGCCACTTGCTCTGCTCCTTGATGTTTGACAGCATCTCTTCTTATCCAAGAATGATTAAACACTAAAAATCACTGACTTAGAAATGTCGAGATCCAAGTTATTATCCCCAAGTAGATTACCTTCCTATGGAGAACTCAGTTCTGGCTGCATGTCAGTTGTGGAGTTTTTTCATTGAATCTTGCTTATCATGTCACACAAAGAGCATTCATTAATCAACCTCCTTTCTCCTCATTAAGATTCATTCTGTACTCACAACTGTGAACCTGTGGCCTTGTACATTACAGTTTCTGTATGTCACCACTAATGAAGATTGTATCTCACATAGCATGCTTCCCAAATATCCAAGTGTATGTGAAAAAATGTATTTCCAAATTGGGTTAATTGAAGACCTAACACAATATGTTGGTTTCCGCTAGAGATGTGAAACATCTATCCTAGAAAAATTTGTTGCCAAGGAGTGACTCAGCCACTAACATTAGCACATCCATTATTTAATCATTTTAAATTATGATTTTCAGGTTTTAATTTAACTTTTCAAATTAAATTTTACAACAATATGAACTAGGGGTATTCCTTCACACACTATCAAGTTCAAGCTCAGTTGGATGCCAACGCTTCAAAGCCCTCATGGTTGCTTGCCCCAGTAGAGAAGAACAGGGACCCTAATTTGAGTTAGGACTGGAGGTAGTCAAATCCCTATCCCCCAGACAATGAATTAGATAGCAAAAAAAAGGAAAAACGTATCAAAGAAGAAATGGTCTACAGAGACGTTCAAGATGAGAAATATGGGCAGATCGGCAGTTCTCAGAGACATGCAGAAGTAAGAGATGCAAATGCAGAAGTATATCAAAAAGGGATCAAGTCTACCATGGCAGACTGAGATCAGAGGGAAAGGGAATGTGATAAGATCAGTTTCTGTTGACTAACTCTACATCATGGTAGTCTTTTCTCTTGTATGAGGAGGAGTAAAGATTATTAAGTGTCTATTTTCACCCTGAGTTTGGCATGAGGACAGGTTGGCATAACGAACTGAGTCTTACAAGCCATATCTGGAGAAGTAAATTAAGAACAGATTCTGCCACCAGACTGAGCAGAGATCAAAACTTCCTTTTGCTATGTCAGGCAATGAACAACCTAAGCTGAACTAACGAGCAACTCTGAATTTCAGTCCATCCATCCTCTGTGACTTGAGGTGAATATGCCCACTTCACAGCATTGTGTGAGGATTAGACAAATAGTGTAGCTTGTGTTCAGTAAGGATTACCTTCTTTTCTCTTCTGATAATATATTTGGAATTGATCGTATCATTAAAGGGGAAATGTATTTGATGGAAACGACAAGTATGTGAACTAGAAAGACCCAAGGCATTTAAAAAATTTAACCTTTTTACCTATTGCATTTCACTTTGAGTTTTTCCAAGATGAGCTCACACGCCCTAGATGAGCACTGATGAGAACTTCTGCAATGATGAAAACGCTCTCTCTCTCCACTGTCCAATACCATAGCTTTTAGCCATGTATAGCTATTATACCGTTTTGAAATGTGGCTGGTGCAAGCAAGGAACTGACTTTTAATTATATTGACTTTTAATTAACTTTTGTCTCCATACATGGTTAGTTAGTATGGAATTCAGTAGTGTTCCTTTCATCTCTAACTATAAAGTTCTCCCATGCCAGTCTGGACTTGGGGGAACCAAAGAGTCTATCTATAGAGGATCTGGAATCAGGCTCTCTGGGTTCGACTGCCAGATCACTCACTGGGTGTTTCAGTTTCCTTATCTGTAAAAGAAGTCTAATGACAACCTTGGCTCATATTAGATGTTGGGATGACTGAAAAGGTTAATGCAAGAGCCTCAAAGGGTATTATGATCATTTAGCCCACAAAAACAGTGCCTGTGCTTGATGGTACTAGAAATAGCTTTATTACAATGTCTCTGCCTTACCCACCAGGTTAAAGAACTATTGTAACACCAGTGCCTAGTACACCTCTGGCACATTGATACTCTCATTAAATAACTCTATCAGTAAGTGTGAATCAGAAGAATGAAAGGAAGAGAGTAGGGAAAGGGAGAGAGAAAGAATGGAAGGGAGGGGGGACAAGGAAAGAATGAATGAAACAGGCAGTAGGGTTTTCCATGAAGAATGAAGAACACTTCAGAGTTTTTATAACTGTTTATTCATTATAAATAGTAAATATTTACTGCACTTTTTACATGAAAGACATTTTTTACAACACATTGTTGTTGGCTGAGGCTGCAACACACAGATAGCACTTCTCTTGATCCACCACCCTCTACAACCAATGTATGAACTAAACTCGGCACTACCTCTAGTCTCACTAACCCACTACAACAAAGTTCTTACTCTAAAAGGAATGTATTTGTGCCTACCTCGTTCATGGTTCCAAGAATAGAAAGAAATAAATTAACACTGCCTTCCACCTTCTTGTTCCTCTCACCATCTCAAAAAAAAACAAAAAACAAATTTATTGACATTCTAAAATGTCACCACACAAACGTATGTAAACCTCAGTTCCTAGAATCTTTTCAGATTGGAGATCACTGTATAATTTAAAAGTACATGAGAGCCACGTGGACATTTCTATCCTTGCCCTGCCTTTCATAGAAAAGAGAATGTAAACGTAGTCATTTTCAAAGCATCATTCTCAAACACAAGTCTCTCTAATCAAAAGGAGCAAGCCAGATGTCGGTTGTCCAGCAAATGGCGAACATTCTACCAAAAGGAGTCATGAGCTGCAAACACAAAGCACCTGCAAAACTATAGTTCTGATTCTGTTTATATGACCTTGGCCATGGCCAAAGCATCCGTGAGGTACACAGTATTGCACACTGATAAGCAGCTGTGGGGATGCATGTCGCTCCTTCTCCTCCACCACACCCTCACTCCCCCACGCCCAGGTCGGCTTCCAAATGAAAATGACTTGAGAAAACATCACATACCTCTCCCCCAGAGGGAGAGAACACAAGCTTTTTCTGCCTGCTAGCCCATCTCCTGTTTGCAAGATGGGGTCCGTCCGGGATGCTTATAGACAACTGGATTACAAATGAGGATAACAAATAATTTATTTGGGAGGTCCTTTATATCTACTCTAACTTCCTAAAAATGGTGGTATTTCTTTTTCTCTTAATTTCCAGTGTGTAAAAATCAAGGGTTCCTCCATTCCTGCTTCATTACGTGAGCAGTTTCAAAGTTGTGGACATGTTGACAATGGACGTTACATAGGTTCTAAAACTGAGTATTGTTCGACTGTGTTAGAACATTCTGCTTGCCCAAACCATTCCAGATAAATCACATACACACACACGCACGCACACACGCACACACACACGGAATGTTTTAGCTCCTTAGTCTTCAGCACGAGAGTTCGGATATTTTGATATGCTGCCATGTTAAACCACTGCCTTTAAGTTGTCGCATTTGTCTTGTATTGTTCTGGGTCTTCTTTCCTCACTGCTTTCATCCACCATATTCAAGAAAACTGGAAACCAACTTTTAGAGAAGAAAATGAATCACTCTCCTTTGTGTCCTGTGGAGACTGCCCCCCGAAAGAATGATATTTTTTCTGAGAAGATTCTTCATGTCTCGAAGCAGGGGCAGATTTATTTCCAAGTGGACAGTTCACTTAGGCGATATCTGGCTTGAGATAATGAAAGGCACCTGTAAGGAAACACACGCAGTCAGTTTAGGTCATGCTGGGACAATTCACAGCAAGGGGCAAAGTCAGCTACTGGCTAACAATGTCATTTTTAATAGCAGGGTATCAAAGGATTGAGACTAATATTTGTATTCCTGAGACAAGTTTGACACAACTCTATGTCCTTGGGATTATACCTCATCTGATCCTTGAGCTGACCTCATTAAGAACATGTGTTTCTAATACCCACGTTATTTCATTTTGGTCAACCCTTGCGTCTTACCAAGTGTCAATCAGGTTTCACATCTCAGCAATTAATAACCGCAAGATACTGTTGACATCAGTTAAGAAAATAATTATCCAAGGGAACCCTTGCTGCAGCAATCCACTGGCTTTGCCACAAGACTGAAAGTGGAATGCAAGATTTAATCACGACACTGCCTCCCTTTTCTTAAGGAAAGGGTGGAAATATTTACCCTTGCAGGAGTAACTACCCTGAGAAAGTCAGAAGCTTACTTTGTCCATACTGCCCATACTGGTAGCCTGTGACGGGGTCCATACTGTAGCCCGTGGAGCTATAGGTGGGTGGACAATAGGACTGAGATGTTGGCAGACTATCCAAGCTCTTCATATGCTCTAGTCTCTGACTGCAGCTGGCCGACACCGTGGTGGTGGGCTCCAGGCCCCCGGTGAGAGGGGAGAGAGCGTAATCAGTCTGGGGCTGATGGGGTACCCCACCGTGGTTGGTCAGGAGTCCCATTACCTAAAATAAACAGGCAGATTGGGAAGAAGTTAGAATACAGGGAGGACCAGAGCATTGTCTAAAGCAGAGAGAATAACTGGAGCAGTCCACCTTTTAGTTCTTTGGAAATCAACTCTTAAAGAGCTGCGCAGAAGATGGTTACCTTAATTCAAGGCGGCAGAGATATGATGTCATGCCCAATGATAACATCAGGCTGCAAAGTGCAATAAAAAGAGGGGAGGGGAGGGGAGGGAGGCAGGGAAGGCAGGAGAGGGAGAAGAGAGATAGATTGCACCAGGCCCCAGTGATAAAATCGATGGAGATTTCAAAGGAGAGTTAATGGGACAGAAGGACAAAGGGACACAGAGACAGGACAAAGGGACAGAGAGAGACATTTTATCTACTCATATAGAATAATATCTAATCATACATTACATTCAGAAGTTTCACGCGGGTGCTTTTTTTTTTTAAAGGAAAAGTACAGGTAGGAATGAAGGTCAGTAGGCAGACAGGCAGGTAGAGAGAAGAAGAAGCACTTTATTTATTTTATTTAGTTGTTCATCTTGGCTGCTTCTCTCACCGCCCTCCTCCCACCCCTGGCCCCAGGTCACAAACCCAGGTCCTTGGGATGTATGTGGACTGCACCAGGCAGAAACCACAGACCTAACCACTGGGCTACCACAGCACACCACACTTGTGGTTTTAAATAGGCATTTGTTTACTTTAAAAAAAAAAAACTTTAAATGAACACAAGCTTTTTTTGACTTTTGTGCTCTCTGTCTTTTTCATAGCATTCCCTCTCAAGAAACCTCTTCTCCAGACATTGACCCAGCTTCAGTAATGAAAAATAATTACCTGGTCCCTGATGCTCTCTCTTCCTTTACTCCTCCCTCTCACAGTGGACTTCTGAGTTTGGTCACCAACTTGGAAGTCTGAGAGTTTAGAAAGGTATAACCAACTCATCCTTAGATCCCCAGCACCTAACACAGTGCCTGGCATATATCAGCAAATAATGAACTGATCACTCAATGATAAACAATCCTCCAATCCTCCAGGACTTTCATTTTTCCCCTCTCAACCAGCATGTCCTCTAGAAGAAGTGATCAAAGGAAAGAAAAGCCTGGAATGCAAACATGTTCCAAAAAGCCCTTTCCATTTTGTAAATAACCCTGGAGACAGAGACAACTTAAAAAAGAAAGTCCTGTGATAACAGAACAATGTGCAGATTAGCACGGTGACATGCTTCACAAACCCAGCTTGCTGACCCCGAAACACCTTAGGATGGCAGTAAGTGGGTAATTAATTTTGCAGCTGGAAAACTGCCACGTGAGAGAGGAAGTGATTTTTCTCAACTTCCTACAACTCAGGGGCAGGGCTCAAAAAGCAATTGTGGAAGAAATCAGTTGCCGGCTAAGGAGCTTGCAGAAAAGATCACCTGCTTACATGTCACATGCAGAGGGCCCACCGCACCACAATATTGTCATAATAGTCCTGTGGGGTTTTAGGACATTTCAAGCCTCTGGAGATCAAAGTATACAAATAAGAGTAAGAGACAGGACCAAAGTGAAACCAGAACCCTGGCTCTAGGCCTGGTGTGATGAGCCAGGATAACGGGGGCAGGAGAATACTGGGTCTGGGGGTCCCAGCAAGGCAGGACAGGGGAGGGATTAATCTTGCATCCCAGAAAGTTTTCTAAATTAGATTCCAGAAGCAATGAGGCCACAATCCCCTTTGGGAAGGGGTTTGCATAATCCTCATAGCTAAACAAAATCTTCAAATAGAGCTTTTAAACTGATCCATCTTCAGTTAGCCCCAAGAGATTGTTTTATTTTGTTTTTTTTTTTAAAGATAATCTGTTTGCTCCCTTCTATGGATTCCCTTTTCTTTCCCTATTTCAACCAACCCTGGATGCCCCTCCACTTCCCCAGAGCCCCTGTCCCCGCACCAGCCTTGTACCCTGGTCAGGAGCTGTCTGAGCACATGGAAGGCGGGCCAGCGTGGGAAAGCCAGGGTGGTAATATCTACATTTTTTAAAGGCCTTCCTTGGATTTTCTTGTGCTATATAGAGAAATCACTTTTTTTTTAAATCTCTAAGCATGACTTATATTAAAAAAAAACATCATCCTGTGTAATGAGCCAGGTTTTCATTTTCATGGTAATTTGAAGACAGTGAACATCACAAAAGAAAGCACAAATCAAAAGGTGGCACAGTTGCAGGAAGACAGGACACAAAGCCAGCAGAGCACATGGCTCTCATAGGAAGTGCCCAGCGCTGCTCGGACCTGCAGGCCTCAGTGTAACGCTGGAGGACTCCACAACGCCTGTGAGTCATTTCCCGAGGAGTCTTCACCCCACGTGGGTCTTTCTCTTTTGCCTTTCTTAGAGCTTGGATAGATTTTACAGTGCAGAGATACTGGAGTTCTCAATATTTCATTTCAGCCCAACTTACTCAGACCTATTTGTTCTTGGCCAATACGCTTTTCTCAAATCAGACTCCCTCTTTGTGTTCTGGGCTCATGGGCCAAAATAGACAGGGAAAATTAAAATCTGAAAAATCTACTTTTTTTAATGACACAGAGCACAGGTCTTTGACTATAAATCAGCCATCCTAAGTAAAAAGAAAAAGCAAACACTTAGAAAATGTGACTTTTGTAACTGTCAATCTTGAGACAAGAAATACTCAGTGATGCGAGATAAAAGGACATGTATTTTAAATTCATAGTGTGCCTCATGTAGACCGCCTTGAAACACAGTTAAGGGTCTATCACTTTAAGAGGGAAATGGAATAGGTTACAGAGAGTTAACAGTCAAAGACTAAGAGCAAAATTTTATTCAAAACATGCCTTCTCTCCCAGAAGCTTTATGTACATTTTTGTGATAAACTTTTTCAAATTCCCTACCACACATTTCTTGTTTGCATAACTTTGAAAGCAGCAATAATTTTGTTCCATGTGGGGAAAAGAAACATCAAGTTTCTAAAAGACAAGAAATGAGTCCTCCCTATAAGCAAAATTTAGCTTCTGGTGCTGTTCATGCAGTAACTTCTTGCGGTTGCTAAATTAAAAAAGCACTTTAATATCTTTTTAAAGCTATTTCAGTAGCGTTTCATGGTACCATGATATAGGTGTACGGTAGGCCTCATTACAACATCTCATGTACCACCCATGTTCACCAGCAATGCTTCATTCCATCCTTCGCCCTTTAATTCAGTTCCTCTACTGGATCCACAACCTCCTTCCCCCTCCCCTTACGCGATCAGAAAATACTCTAGGATAGTATTTAAATCTCTGACTTGGCCATATATCTCTTGGAGGATGGAGGTGACCTGTACTATCTGCCAAAGTCACATTCTAGGGCAATAGTTTCTCAGAAGTTCCAGGTCACATGTACTTAAAGCATCCGGGAGCACAGCCCAAACAAGGGAGGGTTACTGGGTGAATGGAAGATGAGGGATTCCTGTTGGATCTTCCTACCAGCACTGCGACCACCACAAACAAGAAAGTAGTGCCAGCTTTAGCAACAGCCCTTAACAGCCCAATACTGGTGGTGAAAAACAGGAGGTGACGGAGAGGACAAGAGACTTGGTATCTTTGGAACCTTTAATGACTTACTGACTTAGTGACAAAACCCAAAAGATACACTTCTTTCCACTGTGATGGTCACATATTGTAGTCATGGTTCCTTTCTCAAAAATTGCACAAGGATGGGGAAAAAGGTACTAGTATGTTCCTAGGTTTGGTGTGAACATAAGATTAAAAATTGTAACAACTAATGCGACTTATTTCAACATTTCACATTGAGAAAATGTGAAATCTATGCCTCATGTTGCAACTTCTAATTTAAAAATTAAAATGGAAATCTGTGTTGGAAAAACTAGAGAATGAATATATCAATACAAAATGCATTACTTTGCCCTAACATAATTTAAAACCTCAAATCTCTCTGGAAGGGTCCCATTACACTTTTATGTATGCTTCTTTAAGAGCTATTTTGTATTTCATGTGGTTCAAGCGAAGCTATGGAAATTTCTTTTTGCTGCACAAAGAAGTTGGTAAATGAACTCCTTAGAACTCCCCCAATATGCTTATGGAATGTCTTCCAGTCATATTTTCTTTTAAAGAAGGTTCTCCACATCTCTTTTATACAAGCTTTTCCTACAACGATTTGTAATTCAAAGCCTAAAATAAAATCATTTGTTGTAAAATGGACGTTTTTTTCTTCTATAAGACATGAGTAAGCTATTTCTACTACCCGGCTGGCATTTTTTGCCTATTTTTTTTTTTTTAATTTTAAGTTGGGGTGGAGGAAGCCCAGTTGCCTGGTTTTCTCAATTTCCAAGGAAAAGAAATAAACTCAAGTCTACACAGTTCTGTCTGCTGAACACCGACCACATTCTTATTAAATGCCCGAGAAGGCCAGGAGATTCATGAAAGGGAAGATTTTTCCTTTCTAAAGATCTCTACTCTGTCCCATGGAGAAGGGAATTCAGGGAAAGACTTTCTACCTTTAGTTGAATACAATTCTTAGATGAGACATCTGGAAAAGAAAAAAAAAAAAATCTATGAATATTTCTAAATCGTTAACTCTAAAAACATTTCCCAAACAACCCTGCTAAATTTGTTATGGGTAACCTTTAAAAGCAAATCTGAAGTCTTAGAATGGTGAAACGACCCTTCTTCTCTCAGTTCCTCAGTCTTTCCGATTATTAAAGACGTTTCTGAAACTCTCTTTAAGCTCATTCTCAGGTTTCCAAATTCCAAATAGGTTGTTTACATCTTGATTGGAAGATTATATGGTTCAGGAAAAACTAACTCCTTACAATTGCTTCATGCCATATTTCTCTTGAATTAATTTTCCTATTGTAAGATTAAATATAAAAGATAAAAAACATTGGCCAAATTAAGATTTACATTTAAAACAATGTGTCTGGAAAATATTTGTCTTGGCATAAGTGTTATGGTTTTGCCGTCAGTTGAAAGTTGCTCAGAACTTATCAGAAATCTAAAATGATTTAGCAAATTATGGTGTATATCTAAGCTCTTCATTTTTCCTTCATTGGAATTCAGGTTCATGTCTATTTTATTTTTTTGTTCTTAAGTAATCAGATGTTCTGATTTAACATTTAATAATATACGTTTAGTTGTGTTTTAGAAAACCATTGTGAATTACAGCTTTGCATGATAAAAAGTATTTTTTGTTTTGTTTTGTTTTTTTTGCTTCCTCCTTCCAAAAGTCTACTGACTGTATATTTTCTAAATCTGGATATAATTTCTTTCCAGAATCCAACAAAAACATTCAAATGTGTTTTGCTGATAGGGGTGCTACTGGAGTCATCTAACAGGGCTTGTGTCTTCAACTGTTCCAAAACCAAAATTTGAAAGGCAGAGACTTTCCTGAAAATGTCTCTTCGGATTCAAATGCCTTAGGAATTATCCTGCAATTGATTAGCATCTAAATAATTAGATTTTGGGCCCTGTCTGTTTGAAAGCTGTAAGAGGGAAGTTGCCTGAAGGTAGAGTTTCTCTTAAGGTAAGTATGGTGACCTTCTCACCCATGCAGAGTTACGGGAAGGGCATGGCTAACCCTTACACAAGCAGACAGAGCACCAGAGAATGTCAAATGTCCAGCTACACACATCCTTACTTTTCATTGTAACCCTTAGCTCACGTTTTCACAAGTAGCTATGTTCAATGTATGATGAAAGAATGAGTGCCAGACAAGTGTGGCTCATATGTTAAATCTACTTCCAGGTTTCATTTGCAAAGAGCATAGTAAGTACTGTTTCAAACTCTAAGTAGTTACTTAATCTCCAGTCCTGTGACCAATTACAGAATAAATTGTGTCAAAAACTTTTGAATGGCTATTTCTCAATAGAGTTAGGCTGTTAAATGGACAGCAATATTCTTTAGGGACAGATGAAAGATTTAATCTAGGCAAACAATTAGGATAGAAATGGCTTGCAAGAGATATAAGTAGACAGATACATATATGTATGCTTCTATCCAGCTAATGACACGCAATCACATCCTGTCCATCTAGTATCAATAAAATAAAACTCATTAAGAAAAAACTTATTCCACCTAAATAAAAAAGTATGCCAGTTAATACAGTTGGTATTTGGCTATGTTAGACCCACCATGGGCCACAATAAAATTCTCATATGTTTTAATTCATTTACGCATGCCTGCATTTAATATGCTCTGTGACCATGTCTACAATTAATATGATTTATGGGAAAAGAACATGTGCAATATTGGGGGATGGGGAGGGTAGAGCATACACATTTTTTTTCCTCTATGAATAAAAAATATAACAAAACGGCTCAAAGAAAATGGTTGGCCCTTAGCATATTAAGATGAACTGACAGAGCCCTGAGTAAACTTGAGGGAGTTAATGATATCCTCTTATCTGACCCTGACACATTTGCAGCATGTAATTTACAGAAGCTCTGTCCAGGGAATCTTGACAAATGCTCCTAAGGATGTCAGGGCAGTGTTCCATTCTAATGTAAAACAGATGTGGGTCAGATACCCTCATTCATCACTGAACACAGAGAGTCTCAAACTCTTTCTGAGAGGAATGACATTACCTGCTGTTAACTCTTCTCATTTCAGGATATTTCTCACCACCACAGTAGCCCTCTAAAGGCTAAGCACTCCAACCCCTCACCCTTTCAAAAACTTGCCTGAAAACATGACTGTGAAGAATCAAACCTATTCTTGGTTTAATTTCATGATTACTTCAGAACACATTTACCAAATTGGAATTGGCCCTTTAGGACTGAAGATTCCAAATAGAGAAGAAAAACTCTATACCTGAGCATCCAAGATACTTTGAGATGGTATTTAAAACTTTCTCTCTAATTACCTATACACTAAATGTGGCTTCAAGGAAATGCAGGATTGAATCACCCCAATAACCATTCATAAATGCAAAACTTGCTGAATCATAACCGGCCAACCCTATCTAATAAGCACCCAAGAAAAGGAGGAAGTATAATAAACTAGATATCTCCATGGCCTTTTAAAGGGCCTCAATGGAGCCAATGAAGCAAAGGAATGTTGGACTACACTGTGTTTTCATTCACCCCAAAGGTTTCCTTCCACCCAACCACGTGAAAGGCAGATATTCCAACTGCACTAAAGGAAGAAAGGCATTACCCAGCAATTGCTCCACAGGAAATTTCCCTTTCCCAGCCCATATGTGATATGAATGTTTCTTTGGCTGTGCAAAGTCAATACCTAAAATTCCATGTACTAAATGCCTGGAGTTTATAGAAGAGAAACTTCCCTCCACTTTTCTTCAAAAGTATGTCCTTAGAGAAAAGAACCAACTGAGAAAGACCCAGTGATGCTCATTTAGTGAGCAGATATCAAGAATGGACATACCCTCTGGAAATGTTTTCTGGCCTGTTCACAGGCATTTCAGCGAGGCAGAATAAACCCTCATTTCAGAGGCCTGGAAAGGTGAAGCAGCACTAAAGAGGGCATCCACATAATCCTCTAAGAACTAGAAACAACTGTACCCTGGCTAACGTCCTATCTACGTTAATTTCCTCCCTTACTTGATTTCAGGGACCTGACCAATAAAGCTCTCGTGTTGCTTTCTACCTGAAAACTCCCTAGTGTCCTTGGTCATAAATGGGGCAGTGATATGTCTCCTTGTGCACAGGTCAACATGCAGGGCCCACAGCCCAGTCACTTAAATTGTTCTTTGATCTACAGAAGTTTAATCGAACCCTGCAGATCTTGACAAAGTACAGTCTTTGTGACAGTGATTAAAAGAATGTTCCCCAATAGATTTATTCAATTAGATTGTTCCCTTGCTTTCTAAAACCTTTCTATTGAGCTTATTGTATTAGCTACCTTTGTCCTTTGCTGTGAGAGAGAAGCATCTGATTCTTCTACCTTTGAGGTAAGTAGCACATTTCCGATTTATCCAATTATCTAGTAAAATAGCAACTGGACTGAACATTTTAAAAAATATGTTCATGAGAATATTATATTTCAATAAATCAAAACAAGAAAAGAAAACAATGGGACACCCTTGTCTCCTCCCCTCCTCGATTAATGCCATGGAATAAAGGATCATTGATTCTTGTTTCTAGTAGTAGATTTTCATATCCTTATAATCTGAATGACTCAATTTTTGAACCTTGTATTTCTGAGGACTGTCATATACCAGGCACATTATAATTACTATATTCTGAATGGACACCAAGATGAATCATTAGTTCTTAAAAATGTTTCAGTGAATACTGGGAAAATATTCCACTCTATCAAAAAAAAAGCTGTCTTTCCTCTCATAGTACTCAACTTCCACGTTTGCTTCTTTGTCAGGGACAAACGAAAGTTGCATTTTTTTATCAGAGGTTCGCATGATATGTTGCAACACTAGGGTTACTGTATCAAAAAGTATTTCAATTTCCTAAGTTCCATCTGTGTATCTCAGAAAAGATCTACAGGACAATTCTTTTCAAATATCTTCCAAGTTTAACAAGAAAATGAAACAGAAGCTTAGCTAGTGTAAACAACAGTGCTGAAAACACACAGCTAGTGAATGGCAGGTAAGTATTGGGATCCAGAGCTTTCTTGACAACGAAGTTCAGTGGAGTTACACCCACACTACAGTCAATTCCCTAAACAAAAACTCTTTCCTTTACTCCTTTCACTGTCTTATCTAGACAGTATCAAGCAATACATAGCTGCTTTAAGATTATTCTGTTTCCTGCTAAGTTCTTGTACATAGGCTTGACAATGTCCTGAAGTAGAAGACGTTGAACAGAAAGAAGCATTTAGTGGTGAGAAGTCAAGAGAACCATTTTAGAAACAGAAGAATCATGAATTGGGTCTCCACCAAAGTTTTCTTTTATTCAGAACTTCCCAGGAAATGTCCCTCAAAACTTGAGAGTTGATACTCTGCAAATAGGGTCCAAGGCTAAATAGAACACTGGGCTATACAATTTGTGTTCATATGCAAGATTTGTCAGAGCTGTCAGTAGGCTAATGTGCACTTGAACTCTGAAAAGTCAAAGGATATAATTTGTAAAATTGACCAAATTACTTATTCAGAATCCTTTTTCCCTAAACCACTGTTCCAATTTGCCCACTTTGGGGAACAAGTCATATGAGGCATTGCTTGGTTTCTGGATGTTAAGAGGTGATTCAACTAGTATCATTCCTTTAGAAGCCCAGAGTTAAAGGTGGGAAGGGATATATTATAATGCAATGCAGTGTGGCATGTGTTTTCACAAGTTATAAACACAGGATGTGGCAACCTCAGAGGCTAAAGCAAGAAATTGCACATAGGAGAGTCACAGAAGCGTTGACATTGAACTAGGAATTTTCCCATGGAATCATACAAGTAGAAGATGAGCTCTACAGAGCGTTTTAAATCTCTGACCCAATGCAATAATTTTGTTAGATTTTTAATGCAAATTGCCTGAGTCACACAATAGTATTTTGTAAGAATAAACAAAAATAGTTAATCCTTTAAATAATGCCTGCCTCCTTCATTAGTGCAGCACTGGGGACTGCTATACAGTCATCTCACAGCTAAGATGTGGAAAATAGCACCCTGTGATTCTGAAAAATGCACTAGGTATCTCAAAGGGTCTCCCAATTTGCCATCTTTTCCATTGATCAGCAGGGACAATGTAATCACTTAACTCAGAAACTCTAGTTTACTGCACTCTAGTTAAATGTCAAGAGCAATTTTTAAATATTATACTGTACATTGAAAAATATACACTTCTGATGAAACCCAGACTGTTTTGCAGAGACAGATTCTTTAGGAAAAAAAACAAACAACAAAAAATAGTACACAACTAATGACTGAATCCAGTCTTCTGTGTCTGCAGCACAAAGCACACATTCAGCCCCTAATTGAATAAATATGCAAGTATTCAGATTTCTGTAGATATTGCCATTTTTGCAAATGCAGTAATAAATTAAAAGCTTTACATTGCATTCCAACCACATATAAAGGGTTGATTCAGACCATTGGCCTCACACTCGAGTCCAGCACAGTTTTACAGTGCATTACTAACTACAAAGAAAAATGTTTTATTCTAGTAGTTTAGTTATAGACTAAGCAATCAAACTCAATTTTTTCTTTCTCCTCAGTGGCTAAAGGAATTCAAATGGACCTAAAAACCATAAGGTTGCTGCATCTAATTTGCCCAGTGTACAGGAGAAAGTAGCTGATGGAGTTTCTATTTAAATCAATTCAACAGACACACAAAAATATTTAATTCAGCAAGAAAGATTTCCTTGTGGCTCTTTTCAGTGACATGATGTAAGATTCAGTCATTGGCTGCTGTGCTTTCCTTTCTTTAAAAAGGAGATTTTGGCCAAGCCGTTGTTTTGCTCACAATTCTCTAAATCTGTAACTAACTCAAGAGGCTGTGACTAACACTGACATAAACCAGGGCTCTCCTCATAGTCTTTAAAGGTAGCAACCACAGCCTTCGGAGAAAAACCAAAGGCACCAGGTCAATTACAGCTGCACTGATTCAACAAATGGATTAACAGCAATGTTTTCACCACAGAGCAGAACATCTCGAAAACCTAATATGGCAGAATGGAAACATGCAAATGGCCAGTGATGTGTCTGGTGTAACTGCAATGGGCTCATTTATGATCATAAACATCCTTGAGCCTTCGTAAACATGCCAGGCTTCTGCAGTCCTGGCTTGGAGCTCACAAACTGCTTTAGAAATGAACCAGAAGGAGTCTCAAGCTTTTCAGAGGCTGCTACTTTTCAGAGCATCTCTCTGTCCAAGCTATGTTTGACACCCAACCAATCTCTTTAATCAAAATCACTCTTCTTTTTTCTTTCACAGAGGAGTTTCTGGAAATTATAAAGAGAAGGAAGTGTCTCTGTTGGGAAGTGGGTTGGTCTGAGTCTTCATGAGGATAAAGGTAGGCTGAGGGCACACAGGCTCTATCTGTGTGTACAATGGACACAACTAATGGTCTGGTATCCAGTAACTTCTGGATAGGTGCCTGAAAAGGTCAAAAAATGAAAATGAAAAGATAGCCCTCCCAGAACAAGAGCTGCCCCTGCCACCAAGGGTAAATCTTACTGTTTTTACATATATTAATAGTACAAGAGAAAGTCAATGAATTACCATGCCACCCTGCAAGAGATGTTCTCCCTCTATGAAACGTAAAAGTGGCCATCAAACCATTCATCATGACTATCCCCCATTCACATAACAAGCTCATCCACAGCTGCCCCAACACCTTGAATGGACAAAGACCCATCATCTTGCCCTGCAAGCAGCTAAGGAACTTGAGATCATTGCAAACCCTGTGATCCAAAACCGACAAGCAGAATCAAAAGCAGCCTAGAGTTTCGTGTACACATATTAACACTTAAATGCGCCCCCCTAATAAGTTTCAGGATTAACAAATGTTTGTCAAAAGAAACTGTGCTAAGCAATTGAAATCTAATTTGAAATGGAACCACGACAGTCTAATACATATATGCATGAAATGGAGAAACAGCCTAATAAGCGTAGCTGACACCAAATATGCAATTTACATACATTACACACTAATAATCTCAATTTTAATATTATTCTTTAAAAGCAACTGAATGGGTGGCTGAGTTAAAGGTTTTCTTTTGTAGAAATGTGAATCAGGATAAAAGTTGAATTAACTACAATCTCATTAGTGTAAAAATCTCTCTGCTCTTTCTTGGGTCTATTTCAGAGACAGTATCTCACCCCCACAAAGCTGTGATGGTTCAACCAGACTTGGCAGATGAATGGTCGATAAACTTGATGAGATCCACAGACCTCCTCTTTGTTCCTGAGGTGCTGAGTAGTGAGCAAACATTCAAGCATTTTTAAGCTGGGGACACAAATCTTTACGAGAATTTTTCTCTTTTCTCAACAGATTATCCATGAAATAGGACAGGTGTACTGGTTATTCAATTACATCTTACCCAAGACCTGGACAAAATTTG
Source organism: Solenodon paradoxus (assembly GCA_004363575.1). Taxonomy (NCBI): domain Eukaryota; kingdom Metazoa; phylum Chordata; class Mammalia; order Eulipotyphla; family Solenodontidae; genus Solenodon; species Solenodon paradoxus. The sequence continues at coordinate 437,451 of RJWH01001086.1, forward strand.
AAATGAGGCCTCTGAGTGTAGCTCTTACCATGGGGATTTATTAATAACAGTTAAACATTCTCAAAAACAAAACTTTTTTGTAATATAAGCCTATTTTCTTATTTTGTCATTGGTTTCACTCATAAACCAGAAACAAAAAATCTGCCCATCTGCTCTAAACATAAAATGTGTTCATAATAACCCAGATTTATACCAAATGTATTTAAGTACTGCTGAATGGAGAGAGTACTCAAAATTTATGGCCTCTGAGGTTGCAAAGAGGACTTCCTCTTTTTAAGGAAGAAAATGCTTAAAATGAACATAGAAAGGGCTCAGAAAGCTTCTTGGATATCAAATGGCTCCGTAGGAAAAAAATAAAAGTCAATGATATAAGAGTAAATGAATCAAAACCATATGGATCAAATTTTCCTTAAAATACACAGTTTGAAAAATTAAGAAGGAAAAGTGCTGGGCAAAATGTGTTTTAGGTTTTAGCAAACCCAAAACATTTGAAGAATCATTTGCAATGGTTGATGAACCCTAAATGCAGCCAAGTTGGCCCATTTTTGTATACGACATAACAATTTAAAAACGCTTCCTAGAAACCATGTAACCCACTGATAGTGAATTTTGCTCAAGAACTCATTAGAAGCTGTCACCAAAGAATGGTGGAGTTTGTAGAAGTGGGTGGGACAGGGGCGTGAAATGATAAAAGTTTGTTAATGTAATTGGTCTTGTTTGGGGTTTGGCTATGTGTGTTTGGAGTTGGAAGAGCAGTGAGGGTTGTATTTCTTGCAAAGGAAAGTTAATTAGAAGAACATGGGCCAAATGTTAATGAGCCTCACGTCTTGAGCAGATGGTAGCATTTCCTTGGCACTCTGTATTCCAAGTCCACATTCCTTTCTCTCCCCAGCACGTGCAGAAAGGTGCTCATCACATACCATTTGGCTTTGGAGGAGAAATACAGGATCTCTATTTTTCTGTATTCTTTTTGTATTGTCCCCACACCCAGAGAACAAAATTTCTCAAAAGCAAGCAGCTACTGCAAGGGAAAGTCCTAGAGAGAGTGAGCTGAATGGCTTTCTTCTCGGAGGATGTGATGTTTTGTCATTCATTAGATACACCCCCTCTCCTAAGAGGGTCATGTAGTTTGAATGAAACACAATTCAAAGACAACAGAAATGTTGAGGTCATTAGCCTGTCCCCACTCCCACCCATCAATGAGAATCTCTAGTTCCCTGGCAGATCTAGCTAAAAGCATGTGAAGCCTTCTGACCAGGAAAACTGGGTGGAATATCAGTGCTAGAGTCCATGGAAAACATCCCAGGACATTACCCTTCATCAGGAAGTCAAATGTGTAATTTGTGTTTGAGGAAGAATTAGTCACAACTGCAAGAGATCGTTGAATTTGGCTCCGAACTCTGCCAGTCAACCTTTCACTTAGTTGATAGTGTGGCTTTGGTCTTGCTTTTCCATAAGTAAAATGGGAATATTCCCCAGATATAGTGACTGACTCCTCCAGAACAAAATGAACTTGCCAGCAACGAAGTCACAGACAGAAGTTTTCAGCAACTGGAGGAAGGTTAGTTCCAAAGTTCTAAAAATTTATGTCAGTCTTCTGAGATTTCAAATGTCACAATACATGGTAATCCATTACTATTCTAATCTCACCTGGACAGATGTCACTTTCCTGAGTCACTGCTTCACACCTGCCCCTCATGAAACTGAAGCCTTCTCAAAGGAAAGGATGAAGGGTGTCTAAGAAAGACCATTTGGCTGAGGGCTCTGATCCCAACCTTTAAAAGAAACTTTGCTGAGGGAACAGATATGTTTGAGACCCCAAATGAAAACAAACCAAACTCGACAGACATTCAGGAAAAGAATTTCCCTATCATCATGCCATCTACTCACTCTTGGCCAAAAACTAGAAAACCCATTATACAGCATCTCAGAAACATTCTATCTCATGATTTCCAAGTCTGAGTGGCAAACAATCCATCAGCTTCAATGACACTAGGGAAAACAGATAAAACGTATGAATATTTTTAACATGTCAAAGAACCTCCACTAAAGACATCTACCATGACTGGTCACAGAAACTCAAAAAACCTTTAGATCCAATTCATTTTAAATTGATAAAAGGCCATGAAAATATATGAAGGTAGAGAAAAGGCAAGACACAAAGTTATATATCCATTCTATTTTATGAATGCATAAGACACAAAAAAGAGCTTGAAAACAATATACAATATCAACAATGAGCGCTATGAGGAATGTTTCTCCTATTTTGAAAACACTTTAAAAGAATATTTTTCCATTTTCTATTTTAAGTATTCACTACTTTTATTATTGGAAGAAATTTAAAGAATGATAAGAACAGTATGTAAAAAAAAAAAAGTACAGAGTCCGTTACAAAAAGAGCATAAATTAACCTGAATCTAAAAGTTTAGAAAGTTTCATCTCTACAAAATGATTTTAAATATAAATGAACCCCCCTACCTCTAATTTCCCTGCAATCCATTTCCTCTTCACCCACTGTGAATGGACTCTAATGAACAGGATCTTGGACTAGGAGCCAAGAATTGTTCTTCTAGTCTCAAATCTCTCGTGATTAGCCCTAAAGCCTTCAGCAGGCCACAATTTCTGAGGCTCAGTTAACTGATATGCATGTTGGATGCTCGGGCAGAGGCAGAGGAAGTAGAAAAGTAGGAGGAGGGAAAGAGGAGAAATGCGATCCTAAGTTTAGTTCCATTTTTAATATTATATGATCCAATATATTAATCAGCACTTCTATATCACAAGCAGTAAGACTAAAAGATCAGAGCTCTTACTTTACTCCCTTCTTTAATTAAGAGTCGTAGAACACGTTGTTAGACTTGAACTCTTTTCTTCTAATTTTCTTTACAATGCTCTAAATAAAGACAGACAAAAGCAGGGTTGCTTCCCCATCCTTGCTTAAATAGAGGTATTCCTGGGAAGTGATAAATCCCAAAGGCTATAGAAATCTGAGTTCTCATTCTCAAAACTCCTACTTGGTCATTTTATAAATATGCTTGGTGAGATACTCATTCACTTACTGTCTTTCATTCTCCAACTTTGCCTGAGGAGATAATGAGGAGCTTCATACAATAAGTCTCTTTTCTTACTTGCTGGAGATGCTACAAGAACTAAGACAAGAATACATTTCTAGTGGTGATTTGATCTGGAAATGTACAGTATCAAATATTCAAAATATCCTGGACATTCGTTATGTAATCAGTGAAGAGTGGATATGCAAGAGCATAAAAAAGAAGTGCAGGAAAAGTTGTTGAATTATCCATTGCTCAATATTGAAATGATTCCTGCTCTACCGCCCACTCTGGAGTGAGAGCCAGGTTTCTTGAAGTCAGGATTAACAGTTTCAAGATCAAGTGCTAATAATTCCACCTAAAAAATATTTATTCAGTACAATATAATACACTCGTTATAACATAAAAGATAAAACCCTCACAACACAAGAAATCGGTGGTTTCCCTTCTAGAATATAGATTCATGTTGTTAGTTTTACTGTGATTGAACACTAAGAAATTCGAGGGAATGAATCCCAGGACTTATAAAAGTGGTCAGAATTGGAATTGACTTTTATTAAGTCTTTCAACCAAATCCTCTTCATAAAGAGCCTTTTGATGGTCCTAGATTACTAGTGTTAAAAACTGCAGTGATAGAACTACTTCTGATGTTATTTCTAAACCATGAAACAAGTGTATATGCTATAAATCTGAGCATTTTAAAAAGGAATCTATTAACAGAAGTCCATGAGCTTCAAGCACTTCCACAAATGTCAGCGCTTGGAAACTAAAGGTGTGAAAGTCCTGTAGGAAACACATTCATTGTTTTCATGGTGTTATTTTTCGGCAGAGGTTTAAAGCTACCTCTTACTTTTTTATCCCAGGATGTGCTATAGGAATCTAGGAAACTTAATTACATTTACTGTTTCCAAAAAAAAAGGATTTATGAACTTTTGCCTTTAGGCAGAAATGTTTATTTCATTGCCTTTGCTAGTCATTCTTTTCAACTCCCGTGGCTTTGAACTTCTCAGCTGCTCAGAGTTATCACCGCGGTGCAGAGCCTAGGAACTCACTCACAAGACACAAACCACAAGTGGAAGAAAACGAAGAAGGCAAAGATATATGAGTCGTTATTTTGGCCACCCTTTGTGCCATTAAAATCTCATTTTCTGCCTATTAGAATACCCTCTTGGTGCTTAGGCAGCGGTGATAGTCAGTGATTAGTGTGTAATTGAGTATAATTGTCTTTTCACTTTTCATTTGTGTCATTCTGAGATTCTGTTTTTCTAACCACCAAGAGGAAAAAGGGGGTTAAGAAAAGATAAAGCTGTTAAAACTCTCACTCTCGGCCCTAAAGAGATTCCCGATTGCAATTATAGATTGCAACCCCTCTGTGACATTTCTCCAAATTTAGCAGGCAGTCCTCCTCACCACCTGGGCCAAGTGCTTGCTGATAGAATCAGGCGATCTGTATTTACACAACTGCTAATAATGTCAGCCTCAGACAGATGCCACATGTAGGAAATGTAACCAACCCTTTGACATGCAATTATTGAGGCAATTTATTAATATGATCTCTCAAGAAAAGCTCAGCATCCAATGCAAATTAGAAAAACAATTATAACATTCAAATATCTATATATTCCCAAAGAGCAGTAATTCCCCTAATTTGGGCATTTATAACTCATTTATCTCAAGTTCTGCAGTCATCAGTTGGGTCTCTCCACCTAACATGTTTGCTTGCTGCCTGTTATTTGTTTAATATAAGCTTGGGTGTTTTCTGATCGGGTGCTTATGCTCACAATCCTATCAGCCAA